>CM053792.1:569849551-570392051 GCA_028749045.1 Cupressus sempervirens | reverse complement strand
CTCTTTAAGATAGTGTTGGAACAACATTATTTCAAATATGCTTGAAGATAGATGACACAAAAAAGATTTTTTAAGCAACAAAGTTTCCCTAGACTCGAATAGAAAGAGGAGAGACTAGATTATGTGATGCCCCCATGAGAAGGTAGTGGGGAGAGAAGATGAGGCCCAAAAGGTTCTTGAAAAGTACAAGAAACCAGAGTGAGCAGGAGGACATATGTTGGTTAAGGGAGGAGCAATAGGAACTCAGGTTTTCACTATGGGAGAATGAAGAAAATAACTTTTTAAGGACCCAAGTAGGGATAGGGGGACTTGGCTATTGAAAATAAACCCTCGATATAGTGGGGGGGTGTGATGCAGGAGATGGAAAAAAGGTGGAGAGCTTGGGATACTATTATATTGATATAGTGGTTATGTCATGATTGTAGGAGGGATTGGATTGGATGCTTAGATAGGATTTTTTCTTGGATCCGGCAGAATCTGAAAGGGTGGCTTGTGTTTCCATGGAATGGAGGGGTGAAGGAATCCTCTAAATCTTGAGTGTGGGGGTGTTCCAAAGGGGAGGACCACCATGTAGTTGATCCCTTATTATGATATCGGAATTTTGGAGACATGCCAAGGTTACAAAGAACATCAAGTCCTTTTCACCAAAATTACATAGGATTGACTCAAAATAAATACACAAGGATTGCCCCAACATCACACATGAATTCCAAAGGAATCAAAGTGGAAATGATATTGGGTAATCCATAAGAAAATGATATTTCCCAAGTGCATCATGCAACCACAAGTGATCACATATTTGGAATATGCAAGGGTCATATATGACTGACTCACAAGTAGAAAAAGAAGATGAAAGACTTGATCAAAAACTTGCTCTTAAATTGCCCCATTCAAAATACACCATAATATAAAACATCATGGAAAACTTGAGGAGGGAACGATCAATTTTCTTGGAAAAGATAACCAAGAACCAAAATTGAAATCCAATATCAAAAGAAAGAGTAAATCCATAGAAATTTACCTTTTACTAAAGATATTGGTAGGACGAGAGAGACACAAACCAAGATTAGATTAGAGGAAAGTTGTATCCTACAAGGATCTATCAGTGGAATCCATAGTGGTGCTGAGATTTAGGCAAACTAAAATTTTTAGGACAACACTTGGATGAAAAAGGATCTTGCATGAGGACTTTCTAAAATGCATAGCTAGTAGAACTACATATTTTGATTAGACATGAATTGACACACAAAGTGGGGATATATACTATGGGAAAAAGATAAGGAGTAACTTGGGGATATACAAAAAATGGACCAAGATATTTATGAGGATCACCATATAAAATCTCAAAATGATAGGATAAAAAAATTGATTTGATATAGTATAATCGAAAAAAGATCAAGATGAGGAGATAGTAGATAAAAAGCTTAGGATGAGGAGATAGAAGATGAAAAGCTCAAGATGATGAGAGAACAAGTGAAAGCTCAAGATTGGGAGATAGTGGGATGAAAATATCAAGATGAGGAGATAGAAAATGAAAACCTCAAGATGAGAAGAGAGTGAATGAAAATCTCAAGATGAGGAGATAGTCAAATGAAAATCTCAAGATAAAGAGATAGTGGATGAAAATCTCAAGATGAGGAGATAGTGGATGAAAAGATTAGGATAAAGAGATAGCGGATGAAAATATTAGGATGAGGAGATAGAAAATGTAAAGCTCAAGGTGAGGAGAGAGAGAATACAAAGCTCAAGATGAAGAGATAGTGGATGAAAAGCTCAAGATAAGGAGATAGTGGATTAAAGTTGGATAGGGTGATGTGGATAAGAGAAAGATATACCTTAAGACAAGGAGTGAGAAGGATGCATCCAAATTATGATGATTGGATTATTACCAAGGCTTGCAACAAGGCTAGATAGAAGATTTAAGAATATGATTGGATGCGTTGAAAGATGTACAATGGGAAGGTGCATGTGAAGGTAGATTTATAGGAGCATTAAGATATGAATGAATGACATTGTGGTACATGGGGATAACCTAGAGCTAGATACCAATGATAAGGGATGTACCAAATTATGGAAATATGGAGAGATAGTGGGAAGTGTAAGGATAGATAAAAATAGGAATGGTGGATAGAAGGATTTGGGTAGAGGGATACATAAAGATAGGGATTGGGAGATGAATGATTTTGTAGATGAATAGAATTAAAACAAGGGATGAAAAGATGGGCATGACACATTCTCAAAGGAATATAGTGCCCCCCATGATTATATGACATTCAAGAGGATTTTTTATGAGGGGTGTGATAGGATGGAAGGTTGGATGATAAGAGCATGACGAGGTAGATGGAAGCTAGGATGGGAAAGGTGAATGAGGTAGAGGGTAACTATGATGGGTGGATGAGGCTAATGGAAGGATTATATGGAAAAAATAATGGGTGGATAAACAATAGGTGGATACAAGCTGGTGATGGGAAAATGATTGTCAAAGAGGTGACCAAAAAAATGCATCTAGTGGTGGCCTTCAATTTTTTATCAAGATCCGAAAGAGGGAGGAGGTAAAATGGATAAGATTTTGGTATGGTGGGATGATATGGATATGTTGGGTACTGGAACTTTCCCCCAAGTTGTAGAGAATTTTGATGGATGGTTATGCATGATGCTTATTTTCCAAGTTTTCATCATGGTACTTGTCCAAGTTGCTTGAATTGCTGAGTTTTCACCAGTGGACATTTTTTATATTTTATTTTTGTTTTATTTTTAATTTTTCAATGGATTTTCACTCATAGATGTTAGTAGGATGGGTGGATTTAGGAAGCATAACAAATATTAGATTAAATGAGTGGAATGGTGAGTAGGAGTTGGCAGATAATGGATGTGAAGACATAAGACTAGTGGATAAATAGATGAGGAATTTGGAAAGATCATCATTGCCACGTACTATGAAAGGTGATGAAGTAGTAGGAAAGATGATATTGAATTAGGTTAAGGATAAAATGAAGGAAGAGAAATATAAGGACAAAATAAAGTTGGAAGATGGAGGATAAGAAGCATAGGGACTAAAAGTCGATTCGGGGGATGAAGGATGTATGTATGGAGATTTGGATTAAGTATAAATGGATGAGGCTTGTTGAGTGGTGGGAATGGATGTCAATTGAGATTTTTCTTTGAGAAGCATTTATTTTATGAGAATCTTGGGTATTCACATGATTTTTGACTTTTTCAGCTTGGTCCTTTATGGCCTTTTGAATTTTTATTTTGTTTGGGTCAAATGTGTTGCTTCTTGAACATGTATTTTCAATGGGACATGTTAGTACTTGGATTTTTGTGGATTTTTGCATTTATGATTTTTAATTTTGGCATCCAATTTTCTTCTATTAGCCATGGTATGGGAAAAAGAGCATAGAGAATATGGAGGGATTATGGATGGAATTATAGAGGTTAAAGGTAGGAAAGGATTCAAGGATGAGTTCCTTTGATGATCTAGCTTGTGGAATTGAGGGAATGGAGTGATAGATTGGAATATAGGATATGGATGGAGGGAATGAAGGATAAAGACCTTGAATAGATGGAAGCAAGGAAGGAGTAGGCTCCAAAATATATGTGGGAGATAAAGGATTCAGATTAGGCATATAAGGACCCAAAATGGATGGAAAAGGGGGGGATTTAGATAAGGGATATAGTGACCCAAAATGGAGGGTTGGAAAGAAATAGTAGGATAAGGGCCCAAAATAGATGTAGAATAAGATGTATGGGAACTTTGGGGTGAACAGGGAAGGACTTGAGACCATGAAGGGATAGAAGGGATAGAAACACATAGAGATACACTTTTATTTATTTTTTCAACATGATGTTAATTATTTGGAACACAAGATGTGAGTCCATTAGTAGGTGAAGAAGTTGAAGTTTTAGATATGATAGTTATTTCTTCTTTTGTAGATCTATCACCATGGATTATAGGTGGTATAAAATCATGGAATGGAGGGGATGCAAGGATAGGATTTTTATTTAGATGGAGGGAGGATAATACCTCTTGAGATAAAATAGGTATAATGGTAGGATTTGGATATGTAGGGGATGGTGACTTCTCTTTGGATGGAGTGAATGGTAAAAGTAGATCATGTAGGAGAATATGAGGGATTGTGGGATCTTGAGATGTAGTGGGTAGAATGGTAGGATCATGATTGAGGTTAGTAGATATTTCAACATGCTTTTTTACAAGATCTCAAAAAGATTGGATTGAAGTGGGTGATGCAATAGGAGTTGTATGGATGGTTTCATTAACTGAATAAGATGGATGGGTGGAAGATTATTCAACGGGGGTGATTCGATGGGGGAGGGACTCATTAGGTTAATTACATGGGTAATGTTAGGAGGAGGAGATGTGGATGGGATTTGGAGGGATTTGATGGATAAGAGGTAGGAGATAGAAGGGGATTGATAAGTGGGGTGCATAAAATATGGATGATAGAGATGAGATGATGGAAGATGAATGATGGGTGTGGGAGATGGTTTTTCTTTCAGTGTTTGTGTAGAACTCCTTGGAGACATGTAAGTTGGACTGGGAAGAGTAAGGGGGTTAAGGTGATGCATTGTATAACTAGAATTGGTTGGAGGATTTCAAAAATGGTCTAGAGGATATTGAGATGGTGGGTTTGGACTAGAGATGTAGATAGTAGCATTACTCTGAAAGGGTGGAGATTTGGATATGAAGGTGGAGGAAGATGGAGACATGATTGATGTATGAGGGGAATATGTGGGTGCAATATAGGTAGGAGGTGTAGTGAATTTCCCTTGTCGAAGGTATGATAAGGAGTTCAAGTGGGTATGCATGGTGGAATGATTGAGTAGTTTGGAGGAATGTTTAGATTTTGGAAGATGTTTGGAGGAATGCCTCTAAGTGATACAGTGCAAGGTAGGAGAATTCCCAAAGGAGATGTCCTGGCCCCTAGAAAATAACCACATAGTGGAAAAACAATAATGATGCAAGATCTAATACCAAATCACAACTCTTTATTCATAAAATTACTAATTACATGCAATGTGTTAGGTTGTAAGGTCTTCCCAGTTACAGCCAAATACAAAGCAAGTAATAGGTCTACAAGATCCCTCAAGATCCAATCTGAAACGTAGCTACTTTAGATCCACACTTTGGTAGAAACCTCCAAGATATCAACTTGTGCTTGCAAGCCACCAAAAA
The DNA here is from genome assembly GCA_028749045.1 of Cupressus sempervirens. Classification (NCBI taxonomy): domain Eukaryota; kingdom Viridiplantae; phylum Streptophyta; class Pinopsida; order Cupressales; family Cupressaceae; genus Cupressus; species Cupressus sempervirens. The sequence goes on along the minus strand of CM053792.1, from coordinate 570,386,857 downwards.
ACTTCCTTGTTTCGAAACTACAACCACTAGCTCTTCTCACAAACTCCCAATTCCACCACAATCCTACTATAAACAGCCTCACATTCAATGCTCTATCCATAGACTCAAGAAAAATTGCTTCTCTACTTCCTCCTTCTCTCCAAGATTCTACTAAGAAGAGATCACACCTTGAAGATTGATTAGAAATGCTCATATTCCTTGCTTAAATAGGCACTTACCACCCAAAATGTTACAAACACAACTAATGTGGGATAAAAGGTAAATGCAACTACATTACAAAAAATATTTAATTCCCACCCAAATACAAAAAAAAACCACCATGTGGCCCAAAAAATATTAAATGCATGATTTAAGGAAATGTTCACAAACTTCTAGAATTCCACCTATACACCTCAATAAATGGAATGATAACTATTTTTATTTATTTTTCTATTTATGCAACCTATGCACCTCAAAAATAGAAATTCCTCTTTTTCTCTTTTAAAAAAATTTCCTCTAATTTTTCTCACTTTCTCTCTCCTCCATCTCAGATTGGTTTTGACAATTGAGTGTCAACACACTTAAGATATTTACTAAGTTCATGCCAAGATAGTAATGTATGTTGAGTATAATATGTAAATATACAAATGTCAAGTTGCAGTAAGTGTTGAGTCATTCAAGTGTCGAGCAAGTAGTTGATGCCAAGCAATTTAGGTACTGAGCTAGAAATAGAACTACAGTATGTGCCGAGCATTAGTATTATCAAGTCCTAAGTAATATAGATTAGATCTAGTTTTTTTTAATGGCACAAACAACTATGTAAACCATTTTTATGCTAGCTTCTGGATAGATATCAAAGCTTTAAAGATAAGGACATATCTATTTGAGATTCCCTATGAAATCAACATGCAATCAATCAAAAAATTGGAAAGGTTAAGGGGAAAAACAAATGAATCTTAGCTGTAGATTCATACCTAACCCTAAGACACCAAAGTCTGTATAAGGAAGACAAAGCACCATAATTCAAAATGCATGTGAGTGAAGAGTAGAACGAAGAAAAGGGGTGAATTCACTAGAAAACATTAACGGTGACTTAGAAGAGTGAAAGAATTGCATAATTAGTTAGCAAAACAAAGGATCAAGGATACAACATTTACATATTAGATCAGAAAGGATTAGGAAGGTTAGAATAGAGATCTAAAATTAGCAATACAAAGTTGTAAGTTATTAGATCAAAAATTCTATTGTTACTTTCTAACAACTATATCAGTAGAGTGAAATCCTTTGGACTAAGGTTGACTTAACAGTCACTGAAAAATCCTTTAACAAGGTGACATTCCAAGGAAATGTTCTAAAAGTCCTTTAACTAGACACACTTCTAATAGGGTGTTAAAATCCTTTCCCAGGGTGGGACTTAATAGTCTCTTGTAAGCCTTTAATAGGGTAGGCCTTTCATAGGTTATATCATGTTTCATTGTCAACACTTTGTAACCTTAATAGGTGACACTTTTTTGCTGCAGTAGCAAAGAATTGTGGGTGTCATCCCCATCCCAGTTTTATCTTCACATTGGAGGGTTTTTGGGTAGTCATATCAGGTGTCAAGTGTGTATGTTTATATGTTTTGATGCATTTATTTTACATTTCATTTTAGTTTATTACATGCATATAATGAATGGTAAAAGTTTTTTAAGTGCTAAAGTTTGAACTTCTGATTCACCCCCCCCGAAGTATATGTTTCTATTTTTAATTCCAACAATTGGTATTAGAGCTAAGTTCTTATCAAAAGAAGCCTTACAACTTAGAGAAAAGATCTTGAGATGGAGGTCTACAAACTAGAAAATATTATTGAGAACCACGGAATTAAGATCCAACTCATTCTGCATTCATTGGATCAAGCCAACGAGGAATTGAGGAAATCCTTATAGAGAAGGAAAGAGATAGCCATTGTAGAGAATAACACACAATATAAAGAGATTGACACCACTAAGTTATTTGCTAATGGAGACGCAAGTGAGTTATATGCAGCAATTGTAGATCTAATGGAAAAGAAATGAGTACAAGCTAAAGAGATCAGAAATCTCAAATTGGAGCAAGAATCACAAGCTATATTGATCTGTGAGGTGATTGAACAAAAGAAGAAAGCTATAGAAGACAAGGCCATGAGTGAAGAATACAAGAGAATCTTGGTAAATAGACTAGAAGAAAAGTCAACTAAGCTTGCTAGAATCTCCAATATGCAATTGGATACCCTAAGTTAGATGATGAATGCTCATCATGAGTTGAATAAAAAAGACATTGAAATTACCACACTAAAGTTGCAAAATGATCTAAGAAGAGAAAGAGAGATTGTTGAAAGCCTCAACAAGCCAAATGAAGCCATCAAATATTTTGAGCAATTACTAAAATTCTTAGAACCAATAATAATACATCAAGACTAGGCTACGCAAGAAATGAAAAAGGAGAATCGTCAAAGACTACTGAAGAAAGAAATGACAAAGGTAAGAACTCCACCCACTTGTCATTATTGTGCTGAGAAAGGACATACAACTAATGTTTGCAGAATCAAGAATGCAAGTCAGAATGCTAAGCCAAAGAAGGCCATTGTCACAAGTCCAACAAACAAGGTCATCAAGCACATGAATGCAAAACCAAAACCATGCATGCACCAAAATTTGAAGATTGCTGCTACAACTATCATAAGTATGGACATAAAGCCTTTGACTATAGATCCAAATCCATGCAAGCACCAAACAAGTCAGCAAAAGAAAGAAGTCATGGACACTCTTATAACTAGGATTACAATACGAGGCAAAGTTGGCACTACTATCAAGAGTATGGACATATCCCTAAAAATTGCATAAGAACACACTTCAATGGTAACTACAAGAGATGGTTGAGTCAAACCACATGTTTTAGTTGTCACAAGACTGGTCACATTAGCAATCATTTTCCAACTAGGTCCAAGGCACCAAATTGTGAATTTGATAAAAGTAAAAGTAAGGTAGATCTTGAGCACATCAGGAATGAAATGAACAAGACATGGAAGAAGAAAGATGCTAGAAGTACATCAAATGGAGAAGGGATAACTTCAACTAATAGGTCAAGTGGTCACACCTCATTAAACTAAGCAAAAGGAGGTACATGGGAATGATATTTATAATGTTTTATCATACATCAATTCCAAGAAATACTAGTACTGAAAATGATAGATTAGCATGAATAAAGATAATGAGGAAAGTCCAAGGTCAAATCATTAAGTTCTCACATTACTACCAATTATTAAAAGTCCACTTCAGATGCCAAGTAAAATACCAGTTAGTGTCGAGTTGTCAGCCAAAGTCAATTGGAGCTGAGTTATCAGTAGCTTTTGAGTGAGGGAAATCTCTATAGGTGCCAAGTAAAGGTAATTCTAGTAGTTTCCAAGTGGTGGTAATATCAATGGATGGCAAGTGAAATAGAAATCATGTTGAAGCTGAGTTTATAGCTGTACATGTACCATGCAATAAATGTTATGTTTTGAAGGGTATATGGTCAATTTTCACCTATTTTTTGTCATTACAAATTCAAAGCAAGAGTGAGTAGAACAAGGAAGTGAATTATGAACCAGTTTGAAGCATTTACATGGATCATAGAAAAGATCAAGCACCAGTTCATCAATTTTAAAGGTATTCTTCATCTACCAAGCTATGCAGTTTTATACTTGTTAAACCCTAGTTTTATGGTATGGCACCTAGTTCAAAAAGTGTGAAGGAGAAAGAAAATTTTCAAATTCAATTAGTCAGAAATAAGGTTAAACAACCCAATTTCAAGGCTATACTAGATATTGCCTACAAGCAAGACCTATCAGGCATGTTATCTATGATCCTACCTAGGGTTATAATGAACAAGATGTAAGAAAGTGATATAACTACAAAGTGGGAGGCATTGGAGACATGGAGATAAGATAGGCATATGAAAAATTGTGTGATAATGGTATATCGAAGGAGGAATTCAAGATCACAAAGAGGAAGGGTTTAACCCATGCCCTAGAATTCCCAACAATATTCAAAATAGTGTGGATTAAAATAGTTCTGAGTAGAATAAATGATGGATGTATATGGTTAGAGGGAGGACCCATTAAAATTTCAAAGAGAATTGTCCATAGGGTTACTGTTTATCTAACCTTAGATCAGCCCTAGACATTGAGAAGCGATTCTAAAGAAGTTATTGAGAAAAATATAGGTGCTAAGTAGAACAAGCATGGAATGACCCTTGACACTATTATAGATCCACTTCTTGATTTTGCAATAAGGTTCATATCACATAAATTTTAACAATCAAGTAGGTTAAACAACGTTCCTTTCATAGTTGTTAATGTAGGTTATAAAATTGTCAAGAAGGATCATACTTATGATCTAGCAGAACTCCAAATGTAGCAAGTAATAGAGAATCTTAGAGCTATTAGAAAGTCAAAGAGTTCTCAATATAAGTTTGGATCAATACTTGTATGTATGTTTTTCTATGTACAAAATGAATTCCCATCTTTTGGCAAAGTAGGATGGAAGACAAATAGGTCAGTTGATGTTCAAATTAATGAATAAATTGAGAAAATGGGAGAAAATTTGAATAAGTAATGACAAGCTATTTTGATGACTTTAAGAAGTCTATGAAACAGAGGCTAAGGATTCTTGTTTCCTTAGTTGAGAAATACTACAATGACATTTGTTTCCTTGTAGATATTGATTACACTTACATCCAGTCAGCTATACCTATGGTTAGATGCCTAAGGCCCCTAGGGTATGAAATAAATGTTGATGAAGCCTCACCTACCATTATTGTACTCCTTGCTAAAGAAATTGACAAAAGTGCCAAGATATTTGGATATTATGATGTTGTTAAGTCAAAGGTTGAGATGGAACTGAAGATAGCTTCTACTTTGAAAAAGAAGGACAAAATGGTAAGGAAATTCTACTTTGAAAAAGAAGGACAAAATGGTAAGGAAACTAAAGGCCAAGTTTGGAGAAGGTGCAAATGATGAAGAAGAAGATGATGATGAGGAAGATGAAGAGGAAGAAGAGGTGCAAGGTCAAGAACCTTTAGCTTTAACCCAAGGCATGGGTGAAGACCAAGAAGAAGAAGGTGCAGAAGAAGAAGCTGAGGAAGCACCAGTAAAGCCATAACCTTAAAAAAGGAAGGGTAAGGCACAACTTGTAGCCAAACCAAAAGAAAAGAGGGCTACCAAGCCAAGCACAACAAAGCCAACTGCTCCAAAAACAAGGGCTAGTACAACGACCACTACTGAAAACGCCAAAGAGTAGGAAAAGGAGAAAACAAAAGAAACTAAACAAAAGGGCCCAGTGTAGAAGAAACAAAAGAGAAAGTAGATTGCATTACCTGAAATAGATGATGAAAAGATAGAGTTAGAAGATACAAGTTTGTTTAGGGTGGTAATTCATGCACCTACATCTCATCTTGAGAATATCTATGATAATGTTAAAGATAATGAAGATATGATAGGATTAAAGAACATTGATTTTGGAAAACTTGCTAGAGAAGAGCAAGACAAGGTATAAGAGTCAATGTATGCCATGATTTCTAAGTTCAAGAATACCCCACTTAAATTAGACAACACAATTCTCAAGGAGCTATACACCACTATAAAAAATAAGTGGCATTATTGCTTAAACTTGGAAAAGAAAATAAGTGAATCAGCCCTAGCCAAAGTGATGCCTGAACTAAAAAATGGTCAAATTATCAAGGAAAATAAGAAGTATGGTAGTAGATTTGCACCCAAATATAGGGCATTCAGCATACTCCAAAACAACATTGAATATGTTGTAAAGAAATCCACTCAAGTGTGGAAATTGATAAATGGGTTGACAACTATCAAAGTAGGAGAAGAGGATCCCTTTGAGGGAAGAAATGATGGAGAAGAAGAGGAAGAAAAGGAAGAGGAGATAGAAAAAGAAAAAGAAGACACCACTGTGGGGGAGACACAAAATAAGACAAATGAAATGGCCACAACTGAAAAGAAGAAAGAAGAATAGAGTGTGCAAGACACACAAATTCCATCCATGAGCCCTCCACATGATATAAGCACACTTGCAAAAACCATAATAGTAAAGGATGTTCCTAATAGCTCACCTCAGAACATTAACCCATTAGTTGCAAAGGACTTGAAGAAAATCCTTGACCAATCCACACTACAAGCCAGATTGTGTGAGAATCCTATATTGGTCAGTGTTAGCAGTAGTTGATATAACAAGGGACAAGGTGAATATACAAGAACTACCTTTTTCCATCCCTCTAGCTACTAGTGCTCAACCTCTAGTACAAACATTAGATGATACATCTACAAAGGTTAACACTACTATAAAAGTTGACATGGTTAAACAACAAACTCAGACTACTCAAGAAGAGAAGGATACAAAAGCACAAGCAGGATAGACAAATATATTTTTACTTGATACACAAACACAAGGAGCATGTTAGATAATAGTAATTGATCAAGGCAGAACTAAAGATAGGGACATACCAAAGGACAAGGAGCAAGAAGCCATACAAACATTGGTAAATCTACCAACATTTGACTCCCCTACAAAAATCCTTCAAAGACCAAGCACTGATGCAATACCATTGCAGATTTCAGCACCAGGCTCTAGCTCATCTAAGGTTGCCAAGGTATTTCACTATGGAGATTCAATTTTAGATGAAGAAATAGTGATACATAAATATGACTATGCAATCATGACACTAGAGCAAATAGGCATAATGCAAGAAGCCTTAGAAAAGAAGAAACAACAAGAACCACTTAGAAAGGAGTATAAACAAAGGCAAGCATCACAAGATATTAAAGACATCTTTTTAGATGCTTTTAGCTTGCAAACACTTGATGAATCTAAGCCAATATTAGAACAATCATTAGAAATTGTGGAACAGGTGAATAATGAAGACTAGGAAGCCAATGTCAAACTTATGGAATGGTTTGAAAGAAAATTCCAAGGGAAATTCAATGAGAAAATATTAGGTGATATAACACTCTTACAAGTTGAATTGGCCACAAAAATTGAGAAAGTGAAGAAGGTACTTGAGAACATATTCTCATTGTACTCAAAATTGTGTGATCCCACACTCTTCACACAGGAAACAAGCCATAAAATTCTAAGTCTAGAGAAAAATTTGAAACTATTAGGTATGCAGTTAGCTATGAACCCAGCTCAAAGTGAGAAGCATTTCCATTCATTGCTTCGAACATAAAGTCAACTAGTTGTGTTAATAGTAGAAGAGGCTAATATAAGAGCCAAGTTGACCAAACCTCCCTTACCCCTCACATGGAGATACTCCACAAGGAACTAGGATATGCAGAGACATTGATGAAGAAAGATCCAAATCTTTCAACATTAGATGGACTAGTTCACCTTGCAGCAAAGATAGCCATCCAAATAAAATCATTAGATGTTGCATTAGACAACTAGGATGTTGCTCTAAAGATTATAATGGAAGTCCACAAGAACTTTTTGGACAAATACACAATCAGTGTATAGACCCTTTGACATAAGTGTCAAAAAAGAAAAAGGGGGAGATAAAGAGTGAGGGTGAGACAAGAGATAGAGAGTAAGAGGGAGATAAGAGATAAAGAGTAAGAGGGAGATAACCCAAAGGGGGAGAGCACACAAAAAGGAGGAGCAAACAAAATATATATCAGATAATGAGTATCAATATTTTTGAAGCCAAAGAGTATTAGCAAAAGACAAATCTATGGACAATAGATTTTTGATACAAAATTGGCACATTAGTTCAGCGGGGGTTACAAAATTTTGAGGTATAGAAGTCTATTATAGAATTTTGAAATTTTTTGAAGTTTTGTATATATGTCGAGCTGTGAATGTATCATACTCGAGGAGATTAGATTTTTTATATATAGTTAAGTGTTTTTGACACTCATGTGTAAGTGGGAGATTGTTGATCTCAAATTGGTTTTGACAATTGAGTGTCAACACACTTAAGATATTTACTAAGTTCATGTCAAGCTAGTAATGTATGCCAAGTATAATATGTAAATCTACAAATGTCGAGTTGCAGTAAGTGTCGAGTCATTCAAGTGCCGAGCAAGTAGTTGATGTTGAGCAATTCAAGTGCCAAGCCAGAGATAGAACTATAGTATGTGATGAGCATCAATATTATCAAGTGTCAAGTAACACATACTAGACCTAGTTGTTTGTGATGGCACAAACAACTATGTAAATCATTTTTATGCCAGCTTATGGATAGATATCAAACCTTTAAAGATAAGGATGAATCCATTCGGGATTCCCTATGAAATCAACATGCAATCAATCAAAAAATTGGAAAGGTTAAGTGGTAAAACAAATGAATCTCAGCCATAGATTCATACCTAACCCTAAGACACAAAGTCTTTATAAGGAAGATGAAGCATCATAATTCAAAATGCATGCGAGTGAAGAGTAGAAGGAAGAAAAGGGTTGAATTGATCAGAAGGCATTCAAGGTGACTTAAAAGAGTGAAAGAATTATAAAATCAATTAGTAGAATAGAGGATCGAGGATATAAAATTTACATATCAGATCAAAAAGGATTAGGAAGGTTAGAATTGAGATCTAAAATTAGCAATGCAAAGTTGTAAGTTATTAGATTAAACATTAACTGTTACTTTCTAATAACTATATTAGCAGAGTGAAATCCTTTGGACTAAGGTTAACTTAATAGTCATTGAAAAATCCTTAAACAGGGTGATATTCCAAGTGAATGTTCTAAAAGCCCTTTAACCAAGAACACTTCTAACAGTGTGTTAAAATTATTTAATAGGGTGGGACTTAACAGTCTCTTGTAAGCCTTTAACAAGGTAGATCATGTTTCACAGTCAACACTTTGTAACCTTAACAGGTGACACTTTATTGCTACAGTAGTGAAGAATATTGGGTGTCATCCCCAACCCAATTTTGTCTTCTCATTAGAGGGTTTCTGGGTAATCATATCAGGTGTCAAGTGTGTATGTTTATATGTTTTGATGCATTTACTTTACATTTCATTTCAATTTATGACATGCATATAACGAATGGTAAAAAAAATTAAGTGCTGAAGTTTGAACTTTTGATTCACCCCCCTCTCACAAGTATATGTTTCCTATTTTTAATTCCAATAGGTAATACCAAAATGTGAAAGGAAATTACTATGTACTTTCAAAATTATGGACATGGTTTTGTCCAATTTCTCTTGCAAAAATTTGGAAGCATGAAAAGTTTTAGATTAAGGTAAAAGCAGGTTTTGAAGGGGCCCCGAAACCCTTTACATCATAAAGAAAGATTTACCATGAAGCTCAACCAAGTTTTAAATGGACTTGAAACTAATAGAAAATGTTTAGAAAGAAAAACCAGAGAGAACCCTGGAACTTGGAAATACAGACTGGATAATCCAGAGAAACATCCTAGACCAGAAGAGCTCGGACTAAGATTTCAATTTCACTCCCTTTTCATGAGAACGCAAAATCATATCAAATTGAGGGAGAGACTTTTTAGATCTTTTTGTTTTTCACTTCAGTTGATAATTACATCATGTGATGAACAATTGAAAAATTGTTTTCATGAATTAATGTTTTGGTATGCACAATATATTTTTGCATTACATCCATGTTGGAAATTAACATATTCTAAATATCTTCTGGTGTATCTCTTATCCTAGCTTCATTGCTCAATAATTCTTTCTGTAAGTCTGTCAAATACCTGATTTTTACAAATGTGCAAAACTAGTGTGTAGTGTTTGCCCTAGTTTGCATTTTGCTATTATTGCCAAACACTTTTTCGATGAATTTTCTATTAATTAAGCCTAATTAAAGATTCAATTAATGGTTTAATTTAATGGAAAATTAATATGATATTTTAATATTTAATTTTATTTAATTAATTGGGAAATTAATTAAATAAAAAGAATTAAATTTGGAGATGAAAGTTATAAGTTTAAATTTGGAATGTGATAGTATTTATTTAATTTAATAATAATATTTTAGAGTTCATTTTTAAATAAATGCAAAATAATAATATTATTATTTAAGTTAATAAATATTTTATCAATTAAGTTTTGAAAATAAATTTAGAAGTGGAAGAGAAATTAATTTATTAATAATTTCATGATAAGTGCATGAGATTTAGTATTAATAAATTAATTTTAAAAGGATTCAAGTGAATATTAAAGAAAGAAATTTAATTAAATAAATTAATGTGCATTTACATAGGGGTATGTGAACTCTTGTAAGTTGTCATGTTGACAACACAGGAGTTTGCACTCTAATTATGCACATGTTGTCTACACTTAGGAGTTAGTGCATTATTTGAGCACATGGTGTCTACTACATTCTAGACACCTCATAATGTTTATCTTCTTATCATGGAAGTTATGTGCTTAGTTGTCATGCTTATCTCCTAGTTCTTGCTAGACACATTCTAGATGCATCTTAGAGGCCTTTATATAGAGGTTCTCCCAGTGTGTATGGTCATCCTCACATGCTTCTACAAGCACTCCTAGTCACTTGGGGGTTGGTTCGGTTCTTGGAGGAAATTGCGGATGTTGGAGAAGGAAGGGATTTCTCTATGGATTTATGAAGTGTAGCGATTAGCATTAGTGTCCAGGTAGGCACTTTGATTATTTCGCATATTTTATTACGCTCTTTCTTTTCCTGTCTTCATCGTGTCTACTAGATGGCTACTTGGATAATTTTGTGATGAATGCATTATATTGTGAATTATTAATATGCATATGAATAAATCAATGGAAAACAAAATTAGAAGACCCTAGTTTCATTGATGAAAGAAATTAGTTTTTTTGAATCAGGCTTGGGTTCAAATTAGAATAGAAATGAGAAATTAGATTTGTGAAGGGAACAGATTTGCGAGCGTAAATCAAATAATATTAATAAAATAAATAAATAAATATATAGATATATAGATTCAAACTTATTAGTGAATGGGAAAAGATTGTAATGGATTCTTAAAATAAAATAATTTATATTAGTGGTATAAAATAAATAAAATGTTATGTGGGAGGGAAAAGGTTGTTTTCATTTAGCAAAATTATATTACATATGTAAATATATACATTAAAAAATGTAATAAATTGGTTGGAGGAATTCCATTAAAAATAGTGTTCAGAAGTAAATTGCAAAACACTCGGTTAAGTGGTTCATATATATATATATATATATATATATATATATATATATATATATATATATATATATATATATATATATATATATATATATATATATATATATATATATATATATATATATATATATATATATATATATAAAGAATTTAAAAGGTAAATATTTAAAATATATATAAGGGGATCTGTATGTACCGCCACACCCCATTCCATTATATTGTCAGTGGCGTACATATGCTGACCACGTGGACGCAATCTGTAGGGTACCTGCATATGCAATGTACTCGCGGATGGACGTCGGTACAGGGCTTGCATGACCTCTTAAATTTGTCAGCGATTTAAATCAAATACAAATATTAAGGTGCCAGCAATATATTAATCGCTTCAAACCTTTTTGAATTTTTGTATTATGTTATATTAAATGAAAAATTGACTCACACATCAATGGGAGGGTAATTGAGTTTGACTCATATTAACATTTACACAACAACCTTATCTGTATGTATGATAAGTGTGGAAGTTTAGTTGTTGCACGCAATCTGTTTGACAAATAACTAAATGAGATGTCATCTCCTAGAATATCATAATTGTAGCTTACAAAAGACATAGGTATCCTCGAGAAGCATTGGCACTATGAGTAAATTAGCCCTAGCAACTTAGTTTTTAGTTTTTCCAGGGCACATATTTTCTCACTAAATATCCAACCAAATGTTAACTATTGTCCACACAACACGAGCTACTACATTGCAACTATTGATTAATGCAATTCAGACCGATAACCAATTGGTGATTAATCATCAGTTTTGTTTAAACAAACCTCTAAATGATTACCAGTCTACAAGGGTATTAATTAGGCTTGAATATGCACATAACCCAATCACTCTTAAAGAAAAACAATAAAACAATAGCAACTCACAGATATACTTGGAGATGGGGTAACAAATTTAGAGAATGATAAAGCAACAAATGTAAGCTGGAAAAAAATAAACTGACAGATCAAACGATCTTTCCATCTTGACCCCAAACATTGATGAAATAAAATCATATATAAATTGATTTCAAAAAACAAATTTTTAGAACTATTGGATTATACATATTTTCATTTTCCTTCAGTGAAGACTAAGCCTAAGACTATGAGATACTAACTTCATTAGGTTTGATAAAATATTGCAATACTGAGACAAAACTTGCCTCGAGCTTGTGAATAATTTAGCAGTGCAATAATGGCAAAAGAGGTGAATTTTGTAGGGTTCTTTGACTATTTTATTTTGTTTATTTGCACTCACTTCAGTTGGGTAGACTGGGCGAGATAATTGGCATATTTTTATTTCGAAATGGACCTGATTAAAATAGTATAATCTGTGGTAATGATAACCTCTCATATAAAAGTTGTGGAGTGGCAGACTTAGGTTCTATCACAGAAAATAGCAAGAAATTTCATTGCAAACATTTGGGCTAATCACAGGTTACAAAAAGTCAGAGAAAATTGGCAAATCATATTAGTTCATAACCAATAATATATGAGATATAAATTCTTTGACACAAAAATTGAATTATTACATTACTTCTGAAGTATTGCTCATAGAGATAGATGGGCAGGGAAGGCATATCGATTAACTATCGGTGCTAAGGAATATAAGAAGTGCATATCTTTATCAGGTTTGACAATGAATGACCACTATTTGTAAGATAATGAACTGTTAAGAAATTGGGATGTTAGAATATAAGAAAACATGATGGTAAAATTATCAGGAGAAACCTAAGGATGAATAGATCCAGCTAGTATAAATAGAGGATGACAATCGATTATGATGAAAGTTCATATCTACAATTATCAAATTAGTATTATGTGCAAATAGAAGCAATAATAATCAGTATATTTAATGAATGCAATATATTAGGAGTAAATACAATTGTATTTTTGAAAACCTAAACTTTGATTGTTAGCTGAGCCATAAGGAATGATCATGAGGAGGGGCTTCTGGAAGGATATATATATTAAGTTGGTCACTTGATTACTATCAATCTAAAGGAATCGATGATGACAAAATTGATAAGAACCTCTGGGTGGAATTTGTTCTATGTAGAGCATTCTTTTTATCATACTATAAAACTAATAGGACTTTTATTATTTCAATAATAATTGTTAATGAAGTTTAGGTTACTATTTATTGGCATAAGTAGTAACACATCTAATATAGTCAACTTTTAATTAATAAAATTAAAAGGTAATTTTTATTAATTATTTGTGGGTAGCAAGATAAGCGTTTGGATTTTGATAAACATTAATTAATTTAGTTAAAAATATTTTAATTAAATTAATGATGTATATAGCTAAATAAAAAAATAAAAATAAAAATTCTAGAGTGTTCCAATGTTAGAAATATCTAATTATGAGTCGAATAAATAACTTGCCTCTTGATTATTTTTGAGAAAAAAATTAAAATAGTTGATTTATAATTTATGAAATTATAGATTGATTCATAATCAGTGAGTTAATAGTATAGTGATGAAATTATTAATTAATTGTAAAATTAATTGACAATTAAGGGATACAATGGGGTTTAAATTGATATGATTGTTTCAAATTTAATCTATTATATGATGAGATCATTTGGGACTCTTTATTTCATGTACGCATGATGTTTATTAATGTTCTCAAAAATTGATGAAGAATCTTATACTCTTGAAGTATACTTGAAACGAAAACTGAAAACCTCATTTTTCACTTAACCATGTGAATGCTAAAGGCAAACCAGTATATGTGTTTGTATCTTGTTCTTTATTCTATCCATGTTTGGGGTTTGGGTGTTCCTAGAGTGTTGACCAGTTAGGACGTCTACCAGAGGCTTGGGAGTTATGCAAATGTGATGGCATGTTGATGTTATTTGGTCTCGATTCTTTTTAAACCCAACCATGGTAATGCGATGGCATGCTCTATGCTGCATGTGGTTTATTGATTTTTATTGCTTTACAGTCTTCTTGTGTGAAGTTGAGATGTATGTGTATGAGACACTTGACCTAATCATTTTTGAGTCATCGATTAGTTATACTTGGGTTACTTTCCAGTCGCCTTGATGGGACTGAAGTGTTTGTTTTGATCTTGATGATGTCATGTTGTGACATGTTTTGACTTGACCATTTTAGAGTCTTCAATCAGTATTACTTTGAGATACTTTTTAGTTGCTCGTTGAGAATCGATGGATATTATGATTATCATTGGATGCTTTTTAGTTGCTCGTGGAGAATTCATGTGATTATTTTGATTATCTTTATGATGTTTTCCAGTCACTTGTATAGGACTGAGGTGATTTATGATTTGTGATTTCATGAGCCTAGGGTAGGTTATCTACTTGTAGTGTTGGGAAGTGACTTGCAATGGGGGTCAAGGCCCTAATTGGCTGCCAGGATAACTCATTGTAAGTTATTTAATAAGTGAAAACATTTACACTAAATGAGGATTAAAATTAACCTAATAAGATAATTGTATGTTCTCTCCCATGCCTCAAGTGCTAGTACAAACTAGGATGGGAGTAGAGAGAACGCTTGGTTGCGACCTTACATTCTGTAGTATGCCTCGTCAGTATGAGAGGATACTAGTGGCTGCATAGGGATCACTAGGGGGTCAGGGTCTATTGAGAGACTACTATGGTAACTCTAGCGTGATCCATGCGATGACACTTTCCGCTTACATAGTAGGTTTCCTACATGTCTTTGTTGTGCCTCTGGGAGTAGATGTCAACCTGTGTGTTGGAACCTTTGAGTTAGTATACTTTTAGGACTCCTAGATTTAAAAGAGTATTTGTGTTATGTGATTAGATATCCTATTTGAGACTTGAGACTATCTCCTCTAGCACTATCTTTGTTGGCATTTATCTTCATTATGTTCTTGGATCATTATGATAGATGTTATTTATTGACATGTTTCTTAATATTGATGATTAGCATGTGATAGATGATGTTATCTACTTTGTAGGATCATCTTATGCTTTATTCTTGGATGTTAGATTTATCTATGTTGTAACATGTTAGATTCCTTTCTGCATAAGATGTAGTATGTTTTAGGAGTGACATCCCTATTTACTATAATATTGATGATCTCTTTGGTGGCTTGGGATGTTATGTGTAGAGGGATGGCTAGGGCCCATGATTCTCTAATGATGCTATTGACGGTTGGGAGGAATCGCACACTTAGATTAGTTGTGTTTTATGATGGATAGATATCTTTTACAATGATGTTATATCTTTATGATGGATGAATGTATCATGTATGGTATATGGTATCATTTATTTTATTGCACTTGTATCATACATTTGATGAGGATGATGTATCTTTATCTTTACATATGTTTAATCTTTTAAGCTTTTCATACCCTATGACATGTACAGTGGATGATTGAGCATTCCGAATAGGCATTCAGAATAAATGTATATTATGGACATTGGACTTTTCATTATTCTTTCATGTAGATGTGGTAGTTGTTAGACTTAGTATTAATTAAATTAAATGTGACACAACGTCTTGGGATCCTTAAGGAATGTAACCTATTATGTATGCTTATGTATCCTTCTAGTTGAATGTATGTTATTACTTCCGCTACTATGTGTTAGATGCGAATGAGTTATCTTTCATGATTTTTTTAAAAAAAATTGTTTGGAAAACTTAGTGAAACTTTAGGTTAATTCTTTTGGATCCCTTGGTGGGGTGTTACATAGTGCTAGGGTCAAGTGACAACTGATGTGCACTTTCCTTCAAATTAGTATCCATCTAAGAAAATTTATCCTTTATTTTCTTGGTGAAATTTGATGTATCACTCAACTTAACAAATAAAGAAATAATATTAGTTAAATAATTTTCAAAAGTAGAAAGAATAGTGGAAAATTCCACTTGATCAATGGCAATCTTTTGTGCCACTTTCTCCAAAACTTTGTCTTCAAACTTCCTCTTTTCCCTCTGCAGAAGTTTATCCTATCCACTCAATTATTCATTAAACTTTTGAACAATATCAACAAGTTGATCCAAAATAAGTTTCTTCTCATCAATTTTATATACTAAATGCATCAACAAATATGCCTTTAATGTCTTCAAGCACTTGATTTTTCTTCTTCGTTTCTTCTCTGAGCTTTTGTTGTTTGGCTTTTTAATTCCATAGCTCACCAAGGGTATCCATTTGATCAAGAGTTAGACTAGAGAGACCCCAATTTGGTGTAACAATGTCTTCCTCTAAATCAATTTCATCATTAGAGGCTTCTACCTCTTTACCCTTTTCTTTTACTCAAATCTTTAGTGCTCGATTGAGGCATAACCTCAACTATCATTGCAATTGCAATAGTTGAAACAATAGTAGTAGAAACAAAATTTCTCAATGGAGAAATATCAATAATAGTAGGAGAACTTACTATTCCTTGCTAAGACTTGTTCTATCATGTTGTTGAGAAGAGTGGAGCCTATTACTTAGTAGATGAAGTGGTGGAATCAACACTCATCATTGCACTTGATAGAATTGATCCAATAGAAAATTGGGTGCTTGGTGGAAAAATTTTTACCTTAATTGACTTTGCAGCAGTCTTCTTTGAGCTAGATGGCACTGAGGCTTTGCTTGGAGAGAGTGGGAGGGAGGTCATTACCTCTATTGCTATCTTCTCAAGATCTGAGTCTTGAATGCTCTGTATTTTAGGAAGATCTCCACTTGCTTCTTGATCCTCCTCATCTTCTTTATCATTTCCTTCTACATTATCTATCTCCTCATCATATTTCTCCACATCCTCTATTTTCTCATCATCCTTTTCAACATCAATTTGTACAACCTCCTCAATAGGCTTATGCAATCCATATATGTTTTCCATGCAATTGTGTTTGATTTGCACCATAACTTCAATATCTTTTGAAAAATTTAGGAATGCATTGAATTTGAAAATTAGTTTATGTTCATTATTTTTCAATGCTTCCTTCACTTTCTTATTAGAAAGATCTGGCATAACCTTTCTTAAGGTCCATTCTCTGATATTGCTGCCAACATTTAGTACATTTTCTCATTGATGTGTAATGACCTTCAGTAAAATATTAGGAACTTTCTTTCTTAGTTCCTCTAGAGAGTATTTCCACTTAGCCATTTTATCCACTAAGGCTTCTTTAATTTTCTTATGTTCTTCCTTAGTTCTTGATTCATGCTTTAAAAACTTGAAATCATACACACCTTCACCATCTTGTAGTCTTTTCAGTATTTTTTGAAAGGTGGGGGTAGACCTTTTTAATGTAAATTATTTATCTTCATCTTCTTCTTCTTCATCCTGCAATTTTAGCTTCTTTCTAGATTTTGTAGGTCTTCTTGTGAATACTACAAGAGAGGACCTTGTAGCCCTTGAGATTGTAAGCTTCCCCTTTTTCTTAGGAGGTTCTTCTTTTTCTACACATTCCTCATCTCCTTCCTCTTCTTCTAAGTCATCTCCCTTCCCTTCTATCAATGAAAGAGGGGAACTAGATTTCTTGTTCTCCTTTAGAATATTCTCCACATTCTTTCTTCCTCTCTTCAGGGCTTGAGGAATCTTGTTTTCGAAAGAAATCTTGGCCTTACCTTCTTCATAGGTACCAAAGTATGGTGCCTTAGGGTCCATTGGCTCATTTAAAAGAGCTTCATGTTGATCTCAAAATGGTTCTGACTAGTGAGTGTCTATAGACATAAGTCATTTACTTAGTTCATGCTAAACAAGTAACATATGTTGAGCACAACATATAAGCTAGAGCATGCCAAGTAAATAGTAAGTGTCGAGTCTCTCATGTCTTGAGTCACTTAAGTGCCAAGTAGACAGTATGTGTTTAGTGATTTAGGAGCTGATAGTAGTGTGTGCCAAGTCATTTAGATGTGGAGTGATAGTATTGAAGATAGTATGTGCCTAGTACTAGGTACTTCAGTGCTAAGTAACACAGTTTTGTCATAGTCATTTGTATTGGCACAAGCTACTATGTAAACCATTTTTTAGTCAACTTAAATATTTAATTATGATATTTTGGTGATAAGGATGAATCTTAACTTGGAATCCCTATGTATTACATACACCCAATTAGGTAAAGGGAAGGTTTAAGTGGTAATATGGATGAATCACAGTCATTGATTCGTACCTAACCTTAAGTCACCTGGGTCTTCTTAAGGAGGAAAAACCCTAAACTTTATATGAGCATAAAAGGGAATGAATGGATGATCAAGGAGAGTTTTACATGCACAAACTAGAACATTCATGGTGACCAAGGTATTATGATCTAAATTGTATTGCAGAATAAGTTAAAGGAGAATAGAGGAAGGAAATAGTGAACAGTAGAGAGTCATCTAATCAGAAGGATCAAGTATACAATAGAATAGAGTCAATCTATCATCAAGCAATAGAGTGTTAACCTCAAGATCATTGCTAAGACATTCTAATAGGTGAATTAGTTAAATCTCTTAACAAAGTAATCCTAACAGGCTGTATTGAAATCCTCTAACAAGGTGCTTACTTAATTGTGAGTTAAAGTCCTTTAACCAGGCACACTCCTAATAGGGTGTTGAAATCCTCTAACACGGTAAAACCTAATAGTCTTTGCAAGCCTTTAACAAGGTATACCTTTCACAGGGTAGATCATGGTTCATTATCAAATATTGTAACCTTCATTTGATACACTTTATTACTGTAGTAGTGAAGATTTGTGAGTGTCATCCCCACCACAGTTTTACCTTCTCATTGGCGGGTTTTTAGGTAATCATATCTTGTGTCATATATGTGTGAATGCTTACTTGTTTACATGCTTTAGATGTATATGCTTTATATGGTATTTTAGTTTACTTAGTGAATGTATAACATGGATGTGTGGTGAATATTTAATGGGTCAAAGTTTAAAGCACTGATTCACCACCACCCCCCCCCCCCCACAGAAGTTTACCTTTCCTATTGTAATTCCAACACCTTAATTATGTGTATTGTATCATCAATATTCACCTCATATCCAAGAGTTTTCACCCATGCCACCCTTGGCCTAATTCCCTAAGTATGCGCCTTGTCACAGTCCACAAGGAAACATATATCTTACTCATAGTCATCAACTAGTTGTTTGGGAATTTTGAATTTGCTTTGCATTCTCTCCTTAAATGTCTCAAAGTATGCATCCATGATGCCCTCAAAATTGTCACCCATTTTAGCTATAAACTCATTTATCATATATACAATAGATATATTATTCTTCCATGCCACAATACCTTTGGAAGGGAAGACCCTCTAAATATAAAGGAATAGATAGGTTAAGAGAGGTCCAAACTTACAAGGATTAGCCATTGATGCCTATATGCTCTCCATATTTTTTCTTAGCTGGTTTAACTACAACTTAGAAAGGTCAAATGATATATTGTTCTTGACTACTTTTTATGCTAAAGCCATGTTGTTCAATCTACTAGAATTGTAAATTTTGTGGGCAATCACATGGATTATGAAATTGATTTCCATGTTTGTATCGCCATTCAACTTCATTCCTCTTCCATCCCACTCTGAAAAAGTCTTCTTTACTACTTCAACCCAACCTAGGGTTTTTCTTTTCTTTTCTTTTCTGAGCATCGGCAACCCACTAACCCTATGAATTATTTTCTTTCTTATCTAAATAGGCTGCTCAAGCCAAAATTGCATATCGTGGACATGACTTGGGATAAATATGATCCATTTGATTTGGAAATCCCTTGGAATATGTAAAATGTGAGTTAAACCCTTTGTCTCCAAATGCTTATGCTTGGGTTTTAGACTTCCATCCACACATAACTCCTCAAATGCTTGATTCATCTCAAAAGTACCCAATTCCAAAATTGAACAATGATAGAATGACCTAATATCATGAATCAAAAGTACATTTGGAGGGATTTGCAAATGAGATTTGACTAGATCAAGTTCTTCCATGATCATTGGACATAGTTTGAATGTCGGGGATCTTGGTTCAACACCTTTGATCAACATCTCAAAACCTTTCTTCACTTTGTTGCTAGATGAAGATGTCATTATGCTCGGTAACTAATTGATAAAACACTCAAAATTTTTGCACCAAATCACTTTGAATCACTCGGGGGTCAAGAATTCTCTCCTTTATTTTCTCTAAAATTCATATTAAAGAACAAACCTTTCAATTTCATCTTTTAACCAATTATTTTCTTCAAGTTGTTATTAATGCATCATATGACAGATTGTTTATTCATCTCAATAGTCATAAGATGCTCGATTAGTCCATTAACACTCAGTTGATTCTCCAAACTCACCATCTACATTCAAGCTCAGTTAGGTTTGGCAACCCAACCTTGCTTGATAAGGTCTTGAAACCTGACCTTTCTCAATAAGGTCTTGAGACATTACTACAACTTTTATCTAACTTGGTGATCCTAGTGTATCTGAAATACTGATTTGGATCTTCTTGCTTGCTGACTAGAACTGATATGAAATGTTTCCTTTAAATCATAGTTCTAGTGATCTCCACAACTAACTATTTTGAAATGGTTGAGTTACCTAACTCATCGACTTGGGTGTCAAAATTTTCAGGACTTTAATTTGTATTCTCTAGAGATTTCTTTATCCATTGTTTCCTTATTTGACTTTTGATTTTGTCACCCTTTTCTTTTTTCTCATCTTTAAATCTACCTCAATTCATATAGTTTTTAGCTAGATGTCCAAGTTATGTACATACATAACATCTCTTTGTAGGGTCTCTCTTCCTCATGTGAGTTCTTATGCAATTTGCTCCAATATGACCATGCTCACCATATAAGTAACATGCATACCATGTGTTATAATCCAAACCAAAAATAGCTTTCACAATTTTTTCTACTAGATTCCATTTCTTGGTTTTTTATTCTGAAGATATGTACCCTTATTTTTTGCATTTGAAACACTTTCCTTCAAACTTAGGTTTCTCTATGCATTTGCTTGCTCTATATCCTAGTTTGTTACAACGATAACATTTTCCACTAAATTTTGGTTTCCTATTTCTCTAAAAAAAATTTGATGTATGTCCTATCTTTACCCAATGATTACAAGTAGGTCTTTTATTCTTTTGAGCTCATTGCTAAGATGACTCACCTTCATCTTTATAGCCTAATCCTTCTTTACCTTTGTGTCTAAATTGAGTTTTCTAATCCAATTGATTCATGCTTTCTTGAGATTTCATTATCCTCTCATTGGTTTTCTTTTCTATGCTGAGATCATTCAACAATCCTTCATTCTCTGTCCTCAAGTTGATAAGCTATTGATTTGCACAATTGATTTGATTGATCAAATCTCCTTATTGAAGAGATAGGTGATGAATTTCATTGCCCTTTTCTTCTATCCTTTTAGTTAGCAATGTTTTCTCTTCTTTGTATTAATCCTTTTGTTCCATGTCTTCACACATTCTAATTGATTAGATTTCTTGTTCTCTTTTTAGCTTTCTAACTTCTTCATAAAGAGTAAGATTCTTTTCAAGTAGGCCTTTGATTGCCACATCAGTTTCATCTAAACTTCTATCTTGGAAAATGACTTCAATCCTTTCTTCAATGTAGAGATTGTCATTCATCTACGTTGCTAGGTTTTTTCTTCTTTTCAAGGATTGAGAGAGGTTCTCCTTCATTTTCTTGAATTGTTCCATGGCCAATTGTAGATCCAAATTTTTGTACTTAATAGCTTTCTATAGTCTATAGACTTACATTACTTTTGATATTTTCTCAAGCTACTAAACTTCTTATGTGAGAACCAAAAGCTCTAATACCAATTATTGTAAATGTATGTGGGCCAGGTGAATTAGGAACCAATAAAACTTTAACTTCTATTCACTAATTAATCCTTCATAATCTATGATGATCTAATTGCATGCATAAAAGACTAAAAGAAATAAAACATTGATAAAACTTGACACAATATTTGGTAACTCAGAAACCTTCCAAATAGAAAGTAAAACTGGGGTGTGGATGATACCCACAAGCTTTATGGTTGTAGTATAAAGTTAGCCTATTAAGGTTTACAATGATCACTTCTGGTGATTTTCCCTATTAGGAGAAATAAGGACTATTAGGTGTTGGGATTAAAGCACAGACATAAATAACAATTACATGCAAATATAACCAATAACAAAAAATAATAGATCACATAGAAAAGAACACAAGACACCAAGATTTAACATGGTTCACCCAATCCCTAGGCTACATCCACCAAATAGCAAGTCTGATATTATAAGGATCCAATGATTATAACCTGATTACAATCTACAATCCCTTATAGCTCAATACTGTCACAAGAACCAATTTTGCATCACAACTATAAAATAATACCTAACCCTAAGCTCTTTTATACAAGTATTTTTACCAGTTTAGGGTTATAATTAATAATTACATGTTGGCCCAAAATCTTGATAAATAGGGCACAAATTTATTTTTTAGGGCGATGCCCCAAGCCCCAAAGAATTTATGAAGTATGTACAGTACTTTCCTGATAAGTCACTACAATCTAACAATCTCCCACTTGGGGACTGATCAAGCTCCACACTAAATAAAAATCTCTCACTTGGAGACTGATCCTATAGCTATGTCGCTGCTTCATGAGGCTTCCACTAGATCAAACCACCCTAGACTCTATTGTTCTTTTATTCATGTTTAGTCTAGAAGACCAACTAAAGCTAAAGAGAGGTTCAACTTCTCCCTTGTTACTACCTTTGTCAACATATTTTTTGGATTTTCATGTGTATGTATCTTCTGCAGCTTTAATTGTCCATCCTCCAAAACTGACCAAATGAAATGGTACCGCAACTATATGTGTTTGGTCTTTGAATGCAGAGCTAAATTCTTAGCAAGATGAATAACACTTTGACTATTTGTAAACAAATAATTATTCTACTGAGGGTGTCCCAATTCTTCAAAGAAAAAATAAAGCCATATCATCTCCTTGGCTACCTCTGTAGTGGATAAAGCATTAGCCTTTTGTAACTTAGAAACCTAGCTCATTGTTGCCCCACCAATAGTAAAGACATAACCTATAGTAATCCACCTAGTATCAATATCCCCTACCAAATTTGAGTCAACATAGCCTTGTAAATCATTAGTAGAGCCCCCAAAGTGTAAACACTTATTGGATGTTCCTCTCAAATATTCAAGAATCCATTTGACTGCATTCCATTGCTCAATTCCTAGATGACTCATATACCTGCTAACAACTCCTACTGCATGTGCAATATCTAGACTAGTATATACCATAGCATACATCAAGCTTCCTACAGCTAAAGCATAGGGTACCTTGTACATCTTATCCTCTTCTTCTTGTGTCTTAGGACACATCTCCTTAGTCAACTTCAAATGACTAGGTAAAGGTGTTATAATAGCTTTACCATTCCCCATAGAGAAATGTTGCAACACCTTCTCCACATAATTAGCCTAAGATAGGGTCAATGTTCTATTCTTCCTATCTCTGTAAATCTTCATACCAAGGATTTCTTTTGCTACCCCCAAATCCTTCATAGCAAATGCATATGCTAATTGGCATTTCAACCCCTTAATGTGATCCATGTTAGACCTAGCTACAAGCATATCATCAACATATAAACATAAAATAATGTAGCAGTCATCATCCAACAACTTAAAATAAACACAATGATTTGAATAAAACCTATTGTATCCATGCTCATGCATAAAACTATCAAATTTCAGATACCATTTCTGAGGTGCTTGCTTTAAGCCATATAAACTTTTCTTCAATTTGCACACTAAATTCTCCTTACCTTTGACCAAAAATCCTTGTGGCTGAGCCATATATATCTCTTCATCCAAATCACCATGAAGGGAGGTTGTTTTAACATCAAGATTCTCTAAATGCAAATCTTCAGTACCCACAACACTTAAATCAGTATGGATAGAAGTCATCTTAACAACAAGGGAAAATATCTCATCAAAATCACTGCCTTTTTGCTGGGAAAATCTTTTCACAACTAACCGAACTTTAAATCTTTTCTTACCTCCATCCTCTTCTTTCAACTTATAAACCCACTTATTTTGTAAAGCTCTTTTACCTGCAAGAAACTTGCATAAATTCCATGTCTTATTCTTCAACAAAGAGTCCATTTCATCTTTCATTACAGACTCCCACTAAATCTTAGTATCCACCTACACAGCTTCATCATAACATTCAGGTTCACCAGCATGAGTAAGTAAAATTCAATACAAAGAGGGATAGAATCTTTCTGGAGGTCAAATTTTCCTTGTTGACTGTCTAATATTCACCGGTGTGTATGGTATTTGTTTTTGCGGTTGTTGCACATTATGAGGAATGGTTGGCACATCAACTTTTGGAGTATCATCCAACACTACATAATCATCTTCTTTCTTCTCATGTTGATGCAATAGATCTTTGTACAACACATTCTCATTGAATATGACATCCCTGCTTCTTATAATTTTAGGATTTTGAAAATCCCAAAGCCTATAACCAAATTCATTAATGCCATATCCAAAAAATACACATTTCTTTGACTTAGCTTCTAGCTTGGTCCTATTTTTAGAATCTATATGAGAAAAAGCTCCACAAATAAACGTCTTGAGAAAAGAATAACTCACCTTCTTACCAGTCCATGCTTCCTCTGGAATACCATAGCCCAAAGGAATAGAGGGACCTCTATTTATCAAATATACAATAGTATTAACAGCCTCTACTCACATGTATAAGGGCAACCCAGCATGCAACCTCATGCTCCTTGCACACTCCATTAAAGTCTTATTCATGTGTTCAACCACTCCATTTTCCTATGGAGTCCTTGGAATATTTTTTTGTTTACAAATACCATTAATGGAGAAATAATCTTCAAATTCATGACTGCAATATTCACCACCATTATCAGATCTGAGACATTTTAATTTCTTACCAGTCTCATTTTCAACCAAGTATTTCCCTTTCTTAAAAGTTTGAAATACATCATATTTATGTCTAAGGAAATAAATCCATATCTTTATAGTTCCATCATCCATAAATGTAACATAATAATGAGGGCCTCTAAGCAAAGATACCTGAGCTAGTCCCCATACATCTGTATGCACAAGCTCTAATTTCTCCTTTTTGTTTTCCTTTCCAATCTTTATAAAACTCACTCTCTTTTGTTTTCATACACACAAATTTCACAAAAATCCATATTAACACATTTTTGACCTAGTAAAAAATTCTTTGAATGAAGTACTTTCATACCTTTCTCACTCATGTGCCCAAGTCTATTGTGCCATAACATTGTATCAAAAATTACACCAACTATTTGTTCTTCCTACTCAACCATAGCAATTGTTCCTAAACATTCACTTTTTTTTGAAATAATTAAAGTAGAAGGAACAATATGACCTATACTAAGGTACCTACTTTCACACCTTTTGCTACTACAAGGGAACCTTATGAAACCTTCCAATTTTTATCATTAAAAGTAACTACGCAACCCTCATGATCAAGTTGTCCTACTAAAATTAAATTTCTACTCAGCCTTGGAACATGTCTTACCTCATGTAGTAGCCAATGATTCCCATTCTGCAACTTAATCTTAACTTTTCCCTTTCCAACAATCTAATAAGGTTCATTGTCCCCCAAATAAAAAAATCCAAAATCCCCTTGGACATAATCAATGAAATAACCCATATGAGATGTAGCATGAAATGAAGCACCATAATCTAAAACTCATGAATCATCAACACTATTTAAAGATAGAAGCAAAGCATCCTCTCCGGATTTGTTACTTACCACATTTTCCTCCTTGTCTCCATCTGATCTATCTCCTTCATTTTTCTTTCAATTCCAACAATCTTTCTTTGTATGCCCTAGTTTCCCACAATACCAACATTCATTTGGTCCTCTCAATTGAAACCTCCTCCCTTTTGACTTTCCTCTTGATTTCCCACGATTTCTAGAATTACTTCCTCTCTCAGTCATTCTGCCCTTGTTTTGTGCTTTCAAAGCACTTCCTAATGTAGATCCAGCTAAGGTTTTCCTATGAGTTTCCTCACTCAAAACAACACTGATCACATCATCATATTTTATGGTTCTAGATCTAGGAATAAAATTACTCACATCCATTACCAAGCCATTTCAACTTTTAGGCAAAGAACACAAAATCAAGAGAGCCCTGATTTCCTCCTCAAAATTGATACCCATAGAAGATAAATAACTAGTAATAGTATTAAACTCATTCAAATGATCTACAATAGATCCACCTTCTACCATTTTCATATTAAATAAATGATTCATGAGAAATACCTTGTTTGAAGCGAAGGGCTTTTCATATAGTTTCACTAGGGTTTGCATCAATTCTTCTGGCGTCTT
This sequence comes from Cupressus sempervirens, assembly GCA_028749045.1. Lineage (NCBI taxonomy): Eukaryota > Viridiplantae > Streptophyta > Pinopsida > Cupressales > Cupressaceae > Cupressus > Cupressus sempervirens. Next base: position 570,360,407 of record CM053792.1, on the reverse strand, counting down.
TGCTTTTGTAATATTAAATGCCACTGATGGTGCCAAGCATAATCAAATACTTTCAAGTTCCTTTCTATCCAAAAGATCCCATTCATCTTTTGACATGGATCCCTGATTCTTGGCTTTGCCTTCTAATGGCTTCCATAAATCCTTCTGATAAAGATAGTCTTCCATTTGCATCTTTCATAACAGGAAGTTCTTCCCATTAAACCTATCGACCCTCAGCTTACCCTCATCTACCATCGCTCCCACACAACTGTGAGACTCCCACTCAATTGTAAGACTTTCCTACATAGGATAACTAGAAAAAAAACCTTGCTCTAATACCACTTGTTAGGATTAAACCATGGACATAAATAACAATTACATGCAAATATAACCAATAACAGAAAAAAATAGATCATACAGAAAAGAACACAAGACACCAAGATTTAACATGGTTCACCCAATCCCTGGGCTACGTCCACCAAACAACAAGTCCAATATTATTACAATCCAATGATTATAACTTGATTACAATTTGTAATCCCTTACAACTCAATACCACCACAAGAACCAATTTTGCATCACAACTATAAAACAATCCCTAACCCTAAGCTCTTTTATACAAGTATTTTTACCACTTTAGGGTTATAATTAATAATTGCATGTCAGCCCAAAATCCCAATAAAATAGGGCCCAATTTTTTTTTTCAAGCCCCAAAGAATTTATTAAGTATGTATAGTACTTTCCTGATCAGCCACCACAATCTAACATTAGGTATGCCTTGTGAAAGGATTTATCTAATACAATGAAGTATCCACTCAGTTAGGAGATTTACCGTAAAACTGTTAAGTCCACCTTGTTAGAGGATTTGACTAATACACCTTTTAGGATAAACCAATAGTTGATCTCTAATCTGCAACTTGATTTATTTTATGAGATTCTTTTGATGTAAACTGATCACCTTTATGTGATGGATGAGACTCTGATTTTCCTTATACTACTTGTAGCCTTTGTCTTCTCATTTGCATTGATTCTTCTTCTTAGTTGTTACTCACTCATACTTGGATATGATAAGATGTATTACATATATACCAATCCAATTAATTACCTTTTGGAGTCAACTACAACACCAATTTCAAACAATCTTTTCTAAGTTAGCACACTATTGTAACTTAGGTTTTGAAGACCACTTAGGTGATATTCTAACACTCGACAACACTGTTAACTTGTGTAGCTCTAGCATTTAGTTGACATAGGTGCTCAGTCCACATTGATCACTCAAGAGTAGGTAAAAACTTAGTTAGCATTAGGTGACTCAAAAAACACTAGAGAAATTGTTAGATGTTGAAGGGCTCGATTGACACTACAACTCAGTCAACACTACCTTCCTTTTGCTTGGTTAACAGGGCTAACTTGGTAGTGTAGGACTAGAAATTGGGTTAGAACCTAGCATACTATTAGAAACCACAATCAATGTAGTGCCTACCCTCGTTCACATTCTTCTAGACACATTGTTGCTATTATTGTCAGACTATGTTAGACTAGTTTATGTTGATGGTTAGTAGCATTGTTTTGAAACTATCAGATATTATGCTATGGATTCAGTTGATATATGATGAGATTACTTAGACTCTACATTTCATGTATTCATGATGATTATTACATTATTTCCAATTATTGATGATGATTAGTTAGATGGTTTATTATCACGTGTGTTTTATTATGGATACTTACCCCATATGTCATGTCCCATTTTTAAATAATAATAAATTAAAAAATCTTTGCTAAGGCAGGCAGGCTAAAAAGGTGAAGTTTCAAAAAAAGGGGCTAATATTTGGAAACCAATGGACTAATAAATGAAAATTATTATTAAAATATGTTTATTAACCCCTCTTGGATGTGAGTTAGGGTTATGCCCTCTTTTAAGGGATTTGGAGGCATTTTGGGCTCATTCCAGAACTTGATTTTTACTCATTGCTTTGTTGTTCTTTAGAGGCTGCCAAACTTGTGGAGAAGGAGATCCAAGAATGAGATTTTAAAGCCATTCCATGTGCAAGCTCATGCAGAGTTTTCCCTTGTGCTGAACAGTGCAAATTTGTGGATTTTTTGGCTGTGTTTTTGTAAGAGTTTGGTATTTCCAGTTGAGTATTTCATATCAGTTTGGGTTGCTACTATATTTTATATATTTAGATGTTAAAATAGATTTGAATATATTTATTTGGTCATGTTTATACTTTTTTGATAGATTATTAGTGTTTTTGTGGTGTTTTCGGGCTATTTTGTGTTAATTTCGAGAGCCCGATGAGCATTGTTTTTGTCCTCCATTTGGGAGTTGTTGTGTAAATGCTATACAGATCTAGAAATGTCATTTTTTAGGCTGTTATTCTGGTAAAATTTTTGTAAAAAGGTCCACTTTAAGATTTATTAATCATATGCAAAGCTGTGAAGTTTTTGGCACTATTCCGAGCATACCCGATTTGGGTTTTATTGAGAAATTGGTGGATCTTTAAAATATTGGTTGTTTGATTTTAAAAATCTGATTAAAGGTTTTAAATATCATATAAAATTAGAAATGGGACATTTCAATGGTATCAGAGCTATGATCTTGCCAGCCTGAGGGTTTGTAGAAGTTTGCATGCAACTAAGTGAAAGAGAGAAGAGATATTTGCAGCGAGAAAAGAATAAAGAAATTTTCATCAAACCTCCAATTAAAAGTAAAAGTAAAAAATCCAAGCAAGGAAAAATTATGGCTGATCAAGATGAGATGGCAAATAAATTCTTCCAAGACATCCAGAATACTCAGAAGAAAATAGTGGATAGTCTGGCAGAAACTAGAGAGGCTTTGCGAATATTGACAGAAAAATTGCAAGGAGTTACATCTATTAATGAGAAAGGGAGAACCTCAGAGGAGCCAAGAAATCTAAAATACACACCATCTAAATCAACAAAAACTATTTTCCTACCTACAGATGAGCCACCCATACCAAATCCAGCCCTTAATCTCGTGGAAGAGGTTACAGGTAACTTGATTGCATTAAGAGCTACTTATAATGGCTTAGATGATGACTTTCACAGTTTTGTTCCTTTTAGAGAATATGTGGATATGATGAAAACTTTTATGCCCAAGAAAGAGTACAAGAGGGAGTATGAAATAAGTGGAAGAAAGCTCAAAAATAAAATAAGAAAGTTTACAACACCTACTTTTGATGGAACAAATAAAATGTCAGCTAGAGCATGGCTACAAAAATTACATACCTTCTTCACACTTAACCCCATGAAGGAGAGTGATGCTATTCAATTTGCAAGTCTACACTTGGAAGATGCAGCCTATGATTTGTGCTATAATGGAATGACTACTCAAGTTCATAATCAGGTAACTACATTTGATGATTTCACTCAAAGAGTGATAGATAGATTTGACCTCAAGGATGATGAAGAGTATTTTAAAGAATTGTCAAAATTGAAGCTAACCAAATCAGTTAATGAGTACATAGAAGAGTTTAAAAAAGTGGTTGTTATGGTACCTGATATGAGTTAAAAGAGGATTGTTTATCTTTTTCTTGATGGTTTGAAAGATTTTGTTAAGAGTTTGGTTAAGGCTTTCTCACCTTCAACCTTACAGGAAGCTATAAAAAGAAGCTTGCAACTTGAAACTTGTGTGCCTATGAAATCAGTCACTAATCAAAAACCCCCAAATATTTGGCAACATAAGGGGACTTCTCCAACACTACCACCAAAAGATGTGATAAATGTGGCAAAAAAGAAGGTAGATGAAGAGACTAGGTGTGAATTATGAAGGAAAAAGCTTTGTTTCACTCGTAGAGAACCATGGGTTCCAGGACACAGATGTTTGGGGAAAGGTCAAGTGCACTATATTGAAGTTGCTTCAGAATCAGATTTAGATGAGCATGAGGAATTTCATGACACTAAGGATGAGGAGGAAGAAGAGAAAGAAAAAGAAAGCAGCAAGGGTGGCACTTTAGCAGCATTATCAAGAGTCCCAAGATACCATCCTTTTCGAATTTGAGGGGTACTAGCATGACAAAGTTTGTTAGTTCTTCTTGATAGTGGGGCAACTCACAATTTTATTGATAAGGGATTTTTCATGAAAAGAGGGCTTAAAGTAGAAGATTTTGAGGGATTCAATGTTACTGTAGCTAATGGATTCACTATGCCTTGCATACGGGTGGTGAAACAACTCAAGATGACCCTAGGAGATTATGAGTTATGTGATGACTTCTATGTTGTTGGCATTGGGGAGACAGATCTTGTATTGGGTGTTCGATGGTTCCACTCTATTGGAGGCTATTACATGAACCATCAAACTATGAAGTTTAAATTTCATTCCAATGGGAAAGAAGTCTTACTAAGAGGCTTATCGAATGGAGCACCTAAGGCAATTTCTACAAAGAGGATGGAGAGGACTTTTCAAAGAGGACAAGTAGCATGGGCAGCAGGAGTCATAATCCATCCAACAATCTCTCCGAAGAATTAAGGTAATTTCTATTTTGAAATTCAAAATATTATTGATAAGCATATTATAGTTTTCAATGACTTGCCTCTAGGATTACCACTAGAGAGAGGTTTTGAGCATGTTATAGAGTTTGAATAGGGTGCCAAACCAGTTATAACAACCCCATACTACCATCCAAGAGGTTATAAGGAAGAAATTGAAAAAAATATTAAGGAACTCCTGGACATGGGATTCATAAGGCCTAGCTCTAGTCCATTTGCATCATCTGTGGTACTTGTCAAGAAAAAGGATGGTACAATGAGAATGTGTATAGACTACAAGGCTCTAAACAAGAAGACCATAAAAAATAGGTATCCCATACTACACATAGATGAACTAATTGATGAGTTACATGGTGTTGTATACTTCTCAAAAATTGACTTAAGATTAGGGTACCATCAAATCCAAATGATGAGTGAAGATGTGGAAAAGATTGCTTTCAGATGTCACTATGGGCACTTTGAATTTCTTTTTATGCCATTTGGCCTCACTAATGCACCTGCAACACTCCAATCTTGTATGAATAAGGTATTCAGCCAGCATCTTCAAAAATTGGTTTTGGTATTTTTTGATGATATCTTGATTTACAGTAAAACATGGGAAGAGCATCTAAAGCACATAGACACTGTTTTGGGAATCTTGGAGCAGCAATCCTTCTATGCTAAGATATCTAAATGTGAGTTTGGTTTGATAGAGATCCTATATTTGGGACATATTATAAGTTCTAAAGGAGTACAGGTTGATCAACAAAAAATCCAGGCAATTTTGGATTGGCCTCCACCCACTAATCTTACACAGTTGAGAGGTTTCTTCGGGTTGTATAGCTACTATAGGAGATTTGCCAAGGGATTTTCTCATCTTTCTACCCCTTTGACTGATTTGACAAAGAAAGGAGCTTTTTTTTGGATAGAAGAGGCACAAAAAATATTTGATAAGCTTAAGGAGGTAATGAGTTCATGCCCTATGCTTGCAATTCCAGATTTCTCTTTACCTTTTGTTGTTGAATGTGATGCTTCTAGAGAAGGTATAGGGGCTGTCCTAACTCAAAGGGGACATCCAATATCATTTGAGAGTAGAAAACTAAATCAATTAGAGAAAGGTTACTCCATCTATGATAAAGAAATGTTGGCAATCATGCATGCACTTCATAAGTTTAGACAATATTTGGTATGTGGGAGATTCATTGTAAAGACAGACCATAATAGCCTCAAGTTCTTCTTGAACCAAAGGGATTTGAGTGATTGCCAACAAAAATGGGTAAGAAAATTGCAAGCTTATGATTTTGATATTGAATACATGAAAGGAAAGAATAATGTGGTTGTTGATGCTCTCTCAAGAAAGCCCACTCTGTGTTCCTTAACATCTATCTATGTTGATTGGAAAGTCTCCATAATTTTAGAGTATGCTAAAGATTCCTTTGCCACCAAGATTTTGGATAAGTTAGTGGATGATAATAGGTACAAGGTTATTGATGAATTAATTTATTACAAGAACAGGATCTTCTTAGTGCCAGGATCAAAAACTAAGGAGAGGATATTGAGGGCCTTTCATGACACACCTTTGGCTGGTCATCAAGGATACTTCAAGACATACAGGAAAATCTGAGAGTAGTTTTCATGGAAGGGTATGAAGGAGGATGTCCTTAAACACATTAAGGAATGTATGGTATGCCAACAAAGTAAGAGAGAGAAAATTTCCTGCAGGGTTGTTGTAGCCACTTCCTATTCTTAAACAAAAATGGGAAAGTATTTCCATGGACTTCATCACTGGGTTGCCCAAGGTTCAAGGTAAGGATTGCATATATGTGGTGGTAGATAGACTAACTAAGTATGCACATTTCTTTCCTATCACATCTAATTTCAAGGCATCACAAGTGGCCAAATTGTTCTTCAAGGAAATTTTTAGATTACATGGCTTGTTTAGAAACATTGTCAATGATCGAGACAGTAGATTCCTCAGCTCTTTTTGGAAGGAGCTCTTTCATTTGGCAGGAACTGAACTCACTCCCAGTACTAGCTATTAGCCTCAAACAGATGGACAAACAGAGATAGTTAATAAATGGATAGAAGCATATTTGAGGAACTATGTTTCAAATCAACAACATGCTTGGGTGAAATGGTTGCACCTAGGGGAGTATTGTTGCAATACATCTCATCACATGTCTATTGGTATGTCTCCTTTTCATGCTCTTTATGGTTATGATGCACTTTCCTTTGTTGATCTACTACTTTCAAATAGCAAAGTACCTGTAGCAAGTTATTCCGTCAAGTAAAGCCAAGACATAATAAGGTCCCTCAAGGATAATCTACAACATGCACAGAACCAACAGAAGTTGTATGCTGATAGGAAAAGGAATGAAAGATCTTTTGAGGTGGGAGATTTGGTATTTTTTAGGTTGTAGCTGTATAAGCAAAGCACCTTGAAGAGTAGTGGGGCAGAGAAACTCAAGCCAAGGTTCTATGGGCCTTATAAGAACATCAAGAAGGTAGGAGAGGTAGCTTATGAATTGGAGCTCCCACCAAACAACAAAATACATAATGTTTTCCATGTATCTTACCTAAAGAAGGTTCTAGGCTAGAAAACCATAGTATCTATAGAATTACCACCTCTTGATGATGAAGAGAAATTAGTTTTGATACCAGAAGAGATTTTGGATACAAGAGAGAAAAGATTGAGAAATAGGAGCATCATAGAGCATTTGGTCAAATAGAAAGGATTACCACTGGAGGATGCAACTTGGGAAGGAGCACATATTCTTGAGCATTCTAGCCTTCATTTCTTGAGGACAAGAAATATTTGTGAGGGGAGGACTTATCATGTCCCATTTTTAAATAATTGAAAATAATAATAATCTTTGCTAAGGTAGGCAGGCTCAAAAGGTGAAGTTTCAGAAAAAGGGGCTAATCTTTGGAAACCAATGGACTAATAAATGAAAATTATTATTAAAATATGTTTATTAACCCCTCTTGGATGTGAGTTAGGGTTATGCCCTCTTTTAAGGGATTTGGAGGCATTTTGGGCTCATTCCAGAACTTGATTTTTGCTCATTGCTTTGTTGTTCTTCAAAGGCTGCCAAACCTGTGGAGAAGGAGACCCAAGAATGGGAGTTTGCATGTTTCTAGGAAGGCTAAGGATGGGATTTTAAAGCCATTCCATGTGCAAGCTCATGCAGAGTTTGCCCTTGTGCTGAACAGTGCAAATTTGTGGATTTTTCGGCTGTGTTTTTGTAAGAGTTTGGTATTTCCAGTTGAGTATTTCATATTAGTTTGGGTTGCTGCTGTATTTCAGATATTTAGATGTTAAAATAGAGTTGAATATATGTATTTGGTAATGATTATATTTTTGTGATAGATTATTAGTATTTTTGTGATATTTTCGGGCTATTTTGTGTTAATTTCGGGAGCCCGATGAACATTGTTTTTGTCCTCCATTTGGGAGCTGTTGTGTAAATGCTATACAGATCTGGAAATTTAATTTTTTAGGCTGTTATGCTGGTGAATTTTTTTTTTAAATGTCCATTTTCATATTTATTAATCATATGTGAAGCTGTGAGGTTTTTGGCACTATTTCGGGCATACCTGATTTGGGTTTTATTGAGAAATTGGTGGATCTTTGAAATATTGGTTGTTTGATTTTAAAAATCTAATTAAAGGTTTTAAATATCATATAAAATTAGAAAAGGGACATTTCACGATACTTGCATGTGTATGGTGTGTATGTTTGTTCTTATGTATGGCATTTTTTATGTGGTTAAGGAAGGGAGTCGTAGTCACCTACTAGTCGAGATCTACAAGATGCACCACTTCCTGTCATTGCCTATTTAGCTTAGCATATATATATTGTATGTACATGCATGGTTTTTATGGAGGTTGTAGGTACCGAGTATCAACTTCTTTGAATTGCCAGGATGAGCGTACCCTATCGCACTATCTCAATGGTAAGAGAGGGGAGATAAATTCTCAAGTCCAAATCCTAAACCCCTAAACCATTTGTCCTAAAAGGTAGGACAAGTATCTAATATACTTTACCTTTCAAATGTTTTGGATGACATAATTCATGATTTTTAACCCTTTAGATTGATTTTGTATGGATTGTTCTATGATGGGTTTTCATATTTTATCTTGGAGGTCTATGGTGAATTTTCTATTAATTAAGTATAAAATAAATAGATTTAATTAATAAATAAATTATTTGGGAAAAATTAATATAATAACATGATCTTTAGATATTTTGATTTTAATTAATTAAATGGCAATTAATTGAGAAAAAGAAATTAAAATTAATAATAATGATAATAATAATAATAATAAAGTAATAAATAAATAATAATAATAAAAGTAATAAAAGAATTAAAATAAAAGTTATAAGCTTGCCTAGGAGTAAACACACCTCTTGATTGCACATATGCCAACAACAGAGGAGTTAATGCACTAATTAAGCACATGGTGTCTACAACCTTGTGACTCATCTAGAAGGTTGGAAAAGACTTATGCTTAGTTGTTAACACCTTCTGGTTGTTTCTAGAGACATTCTAGGTGTTTCCTGAGAGTTCTTTATATTCAAGCACTCTTAGCAGCTTAGAGAGCATTTTGGAGAACCCGAGAACATTGGAGAAGGAAGGAGCTTGCTCTGCGGAATTCTGAGGAGAAGTGATTTAGCATCAGTGTTCAGGTAGACACTTGTGATTTTTGCATGTGATATTTCGCTTCTTGCACTTCTTATCTTCTTCATGTCTTCTGAATGCTTTCTAAGGATTCTATGTGTGAATGTTGCAGTTGTTTTAATCTTGTCATGGATATTTAATTCTTTATGTGAGAAAACCCCACATGCATAGATCTGAGAATTCTATGGACTAGGGTTAAAATTTATAGTCAAACCTATTAGAAGGATTAATAGGTAAATCTAAAGATTAATAATTATAGGAAGAATTCTTGATTCATAGAATTAAAAAGCCCTATTTGTTTAAAAATTACATTATTGTAAATATTCTCATTTGAAAAAAGAAATATACATCTATGTTTATTATTCTGCATATATATATATATATATATATATATATATATATATATATGTATGTATGTATGTATGTATGTATGTATGTATGTATGTATGTATGTATGTATGTATGTATGTATGTATGTATGTATGTATGTATGTATGTATGTACATACATATATACATATATGTATATACATATACATACATACATACATACATACATACATACATATATACATACATATATATATATATATATAAACATATGTTTATTTAAAACACTGATCATTATAATCGTGATGAAAAAAAAATTTATAAAAAAAACAAATCACAAATGATGTCTGTGGAAAACATTTTTTTTATAAATGTTATATAAAATATTTTATAAAATATGGAGGGGGGGGGGGGGGGGTTATACCCCATACCCCCCCCCCCCCACTGCTATTAATATTAAGAGGTCGTAGGGTACCTACATACGCAGTGTACCCATGACAAAATATTGCCATAAATGCAGTGGTCACAGGGTACCTGCGTATGCAGAGTACCCGCGACGAGATGTCACATTGTGACAGTCGCATGAGTCGACAACGAAGTTTTTAATTTTGATTACGTTTTTTTGTAAAAAAATGTTCATGTCATATATATGTTATCAACTTTTAATATATCCATTCCCATAGTTAATGATATTAAATATTAATATTATATATTATGTATATATATATATATTATATTAACAATTGTTAATTATTATATTAATAATTATTGATTATTATATTAATAATAAATGAAAATTTTATTATTAGTTTCCTTTCAATGAAATTAATTATTTTATAATATTTTAGTTATTAATAATAATTAAATTCAATTATGAAGGATAGAAAATATTAAAGAGATATTAATAAAGTTAGTTAGTTATTAATTAATTTAATTAATTGAAGAATTAATTAAATTTAATTGATAATTAAGTTATTTAACAGAGACTTTTAATTGATATGATTTTAAGGAAGATGTAAACTATCTTTTTGTAAGTTGATAATTTTATGCTTTACTCAAAGATATAAATGGGTTGACTTGTAGATTAAACGAAGAACCTTATACACTTGTAATATATTTGAAGACAAAAATTGAGACCTCCACATTTTATTCAACTATGTAATTTTAGCAAACCAAAACATGTGTTTTCTCTATGCTTCTTGTTTTGGGGTTTTGGGTTGACTAGTTGTTGACCAATTATAGGACGTCTACCAGAGGCTCGGGGGGTTATGATTGTGATGCCATGATGATATCTTTTGATCTCAATCTTTTTTAAAACTCAACCATGGTTATGTGATGGTATGTTGATTGATATTGTCTTTAGTCTTCTTGTTTAAAGCTGTGATTTATGTAAACTCTTTATGAGTTATTGATCAGTTGTATGGGATTGAATTATTTAGCTGATCTTGATGATGTCATGTTGTGACATGTTTTGACTCAACCATTTTGGAGTCTTCGATTAGTATTACTTTGAGATACTTTTTGGTTTCTTGTTAAGAACCAATGATTATTGTGATTATTAGGGATACCTTCAGTTGTCAATAGAGAACTGTTATGGTCATGATTATCTATGGATGCTTTTCTTTTGCTCATGGAGATTTGATGCTCTTTTGTGGATTATCTTTTGGTATTTTTCTAGTCGCTTGTATAGGACTATGGTGATTTTGTGATTTATGATTCCATGAGCTTAGGGTAGGTTATCTACTTGTAGTGTTGGGAAGTGGCTTACAATGGGGGCCGGGGCCCTAAGAGGCTGCCAGGGTAACTCATTATAAGTTGTCTTAATAAGTGAAAACACTCACACCTAATACTGACTTAATGAACCTAAAAAGATAATTGTTTTGTTCTCGCCCATGCCTTGAGTGCTAGTACAGACTAGGATGGGAGTAGAGAGAATGCTTGGTTCCAACCTTGCATTCTGTAGTATGCCTCATCTGCATGAGAGGATACTAGTGGCCACATAGGGATCACTAGGGGGCCAGGGTCTATTGGGAGACTACCAAGGTAACTCTATCGTGATCCATGCAATGACACTTTCCCGCTTGCATAGTAGGTTTCCTACATGTCTTTGTGTGCCTCTAAGATTAGATGTCAATTTTTGATTGGAACCTTTGAGTTAGTATACGTTTAGGATTCTTGGACTTAGAAAGTGTTTGTGCTTTGTGAATTGATAACCTGTTTGGGACTTGAGACTATTTCCTCAGCATGGTGGGAGTGGACCATTTAGGTTTCACGTAGTTGGGTGGTAGTGATATTTCACTCTTACCATTTGAGACTCATTTGAAGACACCGTGGCTGATGCATTCTCTTGTTGGCATCTATCTTCATTCTGTTCATGGATTATGATGGTGGAGATGAATCCTTGTATTGATGATTTGCATATGTTAGATGATGTTATCTTATGCTTTACTTTGCATGTTAGATTTCTTTTCTACATATGATGTAGTATTTTTTTAGGAGTGACATTCCTACTATGTTAATAATGATGATCTCTTCGATGATTTGGGATGTTATGCATGGAGGGATGGCTAGGACCCACAATGGTCTAATGATGCTATTAACAGTTGGGAGGAACTGTGCACTTAGATAATTATGTTTGATGATTTATGGTTATCTCATGTGAGGATGTATCATGTATGATATGTGGTTTCATTTATGTTATTGCATCATGGATTAGAATTAGGATAATGATATACTTTATTTTCACAGATGTATATTCTTTTATGCCTTTCATACCCTGTGATATGTACAGTGGATGATTGAGCAATCAAAAATGTAATTTAAGGATGTTGGACTTTTCATTATTGTTTCATGTGGATGTAGTGTTAGATGGAATCATTAATATTAGTTGATTTAGATGTAATTCAATGTTAAGGGATCCATAAAGAATGTAACCTATTATGTAAGTATGTTTACTTTCATTTGGATTGTTGCTATTGCTTTTGTTACTATGTATAAGTTGTAAATGGATTTACTTTCATGATTGAAAAAAAAAAATATGTGTTAAGTGGGAGTCTCATGATTGAGTGGGAGTCTCACGATTGAGTGGGAGTCTTATGATTGATTGGGAGCAATGGCAGATGAGGGTAAGTTGAGGGTTGATAGGTTTAATGGGTAGAACTTCCAGTTATGAAAGATGCAAATAGAAGACTATCTATATCAGAAGGATTTATGGAAGCCGTTGGAAGGCAAAGCCAAGAATCAGGAAACTATATCAGAGGCTGAATGGGATCTTTTGGATAGAAAGGCACTCGAAAGCATTTGGTTATGCTTGGCACCATCAGTGGCATTTAATATTACAAAAGCAAAGATGACAGAAGATTTGATGAAAACCCTAGTGACATTGTATGAAAAGCCCTCCGCTTCAAACAAGGTATTTCTCATGAAGCATTTATTTAATATGAAAATGGAAGAAGGTGTATCTGTTGCAAATCATTTAAATAAGTTTAATACTATTACTAGTTAATTATCTTCTGTGGGTATCAATTTTGATGAAAAAATTAGGGCTCTCTTGATTTTGTGTTCTTTGCCTGAAAGCTGGAATGGCTTGGTAATGGCGGTGAGTAATTCTGTTCCTGGATCTAGTACCCTAAAATATGATGATGTGATCAGTGTTATTTTAAGTGAGGAAACTCGTAGAAAATCCTTAGGTGGATCTACATGAGGAAGTGCTTTAAATGCACAAAGCAAGGGCATAATGACTAAAAGAGGAAGTAACTCTGGAAATTGTGGGAAATCAAGAGGAAAGTCAAAGTGGAGGAGGTCTCAATTGAGAGGACCAAATGATTGCTGGTACTGTAGGAAACCAGGGCACAAAAAGAAAGATTGCTAGAATCAAAAGAAAAATGAAGGAGATAAATCAGATGGAGACAAGGAGGCAAATGTGGTAAGTAACAAATCCGAAGAGGATGTTTTGCTTCTATCTTTAGAGAGTGTTGATGATTCATGGGTTTTAGATTCTGGTGCTTCATTTCATGCTACACCTCATAGAAGTTATTTCATTGATTATGTCCAAGGGGATTTTGGGCTTGTTTATTTGGGGGATAATGAACCTTGTCAGATTGTTGGAAAGGGAAAAATTAAGATTAAGTTGCAGAATGGGAATCACTGGCTACTACATTAGGTAAGACATGTTCCAAAACTAAGTAGGAATTTAATTTTAGCAGGGCAACTCGGTGATGAGGGTTGTGTTGTTACTTTTAATGATAAAAATTGGAAGGTTTCAAAAGGTTCCCTTGTGGTAGAAAAAGGTGTGAAAGTAGGCACCTTATATCTTTGTACAGGTCATATTGTTCCTTCTACTTTGATTGTTTCAGAGAAAAATGAATGTTCAGGAACAATTGTTGCAGTTGAGCAGGGAGAACAAATAGTTGCTGTAGATTCTGATAAAGCGTTGTGGCACAATAGACTTGAGCACATGAGTGAGAAAGGTATGAAAGTACTTCATTCAAAGAATGTTTTACCAGGTTTGAAATGTGTGAATATGGATTTTTGTGAAAGTTGTGTGCATGGAAAATAAAAGAGAGTGAGTTTTGTAAAGACTGGGAAGGAAAACAAAAAGGAGAAATTAGAGCTTGTGCATACAGATGTATGGGGACCAGCTCAGGTATCTTCCCTTGGTGGCTCTCATTATTATGTTACATTTATTGATGACACAACTAGAAAAGTATGAGTTTATTTCCTTAGACAGAAATCTGATGTATTTCAAACTTTTAAGAAATGGAAATGCTTGGTTGAAAATGAGACTGGTAAGAAATTAAAATGTCTCAGATCTGATAATGGTGGTGATTATTGTAGTCATGAATTTTAAGATTATTTCTCCACTAATGGTATTCATAGAAAAAAATTGTTCCAAGGACTCCACAGGAAAATGGAGTGGCTGAACGCATGAACAGGACTATAATGGAGCATGCAAGGAGCATGAGGTTGCATGTTGGGTTGCCCTTACACATGTGGGTGGAGGCTATCAATACTATAGTATATTTGATTAATAGAGGTACCTCTACTCCTTTGGGCTGTGGTATTCCAGAGGAAGCATGGACTGGTAAGAAGGTGAGTTATTCTTTTCTCAAGACATTCGGTTCTGAAGCTTTTGCTCATATAGACTCTGAAAATAGAACCAAGCTAGAAGCTAAATCAAAGAAATGTGTCTTTTTTGGATATGGCATTAATGAATTTGGTTATAGGCTTTGGGATTTTGAAAATCTTAAATTTGTTAGAAGTTGAGATGTCATATTCTATGAGAAAGTGTTGTACAAAGATCTGTTGCAGCAACATGAGAAGAAAGAAGATGATTATGTAGTGTTGGATGATACTCCAAAAGCTAATGTTCCAGCCATTCCTCATGATGTGCAACAATTGCAACAACAAATACCACACACACCAGTGAATGTTAGACGGTCAACTAGGCAAATTAGACCTCCACAAAGGTTTTATCCCTCTTTGTATTCTATTTTACTTATTGATGCTGGTGAACTTGAAAGTTATGATGAAGCTATGCAGGTGGATACTAAGATTCAGTGGGAGTTTGCAATGAAAGATGAAATGGACTCTTTGCTGAAAAATAAGAAATGGGATTTGTGCAAGTTGCCTACAGGTAAAAAGGCTTTACAGAATAAGTGGGTTTATGGGTTGAAAGAAGAGGAAGGAGGTAAGAAAATATTTAAGGCTAGGTTAGTTGTAAAAGGATTTGCACAAAAAAAGGGAATTGATTTTGATGAGATATTTTCTCCTGTTGTTAAAATGACTTCTATTCGTACTGTTTTAAGTCTTGTGGCTACTGAAGATTTGCATTTAGAGTAGATGGATGTTAAAACAACCTTTCTTCATGGTGATTTGGATAAAGAAATATATATGGCTCAGCCACAGGGTTTTGAGGTGAAAGGTAAGGAGAACTTAGTGTGCAAATTGAAGAAAAGTTTATATGGCTTGAAGCAAGCACCTCGGCAATGGTATCTGAAATTTGACAGTTTTATGCATGAGCATGGATATAACAGGTGTCATTCAGATTATTGTGTTTATTTTAAGAGGTTGGATGATGATAGCTACATTATTTTATATTTATATGTTGATGATATGCTTGTAGCTAGGTCTAACATGGATCATATTAAGGGGCTGAAATGCCAATTAGCACATGCATTTGCTATGAAGGATTTGGGGGCAGCAAAAAAAATCCTTGCTATGAAGATTTGTAGAGATAGGAAGAATAGAACATTGACGCTATCTCAAGTTGATTATGTTGAGAAGGTGTTGCAACTTTTCTCTATGGAGAATGCTAAAGCTATCAGCACACCTTTACCTAGTCATTTGAAATTGACTAAGGAAATGTGTCCCAAGACACAGGAAGAGGAGGATGAGATGTCCAAGGTACCCTATGATTTAGCTAGAGGAAGCTTGATGTATGCTATGGTATGCACTAGGCCAGATATTGCACATGCAGTGGGAGTCATTAGCAGGTATATGAGTCATCCAGGATTTGAGCATTGGAATGCCGTCAAGTGGATTCTCAAATATTTGAGAGGAACATCCAATAAGTGTTTACACTTTGGGGGCTCTACTACTAATTTACAGGGCTATGTTGACTCATATTTGGCTGGGGATATTGATACCAGGAAGAGTACTACAGGTTATGTCTTTACTATTGGTGGGGCAGCCGTGAGCTGGGTTTCTAGGTTACAGAAGATTAATGATCTATCCACTACAGAGGCAAAGTATGTTGCTACTACAGAGGCAGCCAAGGAGATGATATGGCTTTAGTTCTTTGTGGAATAATTGGGGCATCCTCAGAAGGATAATTATTTGTTCACAGATAGTCAGAGTGCCATTCATCTTGCTAAGAATTCAGCTCTGCATTCTAAGACCAAACACATAAAGTTGCGGTACCATTTCATTCGGTCAGTTTTGGAGGATGGACAGTTAAATCTAGAGAAGATACATACCAATGAAAATCCAGCAGATATGTTGACAAAGGTTGTAACAAGGGAGAAGCTGAACTCCTCTTTAGCTTTGGTTGATCTTTTAGACTGAACATGAATAAAAAAAGAACAGTAGAGTCCGGGGTGGTTTGATCCAGTGGGAGCCCCATGTGGTAGTGGTATTGCTACAAGATCAGTCTCCAAGTGGGAGATTGTTTTTAAGTGTGGAGCTTGATCAGTCCCCAAGTGGGAGATTGTTATAAAAGGGCTTAGGGTTGGGTATTTTTCATTATGTTGTGATGCGAAATTGGTTCTTGCGGCAGTATTGAGCTGTAAGGGATTACGGATTGTAATAAGATCGAACTTGCTATTTGATGGACGTAGCCCAGGGATTGGGTGAACCACATTAAATCTTTGTGCCTTGTGTTCATTTTCGTGTGATCTATTATTTTTCAGTTATTGGTTATATTGGCATGTAGTTTTTATTTCTGCCCATGGTTTATCCTAACAATAGTGCCTATACAATTGAAACAAAATGACTATGATGGGATCATTCCATTTAGAGTACTAGAAGCATGGTTTTTAGCCTAATAAGTTCTAAGAGATAGGTGGTCTTATGGATTTTAAGGATAGATGTTGAAGATATTTGTTGAAGACCAGAAATGGGAGCAAGATGGCTCAATTTATAGCCAAAACGCAAGAAGAGAGACATGAATGAGAGGATCAATAATTGTCAACACAAATGTAGAACTTTTCATGACATTCCTTAGAATATCTATGAATCATATGACGCAAGATGCCAAATGTAAGATTCTATGAAGCATGAAAGTGAACATGGCTAAAAATGGATGAGAATCTATAACATGCATATGACATCTCAAAGACACTTGTAGCCAAGAATATATGATGATGAAGTCTTATTATAGACATGCAGAAGGAATATAGTACATCAAATATGACATATTTTAGCCAAGTGTGTGGAGGGAATCTATGATGTGTCATGTCCATGTGTGAAGGCTAGGTGGAATATTTGAATTAAAAATTCATATATCCATAGAAATGGAAATTAGAGGTGGAAAATAGGACTTAGGAAATTGAGAATTTCCATAGTTTGTGATAGATGAATTAATTAATTAATTGAGAATGTTAGTTAGGAAGAATAATTAGTAATGTGGGATGAAGACAATTGAGCTGACATAGGAATAGATTATGGGTTATTTAGTCCTATAGGATAAATTTGTAAATGATTGACCAATTTGATGAAAATAAATGTGATAATATCCTTTTATGAAATGTGATGATTATGTCATTTGACTAGGATGATGATGGGTAGAACAAAGCCATGATCAAATTTAATGATTGATTAGGATTGATAACATGCCAAGGACACATGACATGGATTAAGAACATGTAACATTTAATAGATATTTTTAATGCCAGAGGATTAGAAGTCATTGATAGGGTTGATCATAATAACATCAAAGAACATTATCAATGTTATTAAATTCATTGGATAATGCCATGATCTGACACTAAGGGACTCGACAATTTCAAAGATTGGGTGATAAAAATGGCACGATTTGACCTAGTGTTGAGGGACAAGAAAATACTAAGGTCAGATGTGGTGGGTTTGATAAGCTATGATAGGTTTCTAAGGTGCTAAGGGACATGACAATGCCTAGGGTTTGACAGATGATTGATTTGAGATAATTGACATGTTTCAAGTTGATTGGGGTTGGTTTGGGATGATTTTGGGTTGATTTGGGATGATTATGGGGTGATTTGGGATGATTTTGAGTTGAGTATGGATGATTTCAATGATGTTGAAATGGTTTTGGGTTGATTCTAGATAGTTTGGATAAAATGGGAACTGATTCAGAAGTGATATGAAATTGATTTGAAAGGGGATATGAATGATGAAGGATATTTCAAAATATAATCAAATGATAATCAAGTTGGCCAAAAGATCAAAGTTAGTGGAATTAGAAAATGGGACAAGTTAGTATGAAAATGTGTTTAAATAGTATATATGAACCATTTTTTGGTATCTACATTTTGCCCCTCTTTGATACAATGTCAAAAAAAGCGTTATGTCAAAGAATAACTGATGAGAAAGCCATAAAAACCTGCCCTAGTAGGGATGATATATATGGTTTCCCCCTCAATAAATTGAAAAAATAATTCAAATGATAGGTCAATTTGTTGACAAAGAAGAGACAAATCCAACGCAACTGAGGGATCAAAAATCAAAGCTCAAACATAAAATTTATTGGTTCCAATTTGTAAAATGGGGGTCAACCGAGGCCTCATAAGTAGTTCCAAACATCCAACTATCCCAAGTACACTCAAAATGCACCCAAGTACAATTTGAGTGTACTTTGCATGATGAAGTATGCACTAATAAAACTCGGCATGCCCAAGTGTGCATTAAGTGTAGTTGGGGGCCCCAACTATGCTCCAAGATACTCTGGGCCCCTAAAATCAATCAAGATGGGCCTAGAACAGCTTGAAACTTGGAACACATGCCCAAAACCATAGCAAAAGGTCAAAACACAAGTGAAATTTGTCAAACATGGTCAAAAGTGCTCAATTTTTTTCTAAATTAGTAAAGATTTAGGGCAACTTGGTAGAAAGTTGAGAGAGAGCAATGCAAAGCACTGTAAAGAGTACAAATAAACATGGGATGATCCAAAATTTGGTCTACATGCTCAAAACCTAGAAAGAGTTGAAGACATATGTCAAAATAGTAAAAATTGGTCAAACCTAGGTCAAATTGAGCCTAGACTTAATGGAAAGCCACAAAAGGTTGACAGATAGTGTATGATTATGCATGAATGCAACATTGGAGGATGAAGATGATCTTGGTGTATCAAAATAGATGATTATGGTGGTGAACAAGATGGAAATTAGAAGATAGAAGAGATGAGATGAATACCAGTTAGTATGAGGTGAGGAAATTTTCTTTCATAAAGTGAACTATATGTCAAAGGAACTTTATTTTGATATGGTAGATGGAGTGCAATGCATCATGGCATAAAGGGCCAAAGCACCAATTCAAACCTTTTGCATAAACAAGAAAAATGTAGACATAAATGACCTTATCCTTCCAGAGGCATAGATACATGCCTTAGACTCTCAAAGGTACATTTAATAGATAGAAAACAAAAGATGACAATGAACCATCCTAACCACTCTCATAGATCAGTTTATATCATCGAGTGGCATAGGAAATGATCAAAGAAAAACAAAGCAAAAATAAATTACTCACTAAAAAATGTAAGCCAATAGCTATTATTATCCATTATTACTTTCTTTTTAGTGTTTTAGGTCTTTAGAGACTATTTGACAGATTGATGATGTGATAGGTCAGATTCTTGATTTGGTTAATAGTGACAAGTTAGATTGATTGTTGGTTCACATTACTCAGATAGTGTGATTGTCATTGAAGTGTAGTACTTTGAGTTTCAGTCTACGAAAGTGCAAGTGTTTAAGCAAAAGGGGTGATTATCCATAGTGAATATTTACAAAATTTATTGCAAGTTTGTGGTGGGTGTTGTGATTTTTAGGGTTTTTGAGGATATTTGATTTTTTTGTGTTACTCATTTATTCAAGACATTTTATAATTTTTAGGGTTTATTTTAGGACATTTTATGATGTTTTAGTGGTTTTTTCAAGACATTTTGTGATTTTTTTTTGGAATATTCAAATATGCAAAGAATACTTATGAGAGAGGGGGGGGGTGAATCAGAAGTATCACACTTTAACCAATAAAACTTTTAATTGAAAGTAAATTGCATGCATGTAAACACATCAAACAAACATGAAACTAATACATGCATCAACAACACATAACACTAGAATTTGGTAACCCAAAAACCCTCCAGAAATAAGAAGGTAAAACTGGGGTGGGGATGATACCCACAAAATTACTGCAGCAAAATTGTTCAACCACTTATGATGGTCTGCCCTGTTAAAGGCCTGCTTTGTTAAAGGCTATACACTGTGTCAATAGTAACCTGGTTAAAGGATTCTCAAACACTTAACATGAAGTGTCACCCTGTTAAAGGTTTTAATCACCTTTTGATAAGGATCTACAAATAGCTGTTAAGCCAACCTATCTACATAGGGTTTCCTTTCTAATACAATGGTAAGAGAGTATTAGGTATTATAAACCTGATAGTTTGCAGTCCTTGATTGCTGAATGCAAGCACTTGTTGGGGCTCTCTCTCTAATTTTGATCCTCTGAGATCTAATTTCTGTTCATCTCCTTTGCTTTTTTCTGATCAACTGAATATCGAATTGCTGCTCTTACCCTCTATGTCTCTTTTCACTGAATTCCACTACGTTTTCCTTTTAACACTGTTTTCCCTCTTTCATCCATGTTACAGTGAGACTTTTGTCTTCCTTAAAAGGACTTTGAAGACTTAGGGTTAGGTATGGATCTATGATCCACATTGAATCTCAATTTCCCACTCAATACTTGCCTTTTGCTGATTGGTTGCATGCTTTTCCAATTTTCCAATTGGCTGCATGCAGATTGCATAAGAAATGTAAAAGATTCGTTCTTATCTCTAGATCTTTCAAGATTTACCTTGTGTCAGCTACAACAATGGTTTACATCATAGTTTGTGCAATTACAAACTCTTATGCTGATATTTTGAGTTACTCAGCTCGTAAAGCATTACTGATGCTCGGCACATGCTGTTTCCTGAATAGCTCGGCACCTAAATAAAACTGTATCACTCGACACCTATTATTACTCGGCACTTGATCATTTTGGATTGCTCGGTACTTGATGAAATTGGATTGCTCAGTACATGACTGTGACTTGGCTCCTACTCTTTGCTTGGCATGTATAGTGAAAAATGGTTAAGTGTATTGACACTCAGCTGTCAAAATTATTCTTTAAACCAACAATCTCCCCCTTTGACATGAGTGGCAAAAACACTTAACTAAGATCCTGTGATCTTGACATTATTTCATGCATCCTCTTATTTTCTCAAAAAAATTTAAGAACAAATAACAATATACCTTATGACTCCCTGTGGGTTGGTTATGCTTTGTACACTCAGTGACTTCTATCCTCTTTCTACATTCTGACCAATATGTTATATCAAAAATTTTCAAAATTCTCCCCCTTTCATCATACTTATCATTTCATTCTATATCTCCTACTTCATTCTATATCTCCTTCTCATCTTATATCTCCCCGATACTTAATCTCCCCCTTTTTGACACTTATGTCAAGGGTTCGATAGGGAAATTCCATACTTGGCAAAAAATGTATTGTTTACTTCAAGGAGTACCTTCAGAGTTGCATCCCAATTTGCTAGTGCAATATCTAATGACTTATACTGGATGGAAATCTCTGCTACTAGGTGTAAAAGTCCATCAGATGTAGAAAGATTGGGGTCTTTCTTGAGGATTGTCTCTACATCATCTTCTCCTTATGAAGTACTTCCAAATGAGGAGTGATTGAGGATTGAATTTACATCAATTTGGCTTTGGTGGTTGCCTCCTCTGCTGTTAAGACAGCTAACTCTTTTTGTGTGTGAAGCGATTGGGCAAAATGCTTCTCACTCTGAGCTAGATTTGTAGGGAGTTGCATGCTAGAAATCTTCAAATTTCTCTCCAAGCTCAGTATTCTCTAGCTAGTGTCCTGTGTGAATGAGGAAAAATCACACAACTTGTTGTACAGGGAAAATATGTTTCCAAGTATAGTTTTGACTGTTTCAATTTTCTTAGCTAGCTCCACTTATGATAGTGCTATATCACCAGATATTTTCTTATTTACCTTGCCTTGGAACTTTCTTTCTGACCATTCCAATAATTTGGCATCTGTATCCTGGTCTTTACTAGTCACCTAGTCAACTATATCAGATAGTTGCTCTATGATTGGCCTTGACTCATCTTGAGACTTTAAGCTGAAAGCTTCTATAAATATGTCTTTGATTTCATTCAAGGTATGCTTTTGCTTGTGTTATCTTCTTAGTGCTTCTTGTCTCCTTCTTCTATCCAATGCACTCTGAATTTCATTGATCTCCTCTTCAGTGAGAGCGTTGGATTCATAATGTGGAATCTTTATTTCTTCATCAAGCTCAAGAACTCCATAGTGAAGTTTCTTGACTTCCCTTGATGAGCTCGAGCCTGGTGTCCTGATTTGTAATGGTAACCTATCAGTGCTCAACTACTAAAGAGTCTGTGTTGGAGCACCAAATTTGGGTAATGCAACCAATGTTTGTATTGCAGAATCCTCCTTCTTACTTGTCTCATCTTTTTCTTCAGCTTTTTTATCCTTTTGGTGATCAATAGGTGGGGTTGAACTTACTGGCTGTTCAAATGTTTCTTTGACTTCCCCTGCTATTGCACTCGGTATCTGAACTGTATCAATGACTACACTTGGTATAGGTGGTGGAGGAAGGAATAGAATACTAGTAGGTTGTATGGTCGAAGGTGGTTCTTGTGTTTTCACCTTAACTGCCTTTGTTTTAGCTACTAGATTCTCCAATTCATTAACACTGCCCAATATAGGACTTGAACACAATTTCGCTACTAGTGTTGATTGATCAAGGATTTTTGCTAAATCCTCTGCAGTTAATGGATTGATGTTTGGACCAGAAGTGTCTGTAATATCCTTGATTTTGACAATCTCTGTAGGTGTGATGATGGTATGAGGAGGACTAGGAGGTGATAGCTATGTGTCTTGCACACTTTGATCTTGTTGCTCAATTGTATCTTTCTCTTCCTCTTTCTCCTCTGTATGTGCCTCTTCATCTTCCTTTTCTTCTTCAACCTTCTTCTCCACTTGTTCCTTTTCTTTTTCTTTAATTCTTGATGACTTCATCTCCTTTTTCCTAGCACTTGCCTCTACCTTATATTCTTCATTGTAAACATCTTTTGTTTTCTTGTAAACTATCTTCCACAATCTTGTGGACTTTGTAACTACATCCTCAATTTTGTTCTGCAAAATGCTAAAAGCTCTATGTTTGGGAGTGAATCTATTATTATGCCTCTTAACTACATTTTTTATTTCATCTTTAGTCAAATCAGGCAACAACCTGGCTAATGTTGATTCCCTTATCTCCCTTTCCATTTGCAAACAAAAATGACATTTATCCTCTACAATTTTGTACAATTCCTTAGGCATTGATTCATCTAACTCTAGACGTGTGTGCTTATAATTAGCCATCATATCATACACTGATTCCTCTAATTTATTTTGTTCCTCCTTGGTGAGCTTAGAAAAATTTAGGTTCTTTAAACCTTTCAAATCATCATTTTTAATCTTTGAGCATAATTTATCAATAGTAGTCTGAAATTTGTGACTTACCACTTGAAATTGGTTGTTGTCCTCTGACTCAGTCTTCTCTTCATCTGTTTGAGGCTGGGCAACAAATTTTCTTTTCTTCTTTGGCTTGGAAGTAGTCTTCTTTGAAGCTTTCTTCTTCTCTTTTGCCTCTTCTTGGGCTTTTTGTGCTTCAGCCCTTGTAGTAAGTTTCTTTGGTGTAGGAGCAGCTACTTTCTTTGCCTTGGGTTGAGGAGTAGGAGGAGTTGTGGCCTTTCTTTTTGTGACCTTGGTTCTAACTTGTGCTTTCTCAACTTCTTCTTCCTCAACACTTTCCTCTTTATCTTCTCCTAACCCTTGAGTCAGACCTTGACATTCATCTCCCTCATCTTCAATGTCTTCTTCTTCCTCTTCTGTTGTTCCTTCTCCTTCAACACCAAATTTTCTCTTGATTTTCCTTACCAATTTTTCTTTCTTCTTTACTGCTAAGGCAGTCTTCAAATCTATTACCACCCTTGATTTTACAACATCATAAGTTCCAAAGGCTTTTGCATTCTTGTCAACTTCCTCTGCAAGGAGAGTTGTTATTGTTGTAGAGGCTTGATCAATATCGAGTTCATAACCTAGTGGCCTAAGCCATCTTACTCTAGGTATGACTACCTATATATAAGTATAATCAATATCTACAAGAAAGAAAATGTCTTTTTCATATTTCTCAGTCAATGAGACTGGAATCCTCATTCTTTGTTTCATGGAGAGTTTGAAGTCCTCAAAGTAGCTAGTCATTTGGGCATCAAAATTATCACCCATCTATTCAATATATCCATTGATCTATTCAACAATTGTTTTATCTGGATTCCATTTCACCTTACCCATAGAAGGGAATTCTTTCATCAGATAGAAAAACATGCACACCAAAACTGATCCAAATTTGCAATGAGCTCCCTTGCTCTTCCTTATAGCTCCCAGATTCTCATTAATCTGTTGAAACATGAGCTTTGCTAGATCATAGGTATGATCCTTTTTAACCAATTTGTATGCAACATCAACTGCTATACAAGACACACTGTTTAACCTTCTTGACTGATAGAATTTGTGTGAAATGATTCTCACAACAAAATCTAGTAGGGGTTATGTGATTGTATCAATAGTCATTCCCCTATTGTTCCATTTAGCACCCGTGTTTCTCTCTATTACTTCCTTTTTGTCACTACGCAGGGTCTTTGGTCGATCTAGGGTTGGAATACCAGTAATCCTATGAACAATTTTCTTGGTAAATTTCACTGGCCCTATTTCTAACCAAAAGTCTCCATCATGTATTCTACTCAAAACTATGTGTACCCATTCAGCTTTGAAAACAACTGGAAACTCTAGGGTTTTGGTCAATCCCTTTCTCTCGATTATTGAGAACTCATCTTTCAGTATTTTGTTCTCACATAGCTTGTCATATGCATTATAAATTTCTAGATCTCCTATGGCTCCGATTTTTCAGTTATAACATCTATGAACATCTTGGACCATGACAACTTTATCAGAAATAACGAATAATGCAACTACGGGATCATTCTTGTATGTAACTTCTAAAATGGGCTTGAACTCTGGTTGCTTGACTTCATTACTAACCAACTATATTTCTTGACTCTCCTTGCCCTTAGTGGTTCTAGACCTAGATGCCATCATTTTCCAAACTAGGGTTTACAGTTTTAAACAAGTTTATAAACACTGCGTAGCTCGGCACACAAGTAAAATACCTCAAATCAATGAAACCTGTGCTGAATCATTGTGGAAATCCTTGCAAATGGCTTCTAAGCTGCCCTTGATCTTATACGCACTTCTTTTCTTTGCTTCACATTTGAATGGTGAGAAATGATAAAAAATTGACCTATGTACCCTTCAAAACAAAGCAATTAATGCTTAGTGTGCTGACAACTGTCTACTCGGCACCTGAAGGATTTCAACATGACTCAGTACCCATTGTGTTTCACTTCGCTTGGCTCCCATTGATATTTCATAGCTCAGCATCAACTATCAACTCGGTACTTGAAGACAACTTCAACAGATTTTGCAAGACTCTCAATTTTGACTTAGCATCTTTTCTTATGCTGATTTCTTCTTTGCAGTTCTTCTATGTCTTGGGACTGATGTATGATATAGCTTAGTATATTAGTCCCACACACCCATTCTTTCTTAATCAGATGAAGTGTGATCACTTGACTCATTAGGTGAAGTGATCTCTGCACTTGATGTGTTGCACTCATCTTTCTTCTTCCATGTCTTATTCATCTCACTTCTGATGTGTTCAACATCTATCTTTGCCTTTCCATTGTTGAACTCTGAACTTGGTGCCTTTTTCCTTGTTGGGCAATTCCTACTGATATGACCAGTTTTCAAGCAACTGAAACATGTGGTTTGACTCAACCATCTTTTATAGTTTCCCCTAAAATGTGTTCTTATGCAATTTTCAGGAGCATGTCCATATTCTTGACAATAGTGACAACTATACCTGGTGTTGTAATCCCAATGACTTTCATTCCCTTTTTTTTTTGTTGGTTGATTTGATGTCCACATAGGCTTTGATCTGCATTCAAAAGCTCTATGTCCATACTTCTTGCAGTTATGGCAGTGACCCTCAAATCTTGATGTCTTAATAGTCTTGGCTCTACATTCATGTGCTTGATGACCTTGTTTCTTGCACTTATGACAATAATTTGCACTCTTAGGCTTATCATGTTGATGGGAATTCTTGCTTCTACATACATTAGATGTATGTCCTTTCTTTCCACAGAAATGACATGTAGGTTTGACATTTTTACCTTTGATGTTCCTTTCTTTCGTTGTCTTGGATGTCTCTCCTTCTTCAATGCTAGAATATCCTAGTCCTGAAGTGTCATTGTTGGACCTTGGGGATTTCAGTAATTGCTCAAAATACTTGATGGCTTCACTGGTTTTGTTGAATCTCTTTGAAATTTCCTTTTCTCTTCTCTATTCATTCTGCAATTGTTCATTCTGCATCTTCAATGTAGAGATCTCAATGTCTTTCACATTGAGTTCATGATGAAGGTTCATCATTTGGGCAAGTGTATCCATCTGCATGTTTGAGATCATTGTTAATTCAGTACTCTTTTCTTCCAGTCTATTTGCAAGATTTCTTTTCTCATCTTCCATCATGATTTTATCTTCAACTACTCTTTTCTTTTGTTTAGTTATTTCACATAACATTATGGCCTGTGATTCATGTTCCATCTTGAGAGATCTTATCTCATTTTCTTGAACTTTGTTTTTCTCCATTAGTTCTACGATTTTTGCATCAAACTCTTTAGTATCTCCATTGGAAAATATATTTGTGGTATCAATCTCCTTGTAGTTTATCTCATTTTCAGCTATGGCTATGTCCTTTCTTCTTTTCAAGGATTTTTTCAATTCCTCCCTTGCTTCCTCTTCTTTGTGTAGAGTTAGTTGCACATCAATCACTTGATTGTCAATAATCTTCCCAAGTTTGAAAACTTCCATCTTTAGATCTTTTCCTCCAAGCTGTTAGACTTCTTCTTGTGAGAACCTTGATTGATCTGATACCAATTGTTGGAATATTCAAATATGGAAAGATATTATTCAACCACTTCTGATGGTCTGCCCTGTTAAAGGCTATACATTGTGTCAATAGTAACCTGGTTAAAGGATTTTCAAACACTTAACATGAAGTGTCACCCTGTTAAAGGATTTAATCACCTTTTGATAAGGATCTACAAATAGCTATTAAGCCAACCTATCTACATAGGGTTTCCTTTCTAATACAATGGTAAGAGAGTATTAGGTATTATAAACCTGATAGTTTGCAATCCTTGATTGTTGAATGCAAGCACTTGTTGGGGCTCTCTCTCTGATTTCGATCCTCTAAGATTTGATTTCTATTCATCTCCTTTGCTTTGTTCTGATCAACTGAATATCAAATTGTTGCTCTTACCCTCTATGTCTCTTTTCACTGAATTCCACTATGTTTTCCTTTTAACACTATTTTCCCTCTTTCATCCATGTTATAGTGAGACTTTTGTCTTCCTTAAAAGGACTTTGAAGACTTAGGGTTAGGTATGGATCTACAATCCACATTGAATCTCAATTTCCTACTCAATACTTGCCTTTTGCTGATTGGTTGCATGTCTTTCCAATTTTCCAATTGGCTGCATGCAGATTGCATAGGAAATGTAAAAGATTCGTTCTTATTATTTACCTTGTGTTGGCTACAAAAATGATTTACATCACAATTTGTGTAATTACAAACTCTTATGCTGATATTCTGAGTTACTTGACTCATGAAGCATTACTGATGCTCAGCACATGTTGTTTCCTAAATAGCTCGGCACCTAAACAAAATTGTATCACTCAGCACCTGTTATTACTCGGCACTTGATCATTCTAGATTTCTCAGTACTTGATGAAACTGGATTGTTTGGTACATGATTGTGACTTGACTCCTACTCTTTGCTCAGCATGTATAGTGAAAAATGGTTAAGTGTATTGACACTCAGTTGTCAAAATTATTCTTTAAACCAACATTTTTATCAATTTGTTCAGGACATTTTATGATTTTTTATGGATTTTTTCAGGAGATTTTATGATTTTTATGGGTTTGTTCAAGACATTTTGTGATTTTTATGGATTTTTTCAGGACATTTTATTATTTTTATGGATTTTCTCAAGAATTTTTATGATTTTTAGGTTTTTTTTCAAAATTGTATCTAATTTTTTTAGGATTTTTAAATGATCATATCTAAATTTTTTTTATTCTTTTAGGATCATATCTAAATTGTTAGGATTTTTTTAGAATCGTAAGGATTCACAAGTGTTAGATCTAATCTAATATGAAATAAGTCCAATGGATAAGATGTGCTTAGGGACATGCCCCTAGTTCAATTTCAAACTTGCACATTATGTAGGTAATATGCCCCCAGACAAGACACAAACTATGTACAAAGGTCAAAGATAGAGTATGTACAGACTGGTGACACTTGGGTAAGATAACAATGAATATTTACTAGTTAATGTGCCATGATCAAGGACTACAAATGTCTTGCAATATGAAGGATGTTATCAAGGAATTCCAAAAAGGGAGAAAACTAGATGGAATCTTGATAGATGGAGGAGCTATACCTGATTACACATGGCACATGTTTGCTAGGTTTTCACCATGGTACTTTCCCAAAGCACCTATTTGCTAAGATTTCATGTTTGGACATAATTTTTCTCTTGGCTCAAATTTTCATGCTAAGACACCTGTTTGCCAAGTTTTCATCAAGGCATCTATTTTTTCATGACTTTTTCCTAATTTTTCGTTTCTTTTTTTAGGACTTTTTTTTCCATTTTTTGATTTTTTTAGGACTTTTAGATGGAATCAAGTATAGTACTTGTTGAGATGTATGTTGTTAATGGACATAAGAAATGGTTTCCCCTTTGGAGTTACAAGCTGATATACTTCAAACCCTAATGTTGCAGTAACTATATACGGTCCTTCCCTATTTGGTTTAAATTTGCTTGGTTTTTCTCTATGTTGTTGAGTCTTGTAGTTCATCTTTAGGACTAGATCACCAAATTAAAAATGACAACCTTAGACTTTCTATTTATAGCTCCATTTGATTCATTTTTGGTAAGCTTGAAATGTGTCGAGGTAGCTTGCCTTTGCTCATTAAGGATTTCAAGTTCATGGAGTCCAAATACTCTATAGTTTTCATCATCAACAACTTATTCTAGGGATAATCTTAATGATGGAATTTCAACTTCAATAGGAAGTATGGCCTTTGTGCCATAGATAAGAGAGTATGGTGTTGTGCTAGTGCGAGCATGCACACTTGCTCTATAGGCCCAAAGAGCTGGGCTTAGTTGTAAGTGTCAGTCTCGACTAGAATCATCAACAATCTTTTGGAGAATCTTGACAATGGTCTTATTAGATGCTTCTACTCGGCCATTTCCCTGTAGATGGTAAATACTAGAATATCCATGATAGATGTATTTCTCATAAATCTTATCAACATCTTTATTTTTAAATGAACTACTATAATGAGAAATAATAGCCAAGGGGATTGCATACCAGCATATGATATAGTTTAGGATGAACCTTGAAATCTTCTTTCCAATGGTGAAAGTCAAAGGGATGGCTTCAACCCACTTGGTAAAGTATTCAATTTCTATGATGATAAACTTATGGTTGTTAAAGGGAGGAGGAGAAATAGCTCTAACAAGATCAAATTCCCATTTTCAAAAGGGCCATGAAGAGATAACTAGTTGAAGTTCTTGCATTGGTGCATGGATCGATTACTATGTATCTAGCACTTATGACATGTTTTAGAAAAATTATAAGCATCTTGTTCTATGGTGGGCCAATAATATCCATCTCTTACTAGTTTCTTTGCTAGGCTCAAACCATTAAAATTGCCTCCACATATACCTTTATGAATAGCATGTAAGGTAATTTTAGCTTCTTGTGATTCAAGGCATTTGAGAAGTGTTTGGTCAAAGGATCTCTTGTAAAGGGTGTCATTGATGATGACATATCTAGCAGCTTGGCAGATAAAGGCTCAATGTTCATTCTTGGATAAGTCAAAGGGTAGGATTTGGGCATGTAGAGAATCATGAATGTATTGATACTAGGGGGAATTGGGACCAACAAATTTACACATGAACTCAGATTGAGAGAGTTCAAATGCCAGAATCAAGAGTTGCTTCACAAGAACTCACAATGCTCCACATTTTTAGGCATATCAATCATAGAAGCAGTAGTGGTCACAATGTTAGCTTTCTTATTGTGTATTCTTGGGAGCTAATGAAAAGAGATACTGAAAATTTTTGATTTGAGAAAATATGCCATCTATTTGTAAGGAATTAACTTATCATCTTTGGTTTCATAGTCATCATTGACTTGGCAGATGACTAACTGGGAATCACCAAAAACTTGCAAATGTTGTTTGTTCCATTGGATGGCTAGCTTTAGTCCTATGATCATTGTCTCATACTCTGCTATGTTGTTTGTACAACTAAATGCTATCTAGTATGACTTGGGGATTATTTCTTCTTGCAGTGTGATAAACACAATGCCAACTCCTAAACCATTTCTTGTATGTGATCAATCAAAGTAAAGCTTTTATTCATTAGCTATATCCATGTTAAAGATGGCTTCATCTAGAAATTATTTCAATATGGGATGATCATCTATCATAGATGCTTCTTCTAACTGATCAACTATCACTTGTTTGATTTCCTTTATGTCCACATATTCTATGTCAAATTCACTAAGGATCATAACCCATTTGGCTAAGCACCCTATGAGAGAGGCCTTGCTTAGGAGATACTTTAATGGGTTAATCTTAGAGACAAGCATTATTTTCTGATGGAGTGTGTAAATCCTCATATTTTGAGCCACAAAGACAAGAGCAAGGAAAGCTTGTTCAATGAGAGAATAGCTTAGTTCATATCCCACAAGTGTTCTGTTGATGTAGTAAATGGCTCACTCTCTTCTTTGTTCATTAGTTTGTGCTAGGAGAGCTCCTAATGTTGTTTTTGTAGCCGAGATGTACAAAATGAATGATTCTCCTAGAATATGAGCCATTAAAATTGGTGGATGTAGAAGATAGTCTTTGAACTATTGAAAAGACTCATCAAAATGGTCGTTCCATTGAAAGGATAATCCCTTGCACAATAGATGTTGGAATGAGTGACATTTATATGCTATTTGTACAATGAATCTAGGGATGAACTATAATCTCCCTTATAGACTTCATTATGTTCTTAGATTTATTGGAGGAGGCATTTCAAGTATTGTTTTCACTTTTTAGGATCAACCTTGTTACCTCGTTAAGAAATAATATACCCTGGGAGCTTTCCAGAAACAACTTTGAATACACACTTTTTGGGATTCAAATGAGCTTATAGCTTTCCATTCTATTGAATATTTTGTCTAAGATGCCCAAATGATTACTTCTTCTAGGGCATTTTCAAAGTAAGTCATCTACATAGTCTTCTAGTAGGATGTGCATGAAATCATGGAAGATGGTAGTCATTACTCTTTGATATGTTGCCCCAGCATTTTTAAGGCCAAAAGGCATGACATTCTAGCAATATGCTCCCCAAGGACATGTGAAATCTATATTGTGTTGATCCTCAAGAGCTATTCTGATTTGGTTGTAGCCAGAGAAGCCATCCATCAGTGACAACATCTCATATCTAGCTTTCATGTCTATAAAGATGTTTATATTTGGTAATGGGAAATAATCTTTGGGACATGCTTTGTTAGGGTCATGAAAGTATGTGCATATTTTGATACCCCCAAAGTGTTTTCTTACTAGTACAAAATTGGATATCCACTCTGTGTAATCAATGGGTCTTATGAAACCTGCATCCAATGGTTTTTTAATTCAACTTTGACAAGGGGAGAATCTTGAGGATACATTTTTCTCAAATTTTTCTTTACTAGTTTCACTCCTAGTTTTAGTGACAAGTGATGAAGGTATAGTTTAGGATCTAATCCAAATATTTCTACATAAGACCAAGTGAAGTTGATCTACCTTTTTGAAAAGAATTTGACAAACTCATCTCTTTGTTCTGGTGATAATGAGATTGCAAAATGTATGATCTTAGGGTTGTTAGGTGTTCCCAAATTTATCTCTTTTTTCATTTCCATAAGTAATGTTGATCTTTCCTTCAATGGGGGTATGTCTAATCTTTCATCCTCATGTGCCTTAGAGAGGTTTTCACCTTTGGATACATCCTTTGTTTTTACTTTCTCACATTCTAATGGCACCTTTTAGTTTTCACCAAGAGACCTACTTTTGTCTTTTTTTTTTCTTTTTTTTAATTTTGAGACTCAAAGATGGAGTTGACTCCCCAAAGTATGCCATAATATGTAGGTCAATGGAAAATCCTAACTTGTGGTCTCCTTGTGGTAATTCTTTATGGAGCTCAAAGAGTTCTGCAATGGTGTTGTCATTTTTTAACTGATCAAAGGTTAGTGGTCTTTGTTGGTCCCAATCAATGAGCTCAAGGTAAAATAGGGAAATGTCATCATTAGTGTTGAATAAACTATGGTCAAAAGAAAAGATATGGGCATTATTATCACATGGGTCATAAACTTCATGTTTAGAGGCAAGTCCCATCATATTTCATCATAGGATGTTGGACGAGTTGTGGGAGTAGGTGAGGTGTCAGTGATATGTTTATCCTATATTGGTAGTTCATTAGGATCAAAGTGTGGTCAAGACCATAGGAGCTATCGAGATCATCAATGTTGGTTTTAGTTTATGTGGTGTCACATTGGGTGTTCTCAAATGCCTTTTCATTGGTTGAAGTATTCATATTCTTAGACAAGGATGACTCAATATTAGGGAGACCCAATATAAATGTCTTGAATCCAAGTCCCAGACTATGAGGTCATCTTGCTATAGTAATAGGCTGAGTAATGCCTTGTTTTTAAGGTCCCAAGCCACCAGATCTCTCATTTCCCCTTTTCTACATGATGGTGAATCCAAGCCCATACTTTTTTGAGGATATAGGAGTAGGTTATTGTTCTTCTTCATCCTTTTCAATCTATATAGATTTATTTTTGTGAACATGCTCTTCATGTAGGCCACCTCCACTAGTGAAAGTCATGGAAGCTTTCTTTTGTAATGTGAATTTAGGTCCAATCTGCATAAGTTGTGGTTTTTCATTGGATTTGGGAGAAAGAGGTAATTTCCCAATGTGAAAGGCCTATGACATGGAATACTCACCGCAACCTTGATCTTCAATTTTGAGCTTTCCTTTGAATGTGGTTGTTAGTTTGGCAGGATCAATATATTTGGAGGAATCAAGTGGATTTGATTCATTGTTTGTTGGGACTTCGTATGTAGTAGTTCCTCTAAGACTAGCATAGAATTAGAATGGGTCTAGATCACCCAAGATGGTAATTTCTACATTGTTATAGGAAAAATTTAAGCATTGGTGGTATGTAGAGGGCACTGCTTTCATAGCATGGATCTAAGGGCATCCTAGTGTCATGTTGCAATTTATTTCGATATCTAGGACTTGGAATAATGTATTCTCAATAGCTAGACCAACTCTTATGGGTAATATGATAAGACCCTTAGAGAAGCATTCACCATCATCATAGGCTTTTATTGTGATTCTGTGAGAGGGATCTACATCTTTTTTAGAGTAACCCAGACCCTTGACAACTTTAAGGGAATAAATGTTTAGTCTCACTCATCCATCTATCAAGACACATTTGACCTTGGTGTTATGGATAAAGACTTAGAGATGAAGGGGTTCATTGTGGTTGGGTCTATCTTTAGGAATATCTCAAGGTGAAAAGGTGATACACTGTGATGCGGATAGGTTCCCAATCATGGCCTGGAATAGGGAAACATCAATATTATCTAGTACTCTGGACTCTGTTAAAGCTTGGTCAAGGATCTTCTAATGCTAAGGTGATGTACGTAGAAAATCCAAGATGGATATTTGTGTTGGAGTTTTTTCAAGCTATTCTACAAGGCTATAATCTGAAGAAGTAAGATTAGTAGGGAAAACCCTAGTAGGGATGATACCCACTATATAATATACTAATATATAAGTTCCTTGTTAGAAAATGGACCTTGTTAGGAGTCAATGAGCAATTTCAGTATAAGGAGTCCCTCTTAGGAGACTTTGAACTCCTGTTAGGAGATTCCAACCCTATTAGGAGTTGTGCTAACCCCATTAGGAGTTGTAGTGCAGAGAATGCAACATGAGCCCACTGCCCAAACATGCACTTCTAATTACAAAAAGAGCTCATTGCCTAAACAAGTAATCAAACTTCTGGAATATAAGTATTGTATCTTCTTCCTTGATTGATCTCTGATCTTTAGCTTAATCTTGGATCACAAAATAGCTTATAAAAAAAAGTTCATATATCACTTGCATAGTAAGTTTGCACATCACAATATTTGTGCAACTTACATCCTTCATCACAAAATTTCCTATGCATAAATACCAAGCCTTTACAAAAAAATTTGTTGGGTTAGCTAAGACCACAATCCACTTTTTCAACTTATAGTAAACATCTAGGATGTTGGCTATAATTGGATAAGTAATTACTTTGTAAAAAAAATAATTATTTCCTTCAATTCTGTTGTTTTGTTTGACTTCAAACATGAGTATCTTTGTTCTATAAAGTTTGTACTAACTTTTGAGGTTATAAATTTCATTATCAACATGTATACTATCTCCATCTAACTTCACTAGTCATAATATGACATTAGCAACAAGTTATAAACAAAACAATATAATGTTGTATACCAAATTCCATACTTAGACAATTTTTTGGTTACCAAAAGCTAAGTCTCTTTATTGCTGAGGTTTCTTGTAAGCATGTACATCATGTGTTTCCATAAATGACAAAAATTACATATCTCTATTAGCAAATTGTCAACAATTTCCCCCTTTGGCATTGATGGCAACAAAATAGGGAAAATTGGCTCAGTAACAAAAACTACATAAATAGTATAGCATTACATCTATTACATTTGTCCATATTTACATGTGCTCCCCCTTACAATATATTTTACAATATTTATCTCCTCTTAAATTTACTTCTACCCTTAACAATTTTCATATGTACTTCTCCACCTTTCACATCAATGACAAAGGTCAAAATGTGAAAAGCTGTCAAAAACTGTCAAAAGTTTTGTCCTTCCTTAAGTTGATAGGATCTTCATGCAATTTTCCTTAACATTATCCATACCCTTAGTCAATGTCTCCTTGGTGGATTTAGCTGAGGTGATAATTGCACATAAATTATATGATGTAATCTCAACCACATTAAGATCTGAATGCAAAAAGTTACAATGTTTCCTTGGCCTTGACACATTCCTCTGACTATTTCTCAACAAAAGATACTTTCAAAGAAATAGACTCTCTAAAATCTTATATCCTCTTCAAAAAAATTTCCTTCTGAAGTTCCATTTTTCTAATGTCATTGTGAATACTGGCCACTTGTTCTTCAAAATCATCAATCTTAAAAGATGAATGTTGGATATGGCTAGATAGAGCCTCCAACTCACTCATCTTTCCTTCTATCTAATTGTCAATGTCCTTAGTTTGTATGATAATTAAAGTACACTTAATGTACAATATCTTCCCATCTTGTTGACTCTTTTGAAGTTCCTTGATATAAGTATCAAGACTTATCAAATTATTCTTAATGTTTTGGAAAATGGCGCTAAACAAGTTAGCATCATGTGAGATCTATGCATTTGCTTCTACAACATTCAACAAGTTAGTAAATTCTTCATCAATAATTTCAGCACTACTTGTGTCCTCTATTCAGGATCTAATTCTATGTGTTGTACTACCAAAGTACTATGTAGTCTGTCAACAACATTCATCAAGGCTTTCTGCATGCTCTTTACTGTTCTATTCTTCTTAATAAGCTTTGATAGGGATGAGATCAAATCCATTTGATCATCATCATCAGTTGGTAAGCTAGCAAGTGAAAGCACAGTAGATGAACTAGAAGGTTTAGTGTCGCTCCCTTTTCTTCTTGGCTACTCCTTTTATTCTTCCACTAATACATTTGGCATGTGTTTGTAATGGCTATGTGTCACAATTACGACAACAATGTGTCGCCACTGTGATAGTAATAGACATCATCATTTTTTAGTCACAAATTACGATGTCTATCCTATTTTCTCACAATTATGATACCTATCTATCACTATGCAACCACTTTATTGTGGCATCAACCTCATCACAATGCTTGTGGCAGATGTCACAATTGCGACATCCACCACAAGCATTGTGATGGGGTTGCTATGGTGATGATGCCAACTACCATCGTAATGCATGTGGCAGCCATCTCCATTGCGATGTCTACCAGAAGCATTGTGATGGGGTTGTTGTGGTGGTGACGGTCAACTATCATCGCAATGCTTGTGCCAGATGTCACAATGGCAGTATCTGCCACATGCATTGCGATGACACTTAGCATCGTCACCACAGTGACCCCATTGCAATGCTTGTGGCGAATGCCATAATTGGGACATCCGCAACAAGCATGGTGATGGTAGTTGGCATCATCGCCATAGTGACCCCATTGCAATGCTTGTGGCAGATGTTGCAATGGCATTTAATCAACCATGTACCTTCTCACAAGCATGGCGATGATAGTTGGAATCATCGCCATAGCGACCCCATCGCAATGCTTGTGGTGGACATCATAATGGCATTTAATCAACCATGTACCTTCTCACCATTTTTAGTGGAAGGAAATGAAAAAGTCACCAAAGGTAAAATTCTAGGTATAGCTATGTAGGGGTTACCAAGTGGTTATCTTTAGTTAGTTCGACAAATGGTCATTTAGCATTTGTAACCCCAACATCAAACCATTTTTATCGAATAGGATATGTGCAACAAAGTTAATGAGCCAAAAATAAATACTTTCTTATTTTCTGACTAACAGGTGAGGCATCAACATCATCATTCATTTGATGCATGTGAGCATCACGCATCACGCCGATCTTTGCATGGTGTATTAGGTAAATAGAATTACATTTATTCAACAATTTGTGTTTTTTCATGTCCTTGAGTAAACTTTTGGGCATGACAGAAATTGTAGACCGTCTATAATTAGTTTCTTTTTTCATTTACACAGTTTAATGGCAAGGTTGAGGAATTTGATTAAATTACCCATTGACTCCTATATTTTTGTTAGTTTATGAACATAGGTAAATATTTTAAAGTTTATTTCAAAAGGTTCCTCACTTGGTACGCAAATAACACCACTTCAGCTTGAAACATGATTTAATACCAAGATTTTGGTATGAGTACAAGAATGTTAACAAGGTTTGTAGTCAATGTGTCTAATCATGGGTTTAGACACAGCAAAAGTATGATTCGCTTGTGAAATATTACAATTTAGTTTGATGTTGTAGGTTTTAGTATGCTTTTGAATT
The DNA here is from genome assembly GCA_028749045.1 of Cupressus sempervirens. Classification (NCBI taxonomy): domain Eukaryota; kingdom Viridiplantae; phylum Streptophyta; class Pinopsida; order Cupressales; family Cupressaceae; genus Cupressus; species Cupressus sempervirens. The sequence goes on along the minus strand of CM053792.1, from coordinate 570,322,742 downwards.
TACTCAATTTTGTTTTGAGTCTTATAGAAGATGCTAGAAACCCAGGCTTCACACTTGTATATCATAATGAAAACCAGGCTTCACACTCGTATATAATAATGAAAATAACTGAAGTGTCAAAAATTATGTTTTGTTGCTAAAAGATATTTCAAGCATGTATTGAACAACTTATATGCTTGAAAAGTGTGGATTACACATGGATGTGGCTCTTCTAAATTTGACAATGTCTCACTGCATATCATGGTTTAGTTTTATGTTTTATTAGATAAATTTGGTGCTTTCTTTTCCATAATTATGATGCTCACCTTTGTTTCAAGTGATTGAAAAACTTTACCAATCAAGGTGGTCTCCTATTGATGGTGTCGGTGCTATTATTATCTCACCAACAAGAGAGCTAGCACTTCAGATCTTTGAGGTGCTACGGAAAGTGGGAAAACACCATACTATAAGTGGAGGCCTTTTAATTGGTGGGCAAAAAGATGTAGACATGGAAAAAGAAAGGGTGAATGCCCTCAACACCTTGGTCTGCACACCAGGGTGGTTGCTTTAGCACATGGATAAGACTCCCCTCTTTGATTGTTCACAACTCCAGGTTACAATTTCAAAGTTCTCTTTAGACTATTTATGAAAACTTTGCAAATGATAAAGGATAAACAAAAATATTTGATTTGCAAGTTATTATATTACTATGATGGGGATGAAATTTAAATAATTAAAAATATTGTACATGTAATTCTAGGCAGAGCTGTACTTGTGCAGCAAAGATGTGAAGGCTCATTGTATGCGTGTAATGACCAAGTTGCATGATAATTTGTTGAATTTAGGAGTTACACAACCTATTTTCTAATTAAAGTTGCATACAAGCAAATGTTGTAGTTTAAAACTCTTAACTAACATCTCTTTATCTTTATGATGAGTCTATTTTGATATACACTATACTGTTTGTGGTTAACAATAGGTGTTGGTACTTGATGAGGCAGATCGCATTTTGGATTTGGGATTCTCAAAATCATTGAATGCAATCCTATCACAATTACCAAGAAAATGTTAAACTTTTTTGTTCTCTGCAACTCAGACACAACCAGTGCAGGATCTAGCAAGGCTTAGTTTAAAAGATCCCGAGTATATATCTGTCCACGCTGAGTCTATAGTAGCTACTCTAGCATGCCTACAACAAACTGAAATTATTGTTCCTCTCTCACAAAAACTTGATATGCTATGGAGTTTCATTAAGAGCCATCTCAATTCAAAGATACTGGTATTCCTTTCAAGTTGCAAGCAAGTTGGATTCGATAACTCTTTCTTGCACCACTTTTGTGATATTTGGTTATCTAAATATTTGTTTGGCATAGAGTATGAGAGGTTAATATAGGTAACAGTAAATGATGTGATTTCATTTCAATAATTTGATATTTGGTATAGGTTAAGTTTGTTCACAAATCTTTTAAGAAGTTACATCTTGTTGTTCCAATAAAATTCCTTCATGGGCGCATGAAACAGACTCAAAGATTACTAGTACTCTACAAGTATACAGAGGAACAACATTCTATTCTTTTTGCAACTGATATTGCTTCAAGAGGCTTGGACTTTCCATCTATTGATTGGGTTGTTCAAGTAAGTTTAAGGTAGAGGCGTAAATTCTTTTCTGCCATTTATCTGTGCTAAAGTGAAATGCTCTAATGATATTATAATCCTACTATATGCTGCATTCTATGGCACTAATTTCTATTTTTTATTTGTAAATTTAAGGTGGATTTCCCAGAAGATGTACCATCTTATATTCATCGTGTTGGTCATACAACTCATTTCACAACTAGAGGTCATTTTGTTGCATTCTTGATGCCTTCGGAATTAAAAATGTTGAACCAGCTCCAAGTAGCTAAAATACCAATTAAAGTGATTAAGGTACATTGTTTATGGTGGAAAGTTGAAAGTAGTTTCCCATAGAATTCATGGTCAGACTTCATGTTTCAAATGTCTGCATAAGATTTTCAATGTTATACATCATATTGAAGAAAATGTGTTGTTTATCTATTTTGGGTGACCATGTAGGCAAATGAAAGCAAGCTGCAGTCTATATCAGGTCCACTAGCAAGAATTCTATTGAAAGATCCAGATCTTGAAATACATGGCACAGGGGGCATTTGTGAAATATTTATGGTCCATCCATTTGCATTATGATAAGGAACTTTTTGATGTCTCTAAATTACCCATAGAGGACTTCACTGTCTCTTTAGGTATCCCAACTACTCCTCGAATCCGTTTCTTAAAAAGAGGTGGAAAGAAACCAGAAAACATGGGGGGTGAACCTAAAAAAGAGATTGAAGAGGGAGAGGAAATTGGAAATGATTATGGTAGTGCAAATGATGGCGATGAAGATGTCTTACTAAAGGTAGCAAGTGGAAACCCAAAAATTGAAAAAAAGTCATTCCAAGTTGGTTAGGGATAAGGATGTTGATATTGCATCTGTGGAGTATGATGAATTGATGTCCAAAAATGAGGATAAAGGGGATAATCTATTCTTGACCCAAAATAGACCAGTTGAAGATGGAGACACCAAGGCTATGAGGTATGCAAAATGGATATAGGCTAGGTCAGGGAATTGCAATTGCAATTTTTGTTTGTACTTTGACACTTACAAATGTGCTTAAATATTTTACAGTCTAGCAACAAGGGTCTCAAAGTAAAAGAAACTCAAGATCAGTGTCAATAAACCAGTTGGCCAGTGTGTTTTCTTTGATGATGAAGGGAACCCAATGGCCCCATTAGCAACATTTGTAAATAGGCAAGCTGGTGGTGTTCATGAAAACCAGATCATAGGTATGATTTTTAATTTTATCAACATATCATTTAAGATATTATAGATATCATTTTGGATAAGTGAAGTTTGGCAAGTTGTAGAGTGCATCATACCAATTTGATTTTTTGATTTGGTATGATTTTTTAGTAGTTATCTGCATAGATTTTGGTTAATTTACATTTGTACGTTGCTACTCAATATGCAGAAAACACGAATGGTGGAGGTTGGAACTCACAAATCTAGTAATTTGGGCCCCTTTTGGAGGGAAGTGAACAAAAAAATGGGTCATGATGTGTCAGGGTATGAAACAGAAGACTTAGGCTCAAAATTAACATTTGATGATGATGAAGTTGCATGTTTAACAATTAAATTATAGGGTAACATAGATGGTAAGTGGGTTTAAAATGATCTATAAAGGAAAGAAAACTAAAGTAGGTGCCAAATAGAGTGTAAAGTTGTGAAGGGTATACAATTTATGACACTATAAAAGGTTTGGTGAGGAAGATCAAAAGCTTGAAGATAGAATAATTTGAAGGTTTAAATGCTAGTCATCCCATGCACCAAAACTATCAAGAAACTCAACATTATAATGATTGCATTCTCTAGGGGAGTATTCAAAGAAATATTGAAGTATGGAATTTAAGTTCACAGACAATGGAAATGAATGTCATCAAAGGGATCTCAAGTGAGCTATACAAGAGGTGACAACAAAGAGGATGGAGAGAATCATTTGATGTGACCAACTATAATGTCTCTTCTAAAACACAAAAAAGTTCAGATTCCACATCACCATTGCAAAAACTAGGGTTAGAAACTTATCTTACCAAGTAGGAAATCCCTTTCATTATGGCTGAATATAAATATTGCAACCATGAAATAAGTATAAATGTATATAAAACTTAATTAAATTGTTAATAACTCATGTATACATAAAAAGATATGCAGATGTATTATATAATTAGACATATGGTAAGAAAATATTTGTAGCATATAAAATTTTATGGGCCATAACTATAGTGAGTGATGAATAAGAAGATATGATGAGGTACCCTTTTTTTCATAGCCCTAGGCCTCAGGGAAGATACTATCTCCCTTGGCCCCATGCCTAATCAGGTTGGTGTACCTAGTAGAATCATTATGCCATTCTTCTTCATAATTCTATCTTAGTCCCTCCACCATGGCTAAGGTCCTTTAGCTATTGTATAAACCCTACCTTATAGGTTAGGGAAAGACTACAATAGGGTGCCCTAACTCAACCCTAGGTCCAGGATTGAAACCTCTCGTTCCTTTTGGCCTCATATTTTAATGAAGTGGTGTACCTAGTGAAGCCCCACCGTTCTCCCTTATTGCCCTTTCCTCCCACCCCATGATTATTGTGATTAGATTGATAAAAATACTTTCACATCATACAAGTATAGATCACAAATATTGAATATATTAACATAGATCTAATTACACTATGTGAATTATGGTCTTACTGTATAGCATGAATATCTAACACAAATCCCTCTGTGTCTTTATGTCTATATCTTCCATATGTGTGTGTGTGTGTGTACTCCATTTGATTAGTACACAACACACTTTAATATTCATGCATTTTATCCAAATTGATATTAGATCAAGTGAAATAATTTACACACTAGATACATTTATGTGTAGCCCTACATATAAATAGCAATTTGAATAACTTGTGTTCAAATTTTTAAATAGCAATATGAAGATCCTGTGCTCAAAAATCTCAGAATTAGTCTTACCTTTCAACAATCTTCCTCAGACTTCCTCCCTGTCATGGTCTGTTGTTGACTTCCTTTGATGCCAATAGAGGTGGATATTTCCAACACATTTATACTTCCTCTTGGTTGGGGAAGAGGCATGTCCTTTCCCATGGGGATTTATTTAAATTGAAACCTTCCTTAAAAGACATCAATTCATATATGATTTCTTCATGTTGTGATGTCTAATTGAATTACACGCTTTTAGTAATAACAATAGAGTAAATTAAACATTGAACTAGCATTTAGCTATTCATGCCATGAAACCATAGAAGTATAAAGAGACCAACCATAGCAATGCACACACTATCATGTTTAATGTTGATAACTTCATGAAAGAAAGTTTAGTTCTAGTACATTAATTTGTCTTTATACTAATCTATATTGTTGTTTATGCTAAGATTCAATCTTTAATTACTTTATTTTTGTGATGTAGATGAATCTAACATGAAATTAGTGGTAAGAATATGAATTGTGTGTGTCAATGTATTATTTCTTACCTTTATCATGGCAATTGTTCTATCATATGGTGTTGTATATAATGACACCAAGAAATCAAGGAAGGTGTATTTCCATAGTGGTAGCTCAGATGATGATACAAGCAATGACAATGAAACAAAGAAAACTGCTAATTATTTTACTGTTAATAAGTAGTATCCACATGGTTTCGAGGAATGAATAAACACATTTCTATCTCTTAAATTTCCATTTCATTTTTATTTATTGTGTGAAAGTTAAAATAATGGTATTCTATTTTATCTCAAAAAGCAACATTTCTTACGTAAATCCATTAGCTTATGAAAAAAACTGAAATACAAGATCTAATTGTGTCATCCTATGGTTTCCATTTAGAAATATATATAAAGAAAAATCTACTTAATTTATGTGTTTGTTTTTTCATCTTAGTTTAATAGTGCACAGAGATTCCATTAAATAGAATAGGAATGTAAAAATATAACCATAATTACTTTGAAAATGCACTGCCAAAACTGAACTGCATAGAGATTTGTTGTTAATGTGGTTTCATTTTGTGTGGTACCAGAAGGTCCATGTTTTTCCTTGTAATAGCTCTCCACGTAGCTATTAAACTGATAAATGAGAGACAGTGTTCGGACAAGAACATTCAAACTTAAAGATATTTTTAAAAATTTGTAGCACAATATGTATTCTGGTCTATAAATAACCATACCAATGATTGCTCGCCAAATGGTTGCACTATAGGCATTGGTCGTGAATCCATCAAAGAACCAATTACAGCACCTTCTCTAAGAAACCCACATTGGCCAAACTTAATGACAAGCATTGAAGCCTCCAAGGAAAATGGTAGATTTCCAAGCAAACAACCATATAGTGTTGGTTCAACCTTTTGCCTATGATCAGACGATACCTTAAGAGCACCTATTGAAACCAACATATCTGTAGCATCTTCAACAGTTTCTTGAGGAGGTGGATCAAGTACTTTTTGAAAGAGGAATGTAAAATATTAAATGATTAGCTAATTATAGATCAATTGAAAGCAAGAAAATGCAAACATTTTTTTGGCTATTTACAGTTAAAACTTAAAGCGATGTAATGGCTGATTGTAAGAATAAGAGCTTCAATTAAACAATATAGATAAATATACTCATACTGGTGAAAGACAAAAGCCAGACAGCAACAAAATAAAGTATGCTATGTAACGCAACTATTAAAAGTATTACATATGGCATTCTTGCTAAGAATAATATTAAATAAATGTGAAAAAACCATAGGAGGCAATGCAACTTCAATTGTAAACCACATAATCTAGATTGTCAAATAGGCCTGCATGTGACATCTAGTATAACAATGTATACATTGAGAAGAATGAAGCATCTCTCACCATACAAGGCTGAACTCTTTATGAAGAAAAATATTAAAACAATGAATCATATTATGTACTGAATGATCAATCAAGATTCTATGAACAAAGAGGCATATTAAAAACCATGAGAAAAGTAAATAAACAGTTGCAAATGCAAAAAAATAAAGAGTACGTACAAAAATAACTCAAGAGAACAAAAAGATAACAAGAAACTACAACAAAATACAATCTTAACTACAAAGACCATAGCCATTCCATTTGCACACATTGACACAGTGTAGAAAACATGTAATTAGAACGCAATTACTTGGTTTTAAAATGGGAAAATTGTGGCATAACATCTGGGAACTAATAAAATCATATAATAGATTAAAAAAAACTATGTTTTTGATACAGGTTTGGGAATGGGTACAAGATCTAAGTCTGCTAGTACAAAAAAATTTTCCCCCTACGTGTAATATGCTTGGGTACTATGTGGTTGTACATACCAATATTTAAACTAAAGAAAAATACAATATTATAAAACTAAATACAATCTATAGTAGATACTTCATCATTGATCGATGACAAATGCCAAAATGGTAGTGATAAAGATAAATGACAAATCATAGTTTAGACTTTCAATATTATGTCATATACCATTTATCAGCTACCCTTCAAAATGTCAAGATGAGAAAAGAGAGTGAAGAGAGCACAAAAAGTCTTGTATTGAGCTACTTGGTGCTTCTAGAGGCATTTTAGGGGTATTTTGTGCAAAAAAAAGGGTTAAAATATAGCTTATTTTGTTACTATTTGGCACTCAATGCCTTTGGCTACCCTAAGTATGCCTAGGTACATAGCCCAGGCATACCCATGCATACCCCCAAGCAAACCCATATCTAAATATCCACAGCCAAGGGTACAAGAAGTGTTAAGGGTGTACCTAGTACCTTGGAATAAAAAAAAAACAAAAAATGATTCTCTTATTTCATGCCAAATATAGTGTGTACACTTTATAAACATAGTGTCATGAGCCCTGCTGGCTTACACTCAACTATATTGAACGATGTATTTTCTGTGTATTGAAAGTTTCATGTTTTTTCTATGTTTTTTTGAATATATGATTTTTTCCTTTGTTGAAAATATGAAATATATAGCAATGCATGGGAGTTGAAAGTGCAGATCCTTCCTTCTATATTTTATTGTGCAAATTAAGACAACAATGACATCTGTATACAATGCAGTATGCACACACTAAAATTTCAAATTGCAAAAACCTGGTAATGCTGGCATGCAACATTGGGGTCCAATAACGAAAAAATTCTCATAATAAATCTGCCCAACAATGATAAGAACCCTTTAGCAGATGAAATGCAGGTCTAAAATTGAGATCGTTGACCTTCTTTGCACCCATGATTGCCTCTATAAAAAGTGTTAAATAATCAAAATTGACTTATTTTTTTCTTGGTATGTAATGCTTACAACAAAATGTTCCATTTCCTCTTTTAAAAAAATTGAATAAAGCATGTAGAGTATAAAATTTTCATGGAAGAAAGAGCCCACCAAAAATTCAAGCTGCTTAGGGTGCCGCAAGCGATGATGGGTGCCCAATTCATCTACCATTTCTCTTCCCAAATCATGGACATGATCATGCATTCTGAATTGAAGCTTGTCGCCATATTCCTCATCATTTTGTTCATGAATTTGGCACTCAACCATTTCAATAAGACACTTATCTTTGAGGGTTTGAATTGCATGCTCTACCCTCCAACCAAAAGCCTCCCATATTCTCATGGCCATACACTTCTCTTTGCTCCCAGATCCACCCATTCCAAAGATACCAATTATCTTAACTCTATTCTCCTCCTCTTGTCTGCAATGTTGTTCAAAATCTTCTACAATTTCATCTAACCCCATAGGATGTTTTGTTACATCTAAAGATCTTTCCTTTTGTAGCTCTTTTAGCACAGTGGACACTATATTCTTAAGCAGTAGCTCCTGATTACTAAGAAATTACAAGAATTTTGATTAGAAAGATGTTATGCTCTTATAAGCTGAAATTCCACATTCTAAGTTTTATTTAGGTACATTCTGTAAGCTAAAATGTTATGTTAAAAAATTTTATTTGATTAGATTGTTCATTTAGAATTGCAAATTGCATATATTAAATTTTGATTTAGATATGTTCTGTAAGCTAAAATCGTATGTTCAAAGTTATGATTTTTCTAGATTGGTCATTTAGAATTATAATAGTCCTTATTTAAAAGTGCAATTTTAGATGAATCATTTAGACTTAGTTTTTGACATGAGAGAAAGCTTAGCCAAACACCAAGGAGAATTTGCATAACCTTTGGATAATATGGCAATTTGAACTGAACCAGAGCTAATAGCATTTTGAAGGGTAGAAGGAAACAAGCCTCCCAAGTCCATCTCTCTCGAATCAAGAAAAACTAGAACTCCCATACCTTGAAGAATATTGTAAATTGGCAGAGCCAAAATGTTTTTCACATCAGGACCCCTGTCATTGTTAGTATCTTATTGAGCTTCACTTTGTTTCAAGAATAGTTTAATATTCTCTACTAAATAGGGCCAACCACGTGAAGGTGGAAGCTCATTTGGCCCCACCCCCCTCCCCCTAACATCACTCTACATTCCCTGTTAACATCTAACATTCTTTCATTCTTTCAACCTTTAATAAAATGTAACATTCAATCAATATCACATGATAACATTCAATCAATATCACATGATAACATTCATTAACACATTAGATTCATTAACATGCAACATTCATCAATATTCTGCATTAACACATAATTCATGAACATTCATTAGCACATAATTAAATTCATTGAGACATAAAATTCAGTCATTATCAATTAAGGTATGTAGATGACAATCATTTCTTTTTTTGCTTTCTATTTCTTTTTTCTATGTAAGCTCTAAGAGGAGCATCAATGTCATCATCAATTCCCCCCTCATCAGTTGTTCTCTTCTCTATTCTTGATGATCTCAAATTCCTATGCTGTTGCAAAGGGGGGTCCTCTACAATAACAAATAAAAGAGTTAAATGAAAAATAATTTATTATAATTGTTACAAGTATTTAATTATTTTAAATAACATAACTGTGGCACTCTTTACCTGATCTGACCACATCATTTTGTCTGGACTCAACGTCAACACGCTCATAAACATTGACCCCTCGATCCTCTACAGCTGCTATACAAAATGTTACGTTAATCCAAACACCAATTGAAATTACATATAAAAAATTTAATAGCAAATGTATACCTCCACCACTGGGATGCACATCATGTGAACCTTCAGCATCCACAAATTGTGTAGAAGGATTGTCAGGATGCATTCCAACATCCTATGCATTGCTATCATTGCTTGCTTAAAATAGATATACTCACTTTATATTGGAACTTAACATCAAATAGACTAGTTGGTAAAGTATTCAATTTGAAATAAATTTCATTTAGCTTATTTACCTATGGCTCAGATGCATCATTATTAGAACCTTCCACATTGATTTTAGCTTGTAGCCGTTCAGCCACAACTCTATAGCCTTGTTGGAAGCCAATTCTCTTATCCTCTTCTGTGAGGCATATCTTGAACTCTGAGCCCTGCATTTTTGCGAGGTATGGTGAATTTTACTTGCATTGTTTCATCAACCAATGGAGGGGCATTAAAATATCAAAAGGAAATGGTAAATAGTTAGCAGGGTTTCCAACCCTTGTTACACCTTATTTTGGTCATGTTGGAGTTGTTCTAAACTATCTTTGGTGTTTGGGAGTCCTAGAGGATCCAATTGTACTCTTGGTTGGGTGTGTAGAATAAAGGTCAAGTGTTGCAATCTGCCCTATAACTGGTAATAGAAAGTTTTCCTTAGACCTAATTTGTTTTGGGTTGTGTTGATGTTTGTTTTGGTTTCCATTTATGTTAGAGGGTTGGAGTTTTCCAAAATACTTGGTGTCAAGGTTGGGTGTATGAGGCCTTGAATGGTACAAGGGAGAAGTAACTAGTATGCAGCCTTATGTGATGAGTTGGGTCATGAATTAAAAAAGTAGTTGTAACAGCAGATTAGTTCCTTGTTTGAAGGTGAATCAAGCCTTGAATGTTCTTGTGGAGAACAGAGGATTGGGGTGATAACTTGAATTGCTTAGTTTTTCCAAGGTTTTAGGAGTTTTTTGGTGCTTCCAAAGCATGTTACTCTACATCATATGTTGGTGTGGAGGAACACTAAGATCCAAGTTGAGGATCAAGAGCATAGACAAGCTAGTCTATCCTAGCATTTCCCATCACATTATATAAAAAATTTGATACAATTTTTCATTTACTAATACTTACAACTCGTGCTTGAAGTTTTGAAAAACCACCAGAGCCGAGCTTGTGTGTCCCATACTTTTCTAGTCTTGCCTTTGTTTCCTTTGATGTGTCAGGCAATCTGTGAAAAGTTTGAAATATGTTAGATAGTATAAATATAGAGGTTCATTAGTACATAATTACATTCTCAGTAGTATCATGTACCTTGCTATACTCTCTGCTGGTGTAATATTATTTTTCTTGTCAGCTTTATACTTTCCATCCAAAATCAGAGACTACCACTTAGCCTCAGGAACATAGGGTGGATGCTTGTATCTGGGGTTATCCCATATATTTTTTCTGTACTGGTCCCTAATATACTTCAAACATAAACCAGCTTTTTCAAGGAGCTTGTTTCTCTCGAATGCATGAGGTCCAAAGAGTTGGGTCATGCTCTCTATAAGATCATCCTTCAACGGTTTGTCTTGGTTATTCCACCTTTTAAGTAAAAAAAACATGTTAGACTCATAAATGAAGTGAAGCTACCTTTAATATAGTTCAAGAAATAGATGAAAAGGAAAACTATTCTAGGAATGATGTGAAATCAAAATAGTGGTTTGGGGTTTTAGTTAGGATATGATGTTCCACCAAGTACGCAGGGTGGGCTCGAATATTTGCAAACACTCATCACCAAGTTTTCTCCAAAAAACATCATTCCCTGCAAAACAATCATGGGATCATTAGTCGATGAAGAGTGATCAAAAACTAAATTACTATTATATCACTATAGAATAATAATAACTTTAAAGTACCTGGAACTTTGGCTACTTTTAATGGAATGCCTTCATCGTTGCTAATGATCAATATGACATCCTTCATTGTTCCCGTACTAGGAACATAGGAACATCTAGGAAATGATGCTGCAGCTCCTATTGCAAAAAGTTTCATAAGTTTCATAAGTCTTTGTCACAAAGTATAAAAGAACAAGTGATAATTGATGTTAAAAAGTTGTAAAAAAAAAAACTATTTGTTGTTGTCATAAGAGAGAAAAAGAGGGATTTGTGTACCATTAGATGGTGCAACAGTCAATGCTTGTAAGCTGTGTGTTGTCGACTCAGCAGTCAAAAAGAGATTTGTGGTTGTCCTGGATGGAGGCGACATCATCATAGGATTCAATTGATTTGAAGTTGAAGAATAAAATTGTTAGAGCATGCATAAATATAGAATGCATGGACTAGCATGGACAAGATTGTTAGAGCATTCAAAAAAAGGATTGTTCAAGCATGTATTGTCAATGATTATGATCATTCCTATATATATTCAGCAGAAAACACAAGTGGGGAATGGAACATGTGATCTACATGAACCACCTACAACACCCTCATCATGGGAATAGGGCTCAAAATCACGCAAAAAACTCTATAAAGACAACGCATCCATATTTTAATTAATGCCATAAAAGAGCATAACATAAAAACCATTATTGAACTCTTGTTATAATTAAAAATTTCATTAATAATTACTTTTAAGGTTTTAGAGGTGTACAACAATTCAGATCCCCTATCTTTTATTTCCTGAGTAGTAGGCTTCATGGTTGCCAAACATATAATTTCTCTGCCAATTTTCTTTAGCAACATTTTAATCAAACCGATCGGGTCATCGATCTCTGCTAAATCAATATAGAAAGGGTCCTCCTCAGGGGGGGCTGCTGAGGGACTACAGGTTCCTTTCCCTCCCTTTGACCACTAGCCCTCTGTGACAACAATAGTATTAGTATTATCAAAATTACTCCAAAACAATGAAGAAAAAAAATTGAAAAAATAACATTTTGCTTCTATCTAGTTTGCACAATTACAATGAGTTTTACCTGCTCATGTGTAGATGAGTCGAAACATCGCCAGCATCCCCTTCGAGTGGTTGCTCCATATTGTGCCCTTGTGTCAAAAATCAACTATAAAAATCTTAGCCAAAAATTTATTGACTAAATGGTATGCTGGAGTCATTGATTAGAAGTTGTTTTAATAGTATGTACCACCCCCATGATAGTAGCCTCAATTGTATCTATGTGGTTCAAATTTTAATCAATAAGAAGCTCTTCCCCTGCACGTATTGATTTTATCGCACAGATGAATACACGATTTCCCTCATGCACCTCAAATATGCAATTGGGTTGCTTTATAGTTGACCCAGGTCATGTACTATTTATAAAACCCACAATATTCCTTGTTGCTTTTGGCCTTCCATCAATGTATATAGGCACACTTTTACTTTGATTATTTTCTTGTTGTTGTTGTTGTATATAATTTATCAAGAGGGCATACCTACGCGTATTGAACAATATGCATCCAACTTTTGTAATCGTAACATGGTCCAACATACTCCATCAATTCAGAAACTTTTTTGTAAGACACCTTTATGCCTTCCATAGAAAATAAGCCCAAACCATGTAATGATGATGGTGCTATGCAATATATCCTCTTGTTAACACAAAAATCAGCGTTTATTAGAGGAACTTCATTGGGTACCCAATGTTTCTGTAGATGTTGGTACCTCAAGGGCACCTCGATGTTGCCTTCCATATCATCATCATAAGAACATGACCACCCTTGAGCAAGGAAAAATTTCATGTGTTTATTGAATTTCCTTCTAGTCCTTTGACCTCTAGTTAATCTCCCTATTCTAGATAAACTGCATGTCTCACTTTCCTCTTCTATTCCTATATTTCCCTCACTCAAGGAAGACACTTCTCACAAATACCTATTCGTTGGTACCTGCAAATGGGAGAGATCTTAGAAGAAATCAATCTTACTATTGATAAGTGTATTAAATAGACTATCTATAAGGAGTATTGACTTATACTTGTCGATCCATGAGACTGTGCGGGATGCTCCTGAAAGGGGTTTAGTTTCCTGCAAATGTAATTCAATAGTCGTGAGCATAATCACATCATAATCATAATCACATCCATCATAAGCATCACATAAAAATTAAAAATATTAAAAGGTACACAATATAACACTTAAATCAGGCTCACATTATAAGCCTACTAGGGAAGTAGGCCTAGTGAAGGGCTAAAATTGGGTTTTTGTATCAGCTGATGAGTTGAGGGCTTAGTCACCTTGGGGACATGCTATTTGAAGTTGTTTCATGAGTGTGGAGGTGGAGGAAACACCTAGTTAAGGTGAAGTCAAGTTTGGCACCTATTGAGGCATTATGAGCATTTGATAGTTTGTTGATTAGATTGCTTGGATGAATCCATTGGATGGATTGAGGGACATTCATGGGATTATTCCAAAGATGTAGAACCTGAGGTGGCATAAGGATTTGGTGTGCACTCTGATAGGTTATGGAGTTGTCTTGCATCAAGGAGAGGGATCTTATAAAGATGCTTGGTTGGTGTTGTGAGAACACTATGGAAGTCCCTCTTGTTATGAATGATTGCAAGTCCACCTAGGGTCTCTGCATCACCTATAGAGGTAGAATTATTAACCAACAAATTGGGTAAGCACTTATATTATGTTTTCCCTATGAATTTTATTCTAGGTACAACTCCCTTTTATAGATATTTATTGAATTCCCTTTTCTAAACTAAACACTTACAAATGCTTTTGACCTTAAAGAAAATAAGGCTCAATACATTCACGCATCAATATGTATTTTAAATAGTTTTATTTAATTAATTTAGATTAATAGTTAATTTAGATTAGTAGTATTCTATTTGTAGTTGAAACTTGTAGCTTTTAAATAGATAATGAATAAACTATGTAACCATATATATAAGACAAATATATTTCTATCAAGAAATGAATATTAAATAGATTAAGGATTGATGGCATACCTCTAAATTTCATCATCATCATCCTCGTTGTCATCATCATCATCATCATCATCATCCTCCTTGTCATCATCATCGTCATCATCATCCTCGCCATCATTTTCGTCATCATCATTATCGTTGTCATCATCATCGTCGTCGTCATCAACATCATCATCATCAACATCAACATCATCTTCATCATTATCATCAGTAGTAGCATCATCTTCTTCTTCTTCTTCTTCTTCTTCTTCTTCATGAAAATTTGTGTCAGGAACATCATCCAATAACTATCGATCATGATCTCCATCTACATCATCTTCTACTTCTTCGGTATCTTCTTCTTCCATCACATTATACTTTATTGGCCTTCCTCTCAGTTCATGTCTAACAACAAATGACCAACCCAGTTTATGTGGAACCTCTGAGTAAAATACTTGCTCACATTGGCTTGGAAGAACATAGGGCTCATCCCCAACTGGCTCAAATGACCTTGTATTAACCATTGTAAATCCATTATCATGTGCAATAACAGTTCTATCAGGACCATTTGGATTAAGTCATAGCTTGTACCATTTGACAACGAAGAGTACTAATTTGAAGGAACTAAAGTCACACTCAATTATATCATCCAAAATGCCTTAGTATCAATTTTTAGACTCTCGAGGATGTAAGTCATTTCTAGATGAAATATTAGTCACTTGAAAGACTGCAGTTATTCTTGAATCACAAGTTTTCTTCGTGTCATCCAACACTTTGACGTGAAATTTCTAACCATTATAGAACATAGCCTTGTGGTGTTTAACCTGCAATAATATATGAAACATGTCAAAATTATTGTATCATGAGTTGATAAACATACAGGTGATTAATAAATTTGTACGTACCTGGAAATCTCTGAAACCACGTGCTAAATCTATTTCCCTTTGCATAACATTGGAATCTCCAATACGATGAGCTTCTTTAACCAATGAAGATACACCTTCCCATGTTAATGTCCAACTAGAATGTTGGCATCGTTCAATCCATACCATCATCCAATCAAGATTGTTTGCAATATACAAATGTAGTACATCCCACTCTCGAGCACCTATACAAAAAAAAAAAGACAACTTACAACCGATTTACTTTGAAGATTAAGAAATAATTTATTACAATAACATCTTATAATTTATTACCTCTCACTTTCCTCAATGTACCTTTCTCCATTAAGTACTCCCCTTCTAATTTTTTAAAAGGCTCGAGATCCCAAATGTGATCTACATGGATATTTGATGCAAACTTAGGAAGATATTCAGTAACGTACACCATAGTCTGGTATACCATATATCCCTCTGCCATAGAACCCTCAAGATGTGCTCTTTGTCAAACCAAAGCCTTCAAAGATTTCAAGTGCCTCTCAACCATCCACATTGATCTAGTGTGTACAGGTCCACACAATTCAATCTCCTCAACTAGGTCTATGAGGTAGTGTTCTTGTGCATTAAAAAAATTTGGAGGTAGACACTTTTGCATTTGACACAATAAATGAGGAATTCTTCTCTTCCAATAGTTTATATCTTATTTATGGATTTCTTTAGATGACAACCACATACATTAAGAGATTCAAGTCACAAAAAATATATAGATACGAGACTTTACAAAATAATATGCAATAGATTACATAGCAAGAAAAAAAAATCATAAATATAATAAATATATACAACAAATTGAACAGATATTACTGCTTACCTCATGTATTTTCCAAGATCGTATATCACTTGTTTGATGTTATTGTTGAAGGGCTCTGGGAGAGATAGAGGAAGCACGTACTGCAGTAATTATAAACCAATCATTTCATTATTTTCTAACATAATATAACGAACAGTACACGTAGTTTATGAATATATTGTAAATACAGAAGAACATAACTTATCTTGATGAAAGTATGCCAATCATGCATTTTGAGCCCTAGCCCAAATTCACTTTTTTTTTTATATGAGATTGTTTATGTTCATAGCAAATCCTGTGGGAAATCAAATTTTTTGTATGACTTCTTTTATGGCATCACTTTTTTGCTCCATTAATGACCAAGGAAGGGCACTTATATTAATCTAATCTTTGTTGCTAGTTGAGTGAATGAAATTCTTCAATGCATGATTGGATTCATGAATGTCATTACAAATTTTGATAATTTTTTCTTTGTCACACCTTCCATCCAATATTTTCCACAATGTCTCTGTTATATTCTTTCCAATATGCATAGTATCAAAAAAATGTACAATTTGTAAGTGCTTGTAGTAGGGCAACCTGCTAAATTGTCTGGGATAGCTTTTTAGTCCCTTTGGAAGGTTGTCAGTACTGCCTTGACGACCTTCATGATCATCAATTACACAATTAGTAAACAAAAATCACAATATAAATATATAAATTACAAACATAAATAATTAGGTGGAACGACATTACCTCGACGATTAATTTTATTATATTCCAACTTCCCTAGTCGAGGTGTCATTCTTTGTGGCTTTGATGTAGTCTCTTCTTTCCCATTGAAAAGATGTTTTTCCGTACTTCGATACTTATGATTCTTGTGGAGAAAGTGTCTACACTCATCAAACACCTACTTTCCTAAAAATTTTGAATGATGAGATTTCATCTTTGGACCACAAACTAGACATGCAAATTTTCCCTTTGTTTGAAGACTACACGATAATGATATAATTGGATTATTAAATATGTTGATTTTTATAATTAGAATTATCATGTGCAACTTGAATTCACTATAACATACCACAAAAATGTGTTAGCCCTGGGGCATCATGTATTGTCCATGCAAGTACTGCATGGAATTGAAATTGTCTTTGTCCTATTGGTCTAGACACATCATACATAGTGACATCGTTCCATAACTCCACCAACTCGTCGATAAGAGGCTCAATATATGCATTCATATCTTTAACTTGATATTTCCCTACTTGAATGAAAAGTAACATTACATAATTATTGTGATTGTTTTACTACAAGATTTGTAAGTACGTGTAAATTAATAACTATCAAATGATAAGATACCTGGAACAATCATTGCCAACATAATGTGCTCCCTCTTTATTGACATCCATGGAGGAATGTTATTGTTGATAAAAAAAATAGGCCACATCGAGTAAACAGATCTCATCTCTCCAAATGGATTGACACCATTCGCTGCCAATGAAAGCCTGAGATTACGAGGTTCTTCTTTGAAGTGTTGCCACTTTACCTCTATGTGCATAAATGTTGAACCATCCACAGGGATTCGATTAATGTCATCTTGACTTCTATTGTGTGCATGATAATCCATAAATTGAGCCAAGCTACTACACCTAAGTAATTGTCACATCCGTGGAATAATGGGGATGTAACAAAGAACCTTTTGAGGCACCTTTTTTGTTAGTCGATCTTTTCGATATCTACTCGTATGACATACAGGGCATTGTGTTGCAAATTCATGTTCTTTATAATATATAATATGATGAGTGGGACAAACATGTATTGTTTCATACTCCATTCCAATATCTTTCATAACAATAGATAATTCTCGATATGAGCGAGGTAGAATATTTGATGGTGGTAACAGAAACTCGCCTATGAATCTATAGCAAAAAATATAAGTTGTTAATATAAAAAATATTAGTGGTACATTATTCACCCTTTGTTAACTATAAATACATATATGACATACCTTAACATACGTGACAATGTTATGTTGGATAAACCATTCATAACCTTCAAGTTCAACAACAACAATATAGCAGAGAGAAGAGTTGTTTGGGAGTCTTTGTATAGGGGCTTGTATGCCTTCTCAAGTAAAGGTACATCGAGGCTATCATCATCATCATGATCAGATATGCTTGGACTAAATGTGTCATGGATCAATGTATTTATACCATCATTTTCAATTGTGTTTTCTGGCACATGATTGTCATCTTCCATGGGATCATTATCTTCACCTTGGATATTCGCACCTCCATGTTCCTCCACTTTGAAAACCATATTCGCACCTTTTATTTTCAAGTTAGACCACAATCTATCGATTATCTCCCTATTTTGTTCTTCACTTATATTATCTGACATGGTCGTTCTTCACAGGAAGCAAAAATCAAGCTATGAAAACTTTGATCTACAACTTTCACAAACTAAGGAAATTTGTCAAAAGTATGCAAATATTCTTAGACCTAGATAAATACTTTAATATTTTAAAAATACTTTCTTTGACTTTATTCCTAAGACATTTAACCCAATCACCTTTTATAACATTCAGTCAATTGCTCTAGGAAATTTTGTGGATAAGATTATTTGTAAAACTTTGACCAACTTCCTAAAGGTCTTATTTCAAGAGACCTGACAACATTAAGCCACTAAAAGCAATTTAGAAACGTATAAGCTAAAAGTCTAGTTAAAATATACATTAGATTAAAAAATATACAATTTTCATACCCGAGCGCGGGGCTATAACTCGTGCAACGGCCTTCTTGCTTAGCTATAGAAGCTCTCCAGCAATCAAATTATACAAGCTACAAGGCCTAACAGCAATTTCAAAATGTATAAGATACAAGGCAAGACATATTACATGACATGGCAAAAGGAACAAAATTTACAAGCTTTAGCAAGACATATTAAATGACATCATAGTGCTAGAGAGATCACAATTATATGAGTCAAACATAGTCATGAAAAAGCACATAAATTATCTGGTTATTGACTTGTTGACATATTATTGTTGATAATGCTTTGTTATTATCTGGTTCAGAGATTTGATATATACTCATTGTTGCTGTTTAAATGCTATTTAAATGCATATATTTAATTACATTATTATTATGATGGTTTAAATGGTGATCAGATATGAAAGGGTCAATGTCCTAACATTTGAATATATAAGAATGATTACGCCATCCAAATGCCCCTTTATTGGTTTCAATTTTTGGATTATTTGCACAGGTGCTTGGGCTATTTTATATGTATTTATTATTTAATGTCCACTTCCAAGTGATCTTTAAAAAAGAAGAAATATCTAGCCTTTTCCATTCCCTAAGGCTAGAAAAGTGATTGAATAATAAGGGAATGAATGAATAATAAAATATTAGCCCAAAAAGCTAAAGTCTATTTGCAATATATTTAATTTAGCCAATAGGCTATTTGTGAAAGCTTTCCTCCCAAAATTTAAATAGTTGATGAAAAAGTTGTCAGTATGTCAGAAATTTCTCAATTTTAAAATTTTTTGGTTGCTAAATCGATTAAATTTAATGCATGGTTAAACTTGAGTAAGTGTTTTGTCTACTACATGCAGTATTAATATTATAATTAATACTATAATTTTTCTCTGTGTAGACAAGAGTCCACCATAAGATGACCAAAGTTCTCCTATCGGCGAACTCATTACATGCACAAAAGCATGCAACTGCTAGTTATTCATTATGTCTAATGATGAGGCCACAGTAATTAATAAATATGTAATTGAACCTTGGGAATTATGCCTAGTTGCCATTCTAAATAATCTAGAAGAATTTAAACTTTTTGGAAGGGATGGGGTTATTATAAGAAATGTTCATGCCTTAAAAGACTTATTCATTGATCATTAATGTTATTTTCTCTTCACCAATAATTGAGTTCTCTGTGATTTTCAGTCTGTCACAGAACAAAACCCATGTGAGCTACCTGGATGTAGCCCCAGTAGCTGCAGAATTTAAAGGGCAGTGAATTATGCCAGGAGAGACCTAGACAGCCTTCCCAAGGTGAAAGTCTAAATTTTATAGAAGGGTTTAAGGCTGTTTGCTAATTGCTGGAGTCTTCCCGAAGGAAATTTTTGCACCCTTAATCTGCCATATTGTTCACAATGCAGCCCAAAATCAATCTATTTTTTGATAGCAATGATTCACAACACCATCAACCCTTAACAGCAATCACCTTCATCAGGGTGTGCTGATATAAATAGAGCTTTTATGAACTAAGAATTTAATTGTTACAAGATGCCTATTTGTGTTAGTGCTTAAGGAAGAAGTTGGATTTTATCAGCATTTATATTGAAACAAAATCTTCATTATCTATGATAAGAAATTAATTTCCAGTTGCCTGTAGCTAAATCATTGGTTAAAAATTGTTTAATTGGTGAGCAGCTACACTTAATGTGTGTTGTAGTGATGGCAGGTACTTGACATCAACTCCAACTAGCTTCACAGGTCTACTTGTGTCTATATGCCCGACAGTGATTAGAGGAGATAGTCACATTGGCCCTTCATAATCTATAGCTATTATCGTTTCTGTTTGGGTCAATGTATCTTTTTTTAACTAATTGCACCTCTGATTATTGTATATAGGTAAAGTATAGATCAGTTTTATTAATTTCTAAAACTATTTTTAGGCCATGAATGGAATTTTATTAACACTAGATTTTGTGCATTGTGATATGTTATCCCCATGTGGAGCATTGGGTATAATTGTTGTGGAATTTTCATTTCAGGTGCATTGGGATCTGAACTCTCGGTATAGAGGTTGATTGAGTGTGCATATATGCATGATTGGACATTTGTCATTTTGAGGTTATATTCTTTATGGTAATACACTTAAACTTTACATGTGCTATTATATGGCTATGTGATGTGAAATGTACTTTGGATCACTTAGGGATTCATACTCTTGGTCGAGATGCCAACTAAGTACGCTTGTTGCACATTGCCTTTGCTTGTAAAAGGGGATCTATGCGATGTTGTGGATATGGTGATTTGGTATATTAATATATTGGGATATTTCTTGGTAATGTGACATCATATTGAGATCCACCCTCTTGGCATGTTGGCCAATGGAGTCATGTTATTATATTGTGTGATCATCTTAGGACCTGCACTCTTGGTGAAGACCAATCAAGTCTTTTGAGTTTATATTGTTACCTTCTCTAAAAAGTTTAAGCCATAGGATTAGGTGCTTTGACTAGGTATGGAAAATAAAATAATAGAATCCATGAGCACGTTAGCACTTTCACAAGGCTATGATGACTTGTGAGGGTAGTTGTACGATTGAATCTGCGAGCATGTCATGGGCAGTTTCTCTAGGCTATGGGTGACTTGTGAGGACAGTACGCATAATAGAATCCCCAAGCATGACATACGTGCTTTTACAAGGCTATGGCCGACTTCTAAGGGTAGTATGCATAATAGAATCCCCGAGCACACCATAAGAAATTTCTCAAGGCTATGGTTGAATTGTGAGGGTAGTTTCACAATTAAATCCTCAAGAATACCAAGAGTGCTACCTCAAGGCAATGGGTAACTTGTGAGGGTAGTTTTGTTGGAAATGATTGAAAAGATCATGAAGAAATTTGTTGGAATGATATATGAAAATTTTAAAGAATGTTCTCAATCATTATTTTGTCATTGATGTCAAACTTGCTATTTGCAAGAATGACAGTTGCTTTAGTGATCCAAATACTATCAATTAGTTGATTGACAAAGAGGAGGCAATCAATAAGATATAACTAGTACACCAAGAGAAAGGTTGAAGTTATGATGTTGTAATGAAGTACAAGGATCAGCTAAGCCATTGATGAAAAAGTGTGTTGATGACATACTATAAGACACAGAGAATGGGCACACTGAAACATATCTAAGATGTAAGGTTTTAGCTAAGACATCTGTAAAACCTAATTATAGTTCATTAGAGAGAGGGAGCCAAGCAATCTAGTTGAAGTCGAGAAGATTCCTAGTTGAAGCTGAGCAAGATCAATATCAAGTACCGAGTAAACTTCAAGTGCCGAGTGATATCAAGTACCAAGTAAACTTCAAGTGCCGAGTGATATCAAGTGCCGAGTAAACTTAAAGTGCCAAGTGATATCAAGTGCCGAGTAAACTTCAAGTGATGAGTAGATATAGTGTCGAGTAATACAGAGATGTTGAGCACCAATAAAACCAATAGTGCCAAGTAACACAGAGATGTCGAGCACCAGTAAAAACAATAATGCCGAGTTGCTGCATTATTTTGAAAATCAAAGATTCGCCAGATCTAAGCCAATAAGGTTGTTATTTAGAAGTTTGTAAATTAAATGGAAGTTGAGAATGATGAGTTGGTGGCACAGAACACCATGTAAAACATTTTTAAGGATACAACTGACGAAGTTTCTAGATGAGAACAAGATATGAGGTAGATACATTGTATCCTACCTAATCCATTTTGAAACCCTAAAATTAGAGAAGAATAATTGAGCGGCAAAGGCAAAATCAGATTTCTATTTAAGGAGTCATAAGTCCCTGAAGAAAAATAAGAGAGAGAGGCGGTCAAGCATGAAAGCATAAAATGTTGTAGGAGGTGCTAAGGAGAAAAGAGAGCATAGTTACTTTGTTTCAATAAGAAGACCTCAGATATGGATGCATTGGCATGATGAGTAAGAAGACTCAAGGAGATGAAGCTTGATAAGAAGACAAGAAATCAGAGCTAAAGTGATTGAAGCTAAGCATAAGGATTGAACTGAAACTGCAATCTGAAATCTGAAAAGTATGTTGTAAGTTATATCAGATCAAAAGGCCATTATCGTTACTTTCTAGCAATTGTAATAGTTAGTTTAAATCCTATGGACTTAGGTTGGTTTGGTAGCCATGAGATAAATCCTTTAACAGGGTGACATTCCAAGTGAATGTTCTAAAGTCCTTTAACCAGGCCCATTCCTAACAGTTTGGTGAAATCCTCTAATAAGGTCACATTTAACAGTGTGTTGTAAGCCTTTAATAGGGTAGGCCTTTATCAGGGCATCACTTTAGAAGAGTGAGAATCAAGTAGCATGTTACTGGTGGTTTTTCCCAAATTGGGTTTCCACGTAAATAATTGTGTCATGTGTTGATCTTGAATGTTTCATCTCTGCATGTTGATTTACTGTAGCTTACTAATATGGTTGATTTAAGTTTGGATGGATGAAAAGTGTATGGATTTATTAAAAGTGTAGAAAAAGTATTATTAGGGCATTTGGACCTTGAATAACTGATTCACCCCCCCCCCCCAGTTATTCTAAAGAATTCTAACAATTGGTATCAGAGCTGAACTACTGATTCAGTTTAAAGGAACTATAAGCAGAAAAGATCAAAATGCCTAAGAGAGAAGTTCCCAAGCTCAACAAAGACAACTTTGTTGCATGGAAAAGTTTGATGAAGCTACATGGATCCATAGGTGATCATGCCCAAAATTCAATTGTTACTGAACATGTAGATCCAACTGGTACTCTTACTGCAGAAGACGTGAAAAAAAAGCAGGAACACAATCAGACAATGTTGGAGATTGCCTCTGCACTCAACTATGCTGAATTTGATGATATCAAAGGATGTGACACTACATTCAAAATGTGAAAAGCCCTATCAGACATCTATGGAGGAGATCAGAATGTACAAAGAGAAAAAAGAGAAAGTCTTAGAGGAAAGTTTGATGATATGAAAATGGACGAAAATGAGAATGTTTCTCAGTATGGCGCAAGAATAAAAGAAGTGGTCAACTGGATGAAGATATTTTTAATAGTAAGTTCTTAAGAACCTTGCTCCCTATCTATGCTATTATAGTATCAGCAATACAAGAACTAAGATGTATGCCAGGAAAAAATCTAAGTTTTGAAGGTATAATAGGTAGACTCATTGTATTTGAGTTATCTAATTTTGACAACTACAGACCTAATAATGTTGAATCTTCCTTTAAGGCCAAGTTATCACTAAAAGATGTTGAACAGGTGAAATCAAAGAAAGGAGGAAAAATGATGTATCCAATGACAGTAGCACTGATGAGGAAGATGTGGAACAATTGGAAGCATTACTTGCTAGAAGATTTCACAGAGATAAAAGAAAATTCAAAGGTAAGATGCCTATCATTTGTTTCAATTGCAATGAAGTAGGTCATATTGCTGCCAGGTGTACACAGAAAAAGGATTACAAGGAAGGCAACAAAAACAAATTTAGAAGAGATGATGACAAGAGAGATTACAAAGAAAAAGGTAAGAAGTGTTATATTGTTGAAGAAAATTTTGATGACAATGATGATGAAGTTGTTTATGTAGCCATGAAGGATCAATCTAATGAAGAAGAACCTATAGCACTGGTAACATGTATGAACAAGAATGACAGGTGGATCATAGATAGTGGATGCTCACATCACATGACAGGAGACAAAAGTAAGTTTGTTAACTTTACTCAGTATGATGGAAATAATGTTAGATTTGGTAATGATGCTCCATGTCAAATCAAAGGAAAAGGTTCCATTAAGCTCACAGAAAAAATTTCATGTGATAATGCATACTATGTTGAAGGATTAAACTACAATTTGCTGAGTGTCTCACAGTTAGGCAATTTAGGATGCAAAGTAGAATTTGGAAACAAAACTGCAAAAATCTATGATACTGATGGTAAACTAATAGGAAAAGGAGATCAAACAAGGAGTAATCTATTTTACCTTGATATGAATGATGTTTCTTGTTTTATTGCAAAATTTGGTGATGAATGGTTGTGGCATAGAAGATTATGTCACGTCAACTTTGACAATCTGGTCAAGATCAGTAAAATGAAGAAAGTCAGAGGTTTACCAAAATTGAAGAAGCCTGATAATATCATGTGCAAACAATATCAGTTAGGAAAGATGATAAATTCAAGTTTCAAAAGCAAAAACTATACATCCAAAGAAGTACTTGAACTAGTTCATACTGACTTATGTGGTCCAATGGAAGTACAAAGCTATAGAGGAGATAAATACATAATGTTGTTTGTTGATGACTATTCCAGGATGATGACTGTTATGTTCTTAAAACAAAAATTTGATGCTGTTCAAATATTTAAGTGGTATGTGGCTAGAGTTGAAAAGGAAACAGGAAAAAGCTTGAAATGCCTAAGATCAGACAGAGGTGGTGAATTCACATCAAATGAATTTGAGATATTTTGTAATGATAAAGGAATCAAAAAGCAAACGTCAGCTCCTAGAACTCCCCCACAGAATGGAATTTCTGAAAGAAGAAATAGATCTGTGATTGACTATGCCAGAACATTAATGATGGAAAAGACTGTTGCTTTAAAATATTGGAGAGAAGTTGTAAGTGTAGTTGTTCATAAACTGAACCGAGTACAAGTCAAGAAAGGTACAAATACAACATCTTTTGAATTATGGTATGGTCACTCACCCAATGTAAAACATTTCAAAGTATTTGGTTGCAAATTTGTTATCCTTAAAGACGCTAGAAATGGAAAATTTGATGCAAAAAGCGATGAAGGCATATTCCTTGGTTATTCCACTAGAAGCAAGGCATACAAGTGTTTGAATACTAACACTAATAAAATTGTGGAAAGTGCAAATGTAAACTTTGATGGACATACAGAAGTCCAAGCTAAAGAACCAAAAAGAATGGATGAATACAGAACCTTTGTGCATTCTTATGAAGGAATGGCTAATGAGATTATGTCAATCAAATTGAAACTCAACAACAAGTTTCAATTTCAGCCGACTCACAACTAGTGAATGTCAAGTTGCATTCAGAAGCTGAGTTGCAGAATGAAGAAAATGCACAATCTGATTCTGAAGTCAGTACATATGAAAGAGATGAAGAAAAATCTAAAAACTTAGTACATAGTGACCCTGAATTAGAAATATCAAACATGGAAGCAAGGACATAACCAAGATTATCCAAATATGTAAAATACAGCACCCTACTGAACAGATAATTGATGACAAAGATGCAAGACCAATGCCAAGGAATAGACTAAGACATGAATCATGTCTAATCAGCAAATCTGAACCTAAGATAGTATATGGTGCATTACAAGATGATGACTGGTACAAAGCTATGGAAGAAGAGATTGATCAAATAAAGAAGAACAAAACCTGGAGTTTGGTTCCCAGACTAGTTGACAAGAATGTGATTGGCACCAAGTGGGTATTCAGAAACAAGCTAGATGAGAATGGTGAGATTACCAGAAATAAAGCTAGACTAGTATGCAAGGGTTATGCTCAAGAAGAAGGAATAGACTATGGGAAAACATTTGCCCCTGTTGCTAGAATGGAAGGAGTAAGAACTTTACTTGCATATGCTGCATATAAAGATTTTAAAGTATATCAAATGGATGTAAAATCTACTTTTTTAAATGGCATATTAGATGAAGAAGTCTACATTGAACAACCAGAAGGATTTGTTGATGAAAACAACAGAGATATGGTTTGTAAGCTACATAAAGCACTATATGGTTTGAAACAAGCACCTAGAGCATGGTATGAGAGACTTCACAAGTATCTAATACAAATAGGATTTGAAAGAACTGATGATAACAGTAACATGTACATCAAAGCAGAAGAACGTAAAGACATTATTGTATCTGAAATATTTGTGGATGACATAGTGTTTGGTGGAAAGGAAGTGCTTTGCAAAGGCTTTGCTGACAAAATGAAACATGAATTTGAGATGTCTATGCTTGGAGAAATTAAATTCTTTGTTGGATTGCAAGTACATCAACTCAAACATGGTATATTTGTGACACAATCAAAGTACATCAAATAAATTCTTAAAAAATTTGGATTAGAGGAGTCCAAACCAGTCAGCACACCAATGGCAACAGGAAATAAGCTATCCAAAAATGATGAATCAGCTGAAGTCAATCAAACAATGTACAGATCCATGATTGGAAAACTACAATATGTTGTACATAGTAGATCAGACATATCATTAGCAGTTGGAATAGTGGCTAGATTCTCTGCTAATCCTAAAGAAAATTATCTCATAGCAGTAAAAAGAATAATGAGATATCTTAAAGGAACTGATAACTTTGGTCTATACTACAAAAAGAATGGAAAATTTGAGCTCAATGCATATATAGATACAGATTGGAGAGGCAACATTGATGATAGAAAAAGCACAAGTGGAGGTGCATTATTTCTAGGCAAAAGGCTAGTTACCTAGACTAGCAAGAAACAAACATGCACATCTCAGTCCACTGTAGAGTCAGAATATGTGGCAGCAGCAATCAATTGCACAAACATTGTGTGGCTCACACATCTATTGGAAGGAATGAAAGAAGAGGTAACATAACCTGTGATATTGTATTGTGATAACAAAAGTGCTATAAACATATCCAATAATCCAATAATGCATGCAAAAACCAAGAACATCGCAATCAAGTATCATTATGTTAGAGAACTGGTAGAAGACAAACAAGTGAAATTGGAATACATTCACACAAAGGAACAAACTGCAAATATCTTCACCAAACCATTGCCAAAGAATGCTTATGAATATCTTAGAGGCAAGTTGGGGGTAATACCCCTAACTCAAGCAGTTTAAAGCAGCAAGGAAGTTGCCTTGCATCACTACCAATGAATCATCGAAATATCAGAAGAATGATGCAGAGGATAACAGCAGGAGCAGAAACTCCAAATCAGTCACAAGCATGATGACAGAGGGAGAAAACAACAAGAAGCCAAAGCTCATATTTTGCATAATAAAGATACTACATCTTTGGCATTTATGTCAAAGAGGGAGAAATGTGAAACCTGATCAATACAAAGCAAGAGGGAAATATATATGAAAGAGGGAGATATATGAGATCAGCTAGTAAAGATGAAGCCAGCAAAGAAAAGTAGCGGATAACATATACAATCTTGGTGGTAACTAAGTTGATCAATTGATCAGTTTGATTTGCCATCAATGCCAAAGAGGGAGATTGTTGGAAATGATTGAAAAGATCATGAGGAAAGTTGTTGGAATGAAATATGGAAATTGTAAAGAATGTTCTCAATCATTATTTTGTCATTGATGTCAAACTTGCTATTTGCAGGAATGACAATTGCTTTAGTGATCCAAATACTATCAATTAGTTGATTGACAAGGAGGAGGCAATCAATAAGATATAACTAGTAAACCAAGAGAAAGGTTGAAGTTATGATGTTGTAATGAAGTACAAGGATCAGCTAAGCCATTGATGAAAAGGTGTGTTGATGACATACTATAAGACACAAAGAATGGGCACACTGAAACATATCTAAGATGTAAGGTTTTAGATAAGACATCTATAAAACCTAATTAAAGTTCATTAGAGAGAGGGAGTCGAGAAAGCTAGTTGAAGCCGAGCAGATTCCAAGTTGAAGCCGAGCAGATTCCTTGTTGAAGCCGAGCAAGATCAATATCAAGTGCCGAGTAAACTTCAAGTGCCGAGTGATATCAAGTGTTGAGTAAACTTAAAGTGCTAAGTGATATCAAGTGTCGAGTAAACTTCAAGTGCTGAGTGATATCAAGTGCTGAGTAAACTTCAAGTGCCGAGCAGATATAGTGTCGAGTAACACAGAGATGTCGAGCACTAGTAAAACCAATAGTGCCGAGTAATACAGAGATGTCGAGCACCAGTAAAAACAATAATGTCGAGTTGTTGCACTATTTTGAAAATTGAAGATTCGCCAGATCTAAGCTGACAAGGTTGTTATTTAGAAGTTTGTAAATTAAATGGAAGTTAAGAATGATGAGCTGGTGGCACAGAACACCATGTAAAATGTTTTTAAGGATACAACTGACGAAGTTTCTAGATGAGAACAAGATATGAGGTAGATACATTCTATCCTACATAATCCATTTTGAAACTCTAAAATTAGAGAAGAAGAATTGAGCGGCAAAGAAAAAATTAGATTTCTATTTAAGGAGTCATAAGTCCATGAAGAAAAATAAGAGAGAGAGGTGGTCAAGCATGAAAGCATGAAATGTTGTAGGAGGTGCTAAGGAGAAAAGAGAGCATAGTTACTTTGTTTCAATAAGAAGACCTCAGATATGGATGCATTGGCATGATGAGTAAGAAGGCTCAAGGAGACGAAGCTTGATAAGAAGACAAGCAATTAGAGCTAAAGTGATTGAAGACAAGCATAAGGATTGAACTAAAAGTGTGATCTGAAATCTACAAAGTATGTTATAAGTTATATCAGATCAAAAGGCCATTATCGTTACTTTCTAGCAATTGTAACAGTTAGTTTAAATCCTATGGACTTAGGTTGGTTTGATAGCCATGAGATAAATCCTTTAACAAGGTGACATTCCAAGTGAATGTTCTAAAGTCCTTTAACCAGGCCCATTCCTAACAGTTTGGTGAAATCCTCTAATAAGGTCACATTTAACAGTGTGGTGTAAGCCTTTAACAAGGTAGGCCTTTAACAGGGCATCACTATAGAAGAGTGAGAATCAAGTAGCATGTTACTGGTGGTTTTTCCCAAATTGGGTTTCCACGTAAATCATTGTGTCATGCATTGATCTTGAATGTTTCATCTCTGCATGTTGATTTACTGTAACTTACTAATATGGTTGATTTAAGTTTGGATGGATGAAAAGTGTATGGATTTATTAAAAGTGTAGAAAAAGTATTATTAGGGCATTTGGACCTTGAATAACTGATTCACCCCCCCCCCCCCCCCCCCCCCTCTCTCAGTTATTCTAAAGAATTCTAACAAGTTTCACAATTAAATCCATTAGCATAATACCATGAGCACTTCCTCAAGGAAATGGGTGACTTGTGAGGATAGTTGACACATGTATGGGCATGTGATGACATTCCCTATGCACTGTACTCAACCACCAAAGTCCTAGTAGTATGAATAGCACCTCTTGGGTATTGGTTGATTGAGTGTGTTTAGATATTTCATTGTGGCCATTGCTTCATGTTGTGTTGCTCCATGTTTTCTCTTAAATAAGCCTATGATTTATTTGCACTCTATATACATTGATTGGTGTGAGTATGCTTATACCTCCTTGTATGCCTTGTTTTCTTGTTTGGGCTATGTGACTATCTCCACAAGCATAGTGAGGCGGACCTAAGAATTCCACATGATTGAATGGTGTGAAAAAGAACTGTTGGGGAGCAGTGTACAAGTATTAAATCAGATTTAGTGGCACCTACATGAGTTCCTTCTGCACCTCTCTCTCTCTCTCTCTCTCTCTTCCAATTTTAGTAAGACTCATGCATGTATTCATGGATATTGTAATGTAGAAAATTGATGTATATGTATGTTGTTATACTCAAGTGATTTGGCCTTGACAATCATGTTATTGGACCCTAACTGAAGAGGATGTTATTTAATCAGCCATATGTTGGAGTTAGCACAGTCTTGGGTGAATATTAACTCAGCTTGTGGGCAAGTTTGCTAGATTAATGTCTTCACCAATATTTCAACACATACATTAATCAGTGCCTCCAACAGGTAATTGGCACCTTCATCCCTACTGGTCTGATAACAGGCCATCTGTGTCAGGCAAAATAATGCAATGTGGGACTTTCATTACAATTGTTTAGTAGAGTGTCAGGTGACCCTTGGAAGTGTGTCAAGACTTCTACTTGTGCATATGCACAAAGTGATAGTGATTTTTTGTTCTGTTTTGTTCATGTTGTTAGCATTGTTGTCCTAATTTAAGTGTGTAATGATGCAATCACTTTAACAAAATCCCCTGCATGTTTTACGCTTAGTTCCAAGGGTTCCTTGATGGGGCACTACATAGCCAGTACAACCAAAATACTTTCAAATAGAAACTATTTAGTAAACAAGATAGAAAATTTTTCTAATAGAGAACACTACATAGAACCAGATCTAAGACACTATCATGCATAGAACTGAATGTTATGGTTGTGATCTGCTTTTCAAATCTATGCAGCATGGAACATTATACTTATGTGTATAGACACACTTCCTGTATGCGATCCAAAGCTCGTACATTATCAAGTGTGTCCAATGATGGGGAGAGACCTCCGTGCAAGAAGAAGATCTGCAATGAAACAAAAGAAAAGAAAATTTTCTTATAGTAAGAACAAGTTTGTTGTGCTGCACAGGGTACCAACAAAATAGTGTATAATATCTTTTTCTTTACCTGGCTTTCAATAAGGGCTTTCAGTGGAAAGTAATCAAAGAGATCTATAAAATACTTCCATACATTTTCATTTCCATATTTTCTCAAACATTCATCATAAAATCCATACCTGAAATTGCAAGAAAACAAAATAATTCTTGAACACAGTCAAAAAATTAAGATAAATTACAAATAGATTGACGAATTTTGGTCACCTTTCTAATCTCCCCATTTAGATACTAAAATTTTGCCTCCCATAATTTAGATATAGCCTCAAATGGAAAACAATGTACGTGTCTACTTTAAGCATGAGCATGAATGTCTTCTGACCTTAATTCTAATAAACTACGTGGCTTTAAACTCTTCCCACATTGATGCCCTGCGCGGCACAAAAATTTGCCAGCTTCTAAGCCAAAGATCTTTCTTTAAAAAAAAATATTCCATCTGATTTGCAAAAGCCCTTAAAACTGCCAATGTCTGGAGATGTGGGGCATGGATTTCATTGATCACAAAATAATAATAATAATGATTGGAGAAAAAAGGATTCTAAGAGTAATGGGTTTGTTTTTTTTGCACCTTGCCATCATCCTCCTCCGAATGTTGCCTTGGCCCTTTTGCCATAGAGATCCCTGTGTCGATTTCAAATGAGCAACATTTTTTGGTTTTTTTTTTTTTTTTCTCTTATATCCCGTTAGCATCACAATTGCGATGTTTTCGGGTTATAATTGAAAAAAAAGGCCAAAAACACATAACATTTTTTGTCGTCGCAAATTTTTGTCGCAATTCCACTCTAAATGTATTGGAGTTAGCGTCGCAATTGTGACATCGTCGAGCTGAAATTTAAAAAAAAAAACCAAAAACACATTACATTTGCCTGCCGTCGCAAATTGACCCCTAATGTATTAATGTTCTCTCTTCTTCTTCTTTCTCTTCCAATCTCTTCTTCTTGTCTTCCTCTATTTTCTTTCTCATTTCTTCTTCTTCTTCTTCTTCTATTCTTTTCTTTTCCTCCTCTTCCTTTCTTTTCTTCTCATTCTCAAGCAATTTTTGCTTGGCCTCTTCTATTTTATTCTTTTCTTCTCCAATTTGTCTCAGTTTGTCTTCAATCTCCTCAATATTAGGTTCATTCATTTCAAAAGCTTCAAATGGATTAGTATCATCAATGTTAATGGTAACATTGGTTTGATCTATCTACATAGTATCACTACTCACTGACACTTCCAAGGTTCTATGTGCTGGAGGAGATGATGCTTTAGATTCTATAAATATTTTACTTATTGTTGTTGTTGTCTCACTTCTCAATTTATCTTTCTCACCCACCATAAATAGAAATGTTATTAGTTTATTTCTCAAGTAAGGTGCAATATTAATCAATAATGTTTTAATCTCTTCTTCGTCATTAGTCTAGCATAGACTTCCAAAGTTCTAGATCTTCTTCTCTTGTTGGCGTCTTCTTTTGAATAAGTCTATCATAGACTTTTTTTTATTTACTAAGCCCTCAATATCCTTCAATTTCAAATTATTTTCTATAATGTATCTCACAATAGAGATATCAATCTAATCTTTTTCAAGCAATTTATACAGATCATAAAATTTGTTCATCTAAAAAAAGTTTACCTTTAATAGAAATAGTTGAGTTAATCCTTTCTATCTTTGGCCTCTAGGGGTGACAAGCTTTTCCTGCTAATTGCTTTGATGTTGTCACCTTCTCTGCTTGCTTAATTTCTTGTTCTTCTTCATCTTCGTCACTAGATCAACAATTGTCAACAATGTCTTTTGCCTTTTACTTGGTTCGGTGGCTTTTTGCTTTACCCTTTTTGTCTTAGTGGTCACAGCTTTTACCAATCTCTTAGATTTTCTCTTTGGCTCACTAGTTTGCACATCTAAAACTTCTACATATGGAATGGTTTGCTCCAAATATTTTTCTGCAATAGATACTAACAAAGGTTGTATATTCAATATGCCTTGTTTCATAGTTTGCCTGACTACCTCATACTTACTCTCAATCATACTGGTCTCTGATAAGGCTCTCTTCATAATAGACTCTATCTTCTTGTGTGATGCCTTATCCAAGGTTACTTGATGAGCTAACTGGGTAATCTCATCATTAGTTCTAAATCTATATTCTACTTTATCCTTCTCTAATTTCAACAATAAATTAGTATAACTAATTGCTATATTATCATTCAATTCATAACCCAAGGGATCAAGAAATGTTTTTTGAGGTTCTACTACTTGTATATAAGTATAATTTGTATCAACCATAACACAAATTTCTTATTTAAATCTATTTACAATTTTAGGTGTAATTTTGAATCTCTATCTTATTTCATTCTGAAATGTCTTCATTATCAGGTTTCTACTATCCAATATCTTATCTGTAGGATGTCGTTTGTATACTTTTGTGATCTTCTCCATTGTACATATGTCACTTCTCATTATCTCAGTGACTAATAAATATGGAAATCTTTTAAGCACATGAAAGAATATGTGATTGATCAATGACTAAAATTTGAACACACAATTCTTATTCCTCTTGACCTTCTCTAGGTTCTTTAAGAGTTGCATTCTCATAATTTCACTCAAATTTACTTGTTCCTTCTCTACACATATCTTATATGCTACATAGATTAATCCAACTAATAGTTCATCAATCTTTGAGCTTGCATATATAGAATAGGCAATGATTCTACTTAGGAATCTTACATCATCTTTCTTAATGGTGTTGATCACCATAGCCTTTCCATTATACATTGCTTTAGAATAGCTCTCAACTTTCTTCTTGACCATTTTCTCACCTCTAAGTACACTGCCTTATTTACTAAGACCAATTACCTCATGAATAAGGTCAAAAAAAATATCAATTACATTATCTTGCATCTATAGTTTCCCATCATGTATCTTACTTAATATGATCTATGTCCACTCATCTGTGTCCAATTCACGATAGAAATGATATTTGAACAGGTCTAGTTCCCTTGAATGTTCAAATCCAGACTTCATAGTCATATCATTATTAAAAAATAATTCCATATCCTTGTTCATGTATTCACTACCAATAGACTCAAATTTACTATTAAGATAACTTCCTACATCTTCAATATATACTATGTTGTTTGGAGTGATGGATAATGCTGAGTTAGGGTTTCCTTTAGTAGGTTCTATGGAAACAACCTTCAACTTAGGTCTATCTTCATTCTCAACATTGTGCGCTGCTGACATATCCATGATTCTATCAAATAAGAACTTTTATTGAACAAATTTGTGGAAAAATGATAAAATACATCTTTCCAAAAATAGGGTTTTCTTCAAAATTGCTCTGACAAGTCGCTTCTAAGTGTTCTTCACTTTGAATTTTTTCACAATGAAGTAAAAATCAATTATGTACTCCATTTATTCCATCAACTTGAGCTTGCATTAATTGCATACTTTGCAAACACGAAAAAGCTATTAATTATATTTTGTAATCAAATAACTACCCAAGGTCATTTATTTGATCTTCAAATGCCACCTAAGATTTGCCATAGTTATTTTCCATCATGACAAAGCTCTACTGAACTTTGCTTCATGAAATCCTTTGCAAAAACATACTTTTCATCTTCTACTATAGAATTAACCCTTCTTTAATACCAGTAATTTTGGATTCCTTCATAACTTGTTTAGATAAGCTCCAAATTACAAGCAAGCTTAGGTACCATCTAAACATAGCTAGATACACCTTTTTCCAACTTTTCTACTTCTAATTTTGTCTCTGAATATGGTTCTCAAATTTTGGTGTTGTGAACAAGCTTAATTCAACTTAGTTGAATCAAACTCAACAACTAACTTTGATTTTCCTATCTCATCATCATCTAGCTTTTCTTTTCAAATATCTACTCCTTTTTAAAATGCCTCATTATGTTCTTCTTAAAGTTCACTGACAATGTTTCTTGGTTCCTTCTGTTCCCAAAGTTTCTTCCATTGTTCCTTCTATCTCCAAAGTTTTTGTTAATTCTACAGTGCTTTGTTGTATGTCCAAAGTTATTGCATAACTAACATATTGGTACTCTACTTCTAGGATTCTATTGATCATCAGGTGCATGTCAATTCCAAGAAATGTTTCCTAAGTTGTTACACTTATAACACATGATCTATCTTCTATCTTCATAAGGTCTTCCTTCTCTTGATGTCCTTTCATTAGATCTTGTTCTATCTACAGGGTTAGTATTTCTAGACATTCTACCATTCTTTTATCATTATCATACTTAGGTTTCTTACAATAAATTACTTTATGACCCATACCATGGCAATTATGATAATAAAAATCCTTAACATGATTAAATGACTTATTAGTAAAATCTCTTTTCATATGTCCTATTTTATTACATAAAAAACACTTACCTATAAATTCATACATGGTTTCCTTAAGAGATTCCACTTGCTTTGGTTCATCCAAAAATTTAACTTCCTTGTTTTGTTCAACTTATTTAGATTTATCATAAGATTGATTGGATTCAATCTTATCATCAAATTTATCTTTTTCTTTCAGATCTAATCTAGTCTCAAGTTTTGTTAGATTGTGGTGACTGATCAAGAAAGTATTGTACATACTCCATAATTCCTTGGTGAGATTTGGGCCCTATTTTATTAGGATTTTGGGCCGAAATGTAATTATTAATTATAACCCTAAAGTGCTAAAAATACTTTTATAAAAGGGCTTAGGGTTAGGGATTGTTTCATTATGGATGATGCAAAAATTGGTTCTTGTAGCGGTATTGAATTGTAAGGGGTTACAGATTGTAATCAAGTTGTAATCATTGGATTGTAATAATATTGGACTTGTTTGATGGGCGTAGCCCAGGGATTGGGTGAACCACGTTAAACCTTGGTGCATTGTGTTCTTTTCTATGTGATCTTTTTTTTTTGATATTGTTTATATTTGCATGTAATTTTTATTTTTGTCTATGGTTAAATCCTAATGAGTGGTATCAGAGCGAGGTTTTTTTTTTCAATTATCCTCTATAGGAAAGTCTCATGGTTGAGTGGGAGTCTTAAAATTGAGTGGGAGCGATGGTAGACGAGGGTAAGCTTAGGGTTGACAAGTTTAATGGGAAGAACTTTCAGTTATGGAAGATGTAAATGGAAGACTATCTTTATCAAAAGGATTTATGGAATCCATTGGAAGGAAAAACCAAAAATCAGAGATCTATGACAAATGAAGAATGGGATCTTTTAGAAAGAAAGGCACTTGGAAGCATTTGATTATGCTTGGAACCATCGGTGGCATTTAATATTACAAAAGCAAAGACAACAGAAGAGTTCATTGAAACCCTAACAAAATTGCATGAAAAGCCCTCCGCTTCAAATAAGATATTTCTCATGAAGCATTTATTTAATATGAAAATGGTAGAAGGTGGATCTATTGTAGATCATTTAAATAAGTTTAAAACTATTATTAGTTAGTTATCTTTTGTGGGTATTACTTTTGATGAAGAAATTAGGGCTCTCTTGATTTGTGCTCTTTGCTTGAAAATTGGAATGGCTTAGTAATGGTTGTGAGTAATTCCATTTATGGATCTAATATTCTAAAATATGATGTTGTGATCGGTGTTATTTTTTAGGTGAGAAAATTCATAGGAAATCCTCAGGTGGATCTACATCAGAAAGTGCTTTGAATGCACAAAGTCGAGGTAGAACAATTAAGAGAGGAAGTAATTCCAAAAACTGTGAGAAATCAAGAGGACAGTTAAAAGGGAAGAGGTCTCAATTGAGAGGACCCAATGACTGCTGGTACTATTGGAAAACAAGGCATAACAAGAAAGATTGTTGGACTTAAAAGAAAAATGAAGAGGAAAAGCAAGATGGAGACAAGGAGGTAAATGTGGTAAGTAACAAATCAAAAGAGGATGCTTTGCTTCTGTCTTTAGAAAGTGTTGATGAGTCATAGGTTTTAGATTTTGGTGCTTCATTTCATGCTACACCTCATTGAGCTTATTTCATGATTATGTCTAAGGGGATTTTGAGCTTGCTTATTTGGGGAATAATGAACCCTATCAGATTGTTAGAAAGGGAAAAGTTAAGATTAAGTTGTAGAATGGGAATCATTGGCTACTACATAAGGTAAGACATGTTCCAAGGTTGAGTAGAAATTTAATTTCAGCAGGAAAACTCAGTGATTAGGGTTGTGTAGTTACTTTTAAGAATAGAAAATGGAAGCTTTCAAAAGGTTCCCTTGTAGTAGAAAAAGGTGTGAAAGTAGGAACCTTATATCTTTGTACAAGTCATATTGTTCCTTCTACTTTAATTGTTTTAGAGAAAAATGAATGTTTAGGAATAGTTGCAAGCAGGGAGAACAAATAACTATTACAAATTCTGATACAGCATTGTGGCACAATAGACTTGGGCACATGAGTGAGAAAGGTATGAAAGTACTTCATTCAAAGAAAGTTTTACTAGGTCTGAAATGTGTTAATATGGATTTCTATGAAAGTTATGTGTATGGAAAACAAAAGAGAGTGAGTTTTGTGAAGATTGGGAAGGAAAATAAAAGGGAGAAATTAGAGCTTGTGCATATGGATGTATGGGGACCAGCTCAGGTATCTTTCCTTGGTGGCTTTCATTATTATGTTACATTTATGATGATGCAACTAGAAAAGTATGGGTTTATTTCCTTAGATAGTATTTCAAACTTTTAAGAAATGGAAATGCTTGGTTGAAAATGAGATTGGTAAGAAATTAAAATGTCTCAGATCTAATAATGGGGGTGAGTATTGCAATCATGAATTTGAAGATTATTGCTTTACTAATGGTATTCATAGATAAAAAAATTGTTCCAAGGACTCTACAGGAAAATAGAGTGGTTGAATGCATGAACAGGACTATAATGGAGTGTGCAAGGACCATGAAGTTGTATGCAGGGTTTCCCTTAAACATGTGGTTAGAGGCTATCAATAATATTGTATATTTTATTAATAGAGATCCCTCTACTCCTTTGGGTTGTGGTATTCCAAAGGAAGCATGAACTGGTAAGAAGGTGAGTTATTCTTTTCTCAAAACTTTTGATTATGAAGCATTTTCTCATATAGATTCTAAAAAAATGAACCAAATTGAAAGCTAAGTCAAAGAAATGTGCATTTTTTGGATATAGCATTGATGAATTTGGTTATAGGCTTTGGAATTTTGTAAATTGTAAAATTATAAAGAGCAGGGATGTCATATTCAATGAGAAAGCGTTGTAAAAAGATTTGTTGTAGCAACATGAGAAGAAAGAATGTCATTATGTAGTGTTGGATGATACTCCAAAAGATGATGTTCTAGCCATTCCTCATGATGTGCAACAATTGCAACAAAAAATACTACATACCAGTGAATGTTAGATGATCAACAAGGCTAATTAGACCTCCAGAAAGATTTTCTCCTTCTTTGTATTCTATTTTACTTACTGATGCTGGTGAACCTGAATGTTATGATGAAGCTGTGCAGGTGAATACTAAGATTCAATGGGAGTCTTCAATGAAATACAAAATGGACTCTTTGCTGAAAAATAAGACATGGGATTTATGCAAGTTTCCTCCAGGTAAAAGGGCTTTATAGAATAAGGGGGTTTATAGGTTGAAAGAAGAGGATGGAGGTAAGAAAATATTTAAAGCTAGGTTAGTTGTAAAAGGATTTGCACAGAAAAAAGACATTGATTTTGATGAGATATTCTCTTCTATTGTTAAATTGACTTTTATCTATACTATTTTAAGTATTGTGGCTACTGAAGATTTGCATTTAGAGTAGCTTTATGTTAAAATAGCCTTCCTTCATGGTGATTTGGATGAAGAGATATATATGGCTCAGCCATAGGGATTTGAGGTCAAAGGAAAGGAGAACTTAGTGTGCAGATTGAAGAAAAGTCTATATGGCTTGAAGCAAGCACCTTGGCAATGGTATCTAAAATTTGACAGGTTTATGCATGAGCATGGATACAATAGGTTTCATTTAGATCATTGTGTTTATTTTAAGAGGTTGGATGATGACAACAACATTATTTAATTTTTATATGTTAATGGCATGCTTGTAACTAGGTCTAACATGGATCACATTAAGGAGTTGAAACACTAATTAGCATATGCATTTTCTATGTAGGATTTGGGGGCAACGAAAAAAATTCTTGGTATGAAGATTTACAAACATAGAAAGAATAGAAAATTGATGCTATCTTAGGCTAATTATGTTGAGGTGTTGCAACATTTCTCTATGGAGAATGCTAAAGTTGTCAGTACACCTTTACCTGGTCATTTAAAGTTGACTAAGGAGATGTGTCCCAAGACACAAGAAGAGGAGGATAAGATGTCCAAGATACCCTATGCTTTAGCTATAGGAAGCTTGATGTACGCTATGTATGTACAAGGCTAGTTACTACACATGCAGTGGGAGTCATTAGCAGGTATATGAGTCATCTAGGAATTGAGCATTGGAATGTAGTCAAATAGATTCTTGAAAATCTAAGAGGTACATCCAGTAAGTTTTTACACTTTGGAGGCTCTACTACTAATTTATAGTGATATGTTGACTCAAATTTGGTAGGGGATATTGATACTAGGTGGAGTACTACACGTTAATGTATTTACTGTTGGTGTGGCAATACAGAAGGTTAATGCTTTATCCACTATAGAGGGAGAGTATGTTGTTTCTACAAAGGTGGCCAAGGAGATTATGTGAATTCAATTCTTCTTGGAAGAATTGGGATAGCCTAAGAGGGATAATTATTTTTTTACAGATAGTTAGAGTGTCATTCATCTTGCAAAGAATTAAGCTCTGCATTGAAAGACAAAACACATTCAGTTGCGATGCCATTTCATTTGGTCAGTTTTGGATGATGGATAGTTAAAGCTAGAGAAGATACATACAAATACAATCCAGCAAATATGTTTACAAAGGTAGTAGCAAGGGAGAAGTTGAACTCCTCTTTAGCTTTTATTGGTCTTCTAGACTAAATTGGAATAAAGAACAATAGAGTCCAGGGTGATTTGATCTAGAGGGAGCCTCATGGAGCAATGGCATAGCTATAGGATTAGTCTCTAAGTGGGAGATTGTTGTTTAGTGTAGATCCTAATCAGTCCCCAAGTGGGATATTGTTAGATTGTGGTGACTGATCAAGAAAGTATAGTACATACTCCATAATTTCTTGTAGACAAATTTTTTATTGGGATTTTGGGCTAACATGTAATTATTAATTATAACCCTAAAATGGTAAAAATTATTGAAATCTAATTGAAAAGATTATTATGAAGAGAGATTATTGAAAGAGGGAAATTATTGAGGAAGACTATGTGTTTCAATCATTGTTTTGTCACTGATGTCAAACCTGTTATTTTTCAGTAAGACAACTGCTTATAAGATTCATATACTATCACTTAGTTGATTGATGAAGAGGATTTGATCAATAAGATGTAACAAAAGCACCTAGAAGAAAGGTTGAGTTATGATTATGCAATGAAGTACAAGGATCAATTAAGACAGTGATGACATGATGTATTGATAATCTACTTAAGGTCACAAATGTTGGCTACAATAAGAAAGTTTAGAAGAACAAGTTACACAAAGTTTGTCTACCAAGCTTGACTGAGTGGATAGTAGGTGCTAAGAAAAGTTAGTGCAAGCTTAGCAGAAAGATAGTTAGAGCCGAGTAAGAGCAAATTCTAGTGGATGTCGAGTAAGATAGTTGATGCTGAGTAAAGTTTAGTTGATGTCGAGCATCAGTGAACTTTATTTGATGTCGAGTGATTTTACAGTTGATGCCAAGCCACGTAGTATGTGTTGAGCATCAAAAGGTTGATAATATTGATCTGTTGCATTATGTTAAAGATTGAAGATTCACCAAATCTAAGCCAACAAGTTTGTTTTCTTGAGACTTGTGAGCCAGAAGGAAGATAAGGTTGATGAGCTAGTGGCATAAAACTTGATGTAAACCATTTTTTGAGGTGAATTCAAATGGATTCTAGGAGAAGTTTCTAGAAGAGATACAAGATATGGGGTAAATACATTGTATCCTACCTAATCCATCTAAACCCTAATTTTGATGATGGAAAATGAGAAAGAAAATATCCTAATTTCCTATTAATAGGAATTTTTGGTCATGAAACAAAATTTTTCATGTGTGAGAACCTAAGGAAAAGAAGGAGTTTAGGGGTTTTTCTTCATCAAGTGATCTAAGAGGAGAATTTGCAATGGCATGTTAAGCAAGAAGGCTTAAGGAGATGAATGCTTGAAGGGTGAACAAGTTGTCAGAGCTACAAAGTATTAAGGCCAAGCAGAATTGAGGACTAAATAGAGATTTGAAATATGCAAGAGAAGTTGTAAGTTGTATCAAATCAAAGCTCTACTGTTACTCTCTAACAATTGTATCAATCTAGGGTGAATCCTTTGGATTAAGGTTGACCTAATATTCATTTGTAAATCCTTTAACTGGTTGGCATTCCAAGTGAATGGCATAAATTCCACTAACAAGGCTCACTTTTAACAGGGTGATTGAAATCCCTTAATCGGGTCACATTTAATAGTGTGTATTGTAACCTTTAATAGGATTGGCCTTTCACAGGGCATCACTTCAAAAGAGTGAAAAGGAGTAGCATGTTGTTGGTGGTTTTTCCCAAATTGGGTTTCCACATAAATTAGTGTGTCAAGTGTGTTGATGAATCTATTATGTTTCATGCTTTACATTTATGCAAGTTGATTTGACAGTAACATACAAGTTTTGGTGGTTGCATAATATTATGGATGTATGCATGGGTATGAATTTTTTATGGGTTCACTAAGTTGTGAAAAGTTTCATTTATACATCTGGACCTTGGATGACTAATTCACCACCACCCCCCAGTTATTCAAAAGTATTCCAACAAAAATACTTGTATAAAAGGCTTAGGGTTAGGGATTGTTTCATTGTGTGTGATGCAAAAATTGGTTCTTGCAATAGTATTGCGTTGTAAGGAATTATGAATTGTAATTAGTTTGTAATCATTGGATCATAATAATATTGGACTTGTTGTTTGGCGGATGTAGCCCAAGGATTGGGTGAACCATGTTAAATCTTGGTGCCTTTTTTTCTTTTCTGTGTGATCCTTTATTTTTTGGTATTTTTTATATTTGCATGTAATTATTATTTATGTCTATGGTTAAATCCTAATAGGTTTCTTTGCAAACATGGTAAATAGATAACCAAGACTAGTCTTATCATAAGTAGGTCCTTGTATTAACATTGAATCATCAAGTTTTTCTCTGCTAAAATAAAGCTTCTCAACGTGTTGCTTGCATTGAGTTAATTCACCTTTCACGGTAGTATTATACTTATGAAGTTCTTCATGATCTTCTTTCAATGTTTCAAACTTAGATGTCTTCTTTGCCATACTTGCTCTCAAATTTGCATTTTCGATTTTCAAATCAGCCTTAACTTTGCTAGGATCATTTCTCAAAGTCATCTTTAGATTTGTAATTTTCAAATCATGCTTCAAGATCTTGTACTCTATCTTCAACTTTGATTAATCATCATCATTAGTTCCAGATTTAGTAGATTCAGGCTTGGATTTGAGATGCTCAATCTTTACCTTCAATGGTCCAATGTACACTTTAGAGTCTTCATATATGTCCTTCAACTTATCTCTTTCTTCAATAACAAGATCAATTTTTTCAAGAGCTTCATCAAGGTTTTTCATCAACTGTTCCATATCTATAGGGATCTTACTCAATTTTTTAAGCCTCTTCAAAGTAATTATGCTCTGATACCAATTGTTAGAAATAGGGATTACTGAGAGGAGGGGTGAATCAGTAATCTACAAACTTTAGTTTCCAACTAGATATTATTTCTTACGTTAAACCATACATAACCAAGTAATAAAGTAATGTTGAACAGTAATA
Organism: Cupressus sempervirens; assembly: GCA_028749045.1. Taxonomy (NCBI): domain Eukaryota; kingdom Viridiplantae; phylum Streptophyta; class Pinopsida; order Cupressales; family Cupressaceae; genus Cupressus; species Cupressus sempervirens. Next base: position 570,279,523 of record CM053792.1, on the reverse strand, counting down.
GTAACTATGCACAAAGATAACTCATAACACCATATTTTGTTAGCTAGGGAAACCTTGGCCACGGGAAAACCCCGGTGGGGATGATACCCACTAGATAATTTATTGATACATAAGCTCCTTGTTAGAGGATGGACCTTGTTAGGAGTCAATGAGAAAATCCAGTATAAGGAGTCCCTATTAGGAGACTTTGAATCCCTATTAGGAGATTCTAGCCATGTTAAGAGTTGTGCCAACCAGGTTAGGAGTTGTAGTATAAAGAATGCAAGATGAGCCCACTGCCCAAATATGTACTTCTAATTACAAGAAAAGCTCACTTCCCAAACAAGTAATCAGACTTCTAGAATATAAGTATTGTATCTTCTTCCACGATTGATCTCTGATCTTTAGCTCGATCTCGGATCACAAAATTGCTTATACAAAACTTTGCATATATGGCTTTCACAGTAAGTTTGCACATCACAATATTCGTGCAACTTACATCTTTCATTGTGAAATGTCCTTTGCATAAATACCATGCCTTTATACAAATTGTTATTGGGTCAACTAAGACCACAATCCACTTTTCCAACTTAGAGTAAACATCTAGAATGTCAGTCCTAATTGGATAAGTAATTACTTTGTAAGCAAAATAATTCTTTCCTTTAATTCTGCTATTTTGTTTCATTTCAAAAATGAGTATCTCTATTTTGTACAATTTGTACTGACTTCTAAGGTTATACAAATCATCACCAACATGTATATTATCTCCATCTAACTTTACTAGTCATAATATGATGTCAGCAACAAGTTATAAACAAAACAATATATTGTTGTATACCAAATTCTATACTTGCCAATTTTTTGATAACCAAAAGCTAAGTCTCTTTATTTCCGAGGTTTCCTATAAGCATGTACATTATGTGTTGCCATAAATGAAAAAAATTACATATCTCTATTAGCCAATTGTCAACATATTTAACTTAAGTAGAAGAAAGAAAGTTACGAAAAATCTCTTAAGTGTTTGAGTTTGAAAGATTCATCTTTATTTTTATCAAATACAAGATAAGGCCCTAGCTATTGAGCCTCTTAAGGGAGAGTTGGTTGAATTATCTAATTCAAATAAGATTCCACTTGGAGTTTCAAGAATACTAATTCTAAGGAGGAGATTATACATGGGACATTATTATTTCATAAGGAAACCCTATGTCGGTTTGAGCTCTCTGTTGTGAAGTATCATTGAGGAAATTGAAATAATTATGAAGTGAACATTCTTGGTAAGTTGGACAAAAGAATTAGTGGTATAAGAATTTTCATGTATAAATACGACCATATATGTATCATTAAAGAGAACTTTAACAAAATCAGCGAGGTAAAGAGAATACCAATCATTTCATCTTGATTTTGGAGGACATGTGAATACATTATTTGGTTTTGCTTCCATTAAAGAATCCTTATGGAAGAAATTTTAAGTAGATCAGAATAGAAAATGGTTAATAGTAATTTATCATTAATAAATTGAGATAATATTTGAAGTGAAATACCTCTGCTACAACAATTATTCATGTGCATGACAGTGAAATACCTTTGGTACAGGCAACAAGTTTCTCCTTTACAAGTAGTAAGATCACCTATACAAGGCATAGAACTCTCATTTCAAGGATAGCAGGTGATCTAATTGGAAATCTGATAGGAAATTCACAATATCATACTAGAGCCACAAAATAACAATTACATAATAAAATTGCTACAAAAAATATCATTACATCTCATATTCCAATGTACTTTAAAATAAAATGAATTGTCTAATAGAATCAGCCAATACATTGTTATGCATTCAATAACCAAACATATCCTATTTCCATTTTTACCATAATATAGCTTTCTTTGTTGGAAGAGTATGTGTATATATATTATAATCATTAAAAGCATCACCATAGAATAGGCCTGTTGTATACATGTGTAAGAAAATTATCACCATAGACAAATTTCTCTATGTTGATCATAAGAGTGTGCATGTATATATATCATTATCATTAAAGGAGGGGGAGGAGAGATTTTGGCTATGTTGGGGGCTATTAAAAGGTTATCATATGATGTATCTTAAAATCCTAAGAGAGATCATTTGTGTGTGCATGAATAAGTGTGTTATTAGTTGTGGTAGAAAGTAAGTGAATGCAAATTAGGTCACATGGGAACATAAAGGATTTTGTGGGGTTGTGGCTATAATCACTAGGTTGATTATTTGGATTGTCTACTCTATGATCATATAACGAGCATGAACAAGCCTAGGCCTAGTTATTAGTTATGATCGTACTATAGCCTGCCTCTGCATAGTATGGTTGGTGAATTTGATATATTTTGCAAGTTGCAGAGTTTCTTGTATCTTACTTAGAGGATCCATTTTTTTACAATTAAACATAATGGTTATATTGGTTGGTTTTTTTTTTCGTTGTGATATTTTTTTATTTTTTTATTTTTTTTTAAACATAAAACACGCATATGAAACTATTGTCTAATCTAGCCTCCTGCTGCTCATGTTGGCCACTGTTCTGGTTGTATATAAGCCACTTCAACTACAGTATGTATACAAGACCCTTCCTTTTCCTTTTCCCTTTCTGCCTTATCCACTAAAAAAGATCATTACAGAGACATAGAACACAAAGGCACATCAAGAAACAAAATATATATTCACTCTTGAATCATAAATGAATGAATGAATGAAAAATCTAGCTACATGGGGGTAAAAGTTATAATGCAATGAATCAAAATTTAATGACTTGTTTCCCTTCCATTTCCCTAACTCAATAAAAGCTTCCATTGTGTAGCCCCCTAGTTTATCTTTATCATTGATTTATGTGTATGTAAAGAGAGGAGAGAGTAAAGAGCCTATGGTCAGAACACCACATAAATTTGTGTACAGCAAGGAACTACATTGTTGCCTAGTCATTCATAAGTGTTTATATTTCTTCCTTATCCACTAAAAAAGATCACTATAGAGTATGTACATCACAATGGAGAATAAAAAAGGCATACAAAATGTTTGACAAACTGCCTATTCATGACATAGTTGTGTGGAATGTGATGCTTGTAGGGTATACCATGCATGGGTAAGGTAATGACGCCCTCCAACATTTTTATTCCATGGAATGCCATGGTGAGAGATCAGATGATATCACATTTCTTGGTATCTTGACCGTGTGCTACCATGGAGGCTTTATGGATGATGGAAGGAATTATTTTGATCACATGACTTGGGATTACTAAATAAAGTTTTCTTTGAAGCACTATGGTTGTATAGTTGATCTCCTTGGACAGGTTGGGCAACTGAATGAGGCTCAAGATGTGATCAACACAATGCCAATGAAACTTGATGGTGTTGTTTGGGGTTCTCTACTTGGGGCTTGTGGAATCCATATAAATATAGAAGCTGGAGAATATGTAGTAGAACATCTAAAAGATCTAGATTCTAGAAATGGTTCACATTATATTGCAGTAGCAGGAGGTGGGATGATGTGAACAGGATAAGGAAAATTATGAAGGATAGGAACATAATAAGAATGCCAAGGTCTAGTTGTATAAAGATTAATAATCAGGTACATGCTCTCCTTAGGGAGTATAAATGAAAAAACTAACAGGGCATATCAATTCTTCAAACTCCAAAACTCATTTCATACTAACCTTCGCCTTTATAGTAAAATGGATGAGTTACAGTTGTTGAATGTATAAAAATGGATAAATAATATTTCAAAATGACCATTTAAGTTCAATTGCACTATCTCCAAAATAGGAAACAATATATTATTATTAGATTTAATGAGCTTAATATGAAAAACTAAAACTAGAAATAGGTATAGTAAACTTGATGAATTCCCCCAAAATAGAAATAGGTGAATGCAATTTGGAGTACCTTTATTGAAGAAAGTAACTAGAAAGAAAGAGGATGAAGAGAAACAAAAGGAAGCCAAAAATTGAAGAGTTTCCTCTTAGGCCAAATTGTTGGTTTTGAGCAAAACTTGCAACCTCAATGCTCTTACTTCCAATGTATGACTGGGTTGCCCCACATGTTAGGCACCTCCAATTCTCGAGGAGCTTAGAGAATTCTAACCCTAGGGCTATTTGATACACTTGGTCCTCTAATGTAATGCCTACCCCTACTTGACTTTTTTATTGTATTGTCAAATTCTTTTAGGCTAGTTTTATGATTGTATTTTTTGATTGTCAGTACTTAATCACTGTATTTGATTATATGTCATTTCATACTTAGTTGATGATATATTAAATTACCTAGTTATTTCATGTATGCATGATTGTTCAATGATGATATATATGTTCATGTAGTGACTTTTAGTTATTTAATGATGTTAGTTAGATGAATGATTTGTATGCGGTTTCTATGGATACTTACCCCATACTTGCAAGTGTATGGTGTGCATGTATGTTTTCTTTATGTTTGACATTTCTGATGTGGTTGAGGAAGAGAGTCATAGTCACCTGCTAGTTGGGATCTACACGATGAACCAATTCTTTCCATTGCCTATTTAGTTTAGAATATTGTGTTTGTACATGCATGGATTTTATGCAGATTGCAAGTACCAGGTATCAACTTGAATTGCCAAGATGAGCATACCCTATCGCAGTATTTCAATGGTATAAGTGGGTAGATAACTCTTGAGTCCAAATCCTAAACCCTAAGCCAATTGCCCTAGAAAGTAGGACAAGTATTTGAGTTAGTTTACTCATCTAAATTTGTCAAGTGACGTGAATTTGTGATTTTAACCCTGGAATTTGATTTTTCCCCTGTGTCTTTAGTTGAGTTGTCATATTTGGTTTTTTGGGACTATTGTGATTTTCTGTTATAATTAAATCAAATTAAAAGATAATTTAATGATTTAATTTAATGAAAATTTTATAAAGAAATTTGGTATTTAATTATATTTAATTAATTGAGAAATTAATTAAATAAAATAATTAAATTTAAAGATTTTATTAAAATTATATTTTTGACATATTTATATTTATTTAATTTAATGATAATTATTTAGGAGTTTTAATTTAATAATAAACTCTAAATAATGTTATTAATTACATTAATAAATATATTATTAAAAAGATCTAGTAAATTAATTAAATTAAAAAAAAAAATTTAAAGATAAAGTTATAGTTCTAATTTTGACATATTTATAATTATTTCATTTAATAATAATTTATTTAGGAGTTTTATTAATAAATTTTTAAAAATATTATTAGTTAAATTAATAAATATGATATTAAAAATATCTTATGATAAATTAAAGTGAGAAAGAAAATTAATTTAATAAAGATATTTTAATTTAAATTGCATAAAGTTGTTGCATGAAAATTGTATATAGAAAATTCAATATTTAATTAATTGAAAAATTATTTGAAGAAAAGAATTAAATTTAAAGGATTAAATTAAAGTTCTGATTTTAGCATATTTATATTTATTTTATTTAATAATTATTATTTAAGATTTATATTTTAACAATAAACTCTAAATAATATTATTAGTTGAGTAATAAATATTATTTGATTAAAAAGAAAATATTAAAATATGTGAATATTTGATTAATTAAAAACTAATTAAATTTATGCTTTAAATAAAAAGTTTAAATTAGAGTTCTAAATTTATAGGTCTAAATTTAGAAAATTGGTTAAAGAAATATTAGAATATGATTACTTCATTTTAAAATATTTATTTTAAAAGTCTAATTTAAGAAGTTGGATAAAAACATAATTAAAATATTAAAAGATTAATGATTTAATATTATTTTATTATGATTATTTAATTAACAATTATTAAATTAGAGTTGCATTTAAATAATGAACCTTAATTATTCTTATTAATTTAAATAATAAACTATTCTTTAAATAGTTCTTACACTAATTAATACAGTGAAGGAAAAGAAAATATGAAAGAATATTTTAACTAAAAAATTCTTTAAATGTGCATGAAAGAATTAAATTTAAAAGATTTGATTAAAGTTATAATCTAGGCATATTTATATTTATTTAATTTAATAATAATTTATTTAGGAGTTTTATTTTTAATAAACTCTAAATAATATTATTAGTTAAATTAATAAATATTATATTAAAAACATTGCATGATTTAATAAGGGAGAGAAAGCTTTAATTTAATAAAGTTTATTTTAATTAAATTGCATAAAGTGTGTGCATGAAAATTAAAATATAGTAATTAAAGACAAAAGGTTTTCGCATGATTGCATGATCAAAGCCTTGATTTGGGGGAAAAACTCATTATTAAGAAAATTAGAGTTCATTTCTAGATACACAGGTTTGGAGAATTTTTGAAAAGAGTGTTTTCAAAAGAAAAGGAAGATTCTTGTGTGTTTGTGCATTCATTGTTTTAGCATCAAATCTAGGTAGGATCATGTGGGTTTGTGCGGTAGTTGCTCATTCTTTGAATTATTGTCTTATTCGTGTCTGTTGTGTTTCTATTTTCAAAAGTTCTTTGAGTTGAAACTTTTGTTTGAGAAAATTGATTTGCGTTATAGAATTGTTTGTGATTTAATCTAAAAACTTTTAGTAAATATTAAACTTTAGGATTTTCAAAACCTAATGAATTATGAAATTCGTTTTTGTATGCACTTTATGTGACGTGTGATTTACTGGTGTTGGAGTTTTTGGGTTTTTCTTAGCTTTGGCCAGTCATGATGTTTACCAGAGGCTTGGGGGTTTGTTTTGAGATGTCATGATGATGTTTTATATATGATCTTTTATACTCAACCATGGTAATGTGTCTGGTATGTTCTATGATGTGTGTTGATCTATTGATTTTTATTGCTTTCCAATGTTCTTTTGTGAAACTAAGGTGAATGGTGTGACCCATCTAATATAACCTTTGAGTCTTCGATTAGTTGTTTTTGGATTGCTTTCCAGTTGCTTTTATAGGATTAAGATGTGTGTTTGATTTGTTTTTAGTGATGTCATATTATGACATGGATTGGTTTATGTATACTTGATTTTGGGATCAGTCCTATTAGGATGATCGTATTGGTGGAATCCATGATTATGATCAGTGTTTTTCAATACTTTTCAATTGCTTTTTTAAGAACTAATGTATGATATGTGGTCTTTTTTTATCTTTTGATTTTACTAAGCTTAGGGTAGGTTATCTATATGTCATGTTGGGAAGTGGCTTGCAATGGAGGTCGGGGCCCAAAGTGGCTACTAGGATCACCAATTGTAGGTTATTTAATAAGTGATAACATTTCATTAAATGGGTTTAAAATGAATTAACAAGATATTGGTACAACAAAAAGTCACTAAGGGGTTGGAGGATTAAAAGACTAGCCAAGTAACCTTAGAGTTGACTCGTTAGTATGCCTTGTCAATACGAAAGGATACTAGTGCCACATAGAGTCACTAGGGGGGTGGAGGATTAAAAGACTAGTCAGGTAACCCTAGAGTTGGTTCATGTGATGACACTTGCCCACTTGTATAGTAGATTTCCTACGTGTTTGTGTTGCCTCTGGGATTAGTTGATACTTGTGTCTTGGTACCCTTTGAGATAGTTTGCTTTCAGGTGATTCCTTGAACCTAGATGTTGGTTTTTGACTTTTGAGTTTGTCATCGTGTTTGGTACTTGAGACTATCTCCTTAGCATGATGGGAGTGGGTCATTTAGGTTCCATGAGGTCGGGTGGTAGTACTTTTTCTTATACCATTGAGATTCGACTGTCAAATGTCATTGCTAGATGTATTTGTGCAGATGTTCCTTTTTATTGTTCTTGTATTTTTATGATGGGTGGTTGTACTATTGTATTATATTTGATTTCATAAGATCTTAAGAGATGATGTAATTAATTTCATGATGTATATTATTTCAGCCTTTCATACCCTGTGACATATACAGTGGATGATTGTGCATTCTATTTATTGTCAAGTGGCATCATATATAATTGTATATTATTTAAATGGTTTCATACTGGTATATTATTATTTGATGTGGATTTATTATACATTAGATTTATTATTAATTATACTTAAATGTGATTCAACATCATGGGACCCTTAAGAGTTGTAAAATGTTTATGTGTTGTTGATGTATGAGTGTATGTTAATTGCTTCCGCTATATTATATATGTTGTTGTTAAGTTATTATCTTTTTTTTAAAAAAAAATTCAAACTTAGTGAATTTTAGGTTTATTTATTTTGGATCCCTTAGTGGGGTGTTACACCCAAGGCTTGGTCATAGACATATCTACATGAACCTGCATCCATGTTTCTCTATTTCTAGAACACCAAATTCTTCCTCAAGCTCCGATCTAGGGTTACCAATAGAATGTGTTCCTATTCTCTGCCCTCAAAGAGTGATTCTTCTTTTGCACATTTGCATTTCTCATAGGTAGCGTCCCTTGTCGTGTGTGCAGTTATAACATGAAAATGAGCTTCTTTCTTTCTTTATTTTTCCTTATGTTCTCAATGACTATCACAATTGTAGCAACATCTAAGAAACTATCACTATTGTGATGGTGTCGAACACACTTTCAAAAAAAAAGTCAAAATCACATTGTGGTGCCACTATCATCACAAATTGACCCCAAATGTATTAGTGTTTGTTTCTTCTCCCTTCCTGGCCCCTAGATCTATTGCACTTAATATGGCTGAAGTTATTGTTTCAGAGATTTTGCAAAAGATTGTGGCCCTCAAGGTGGATGTGGTTATTTTCATATTTAGGGGTTTCCAGTCTTCTCTCAAGGAGCTTCACACTTGGATTGCTAAGCACTAGGAGCCTTATCTTACTAACTCTGTCCAAATCTTTCCTCTGGTGAAAGGTTTCTTCGTTGCCATAGTTGTTAATGCAAATGATAGAAGAACTATTTTATGTGACCATTCCTTCACATGGGAGAATTGCTTCCCTTTGATGATCAAACCTTGCCACAAGGACTTTAACCCTTCCATTGAATCTTTTTGCAAAATGCCTATCTGGGTATGACTTCCTAAACTCCCTCTTCATCTCTGGCATGATTATGTTCTTGGGGAAGTTGGAGAGGCTCTAGGAGACTTTCTAATGGTGGATTTGGATTCCTCTAATATATTGCATTCTACCTATGCTCAAATTCTTGTTGATATTGATGCTTCCAAAGGCCTTCCAACAGAGATCAAGTATTGGTTCTTGGGTCCAGTCTTTAGACTATGAAGGTCTTCCTTTTAGATGTAGGATTTTCTTCAATATTGGGCACGTTGTGGCTAAGTGTGAGAAAGTCAAATCTAAGAAATCCTTCTCATGGTAGAAGGGTGCTTTGTTGTACAAGTTGCCTTCATTCAATGGGGAAGTTCCCTCAGAGGCTATTATTATTCACCAAGATGGTGGTTGTCCCTTCTCATGATCACTAGTTAGATGTTGGTTTAGGTCAGAAGGATGTTGTTGTTGCGGTTCTTCCTATGGTTGACTCTACTTGTGAATCTATTGGTGTTACTTTAGATGTTGGTGTTGTGCCTAACTCTATTTGTGATATTGTTGGTGTTACTTTAAATGTTGATGATCATAATAATGTTGTTGATTTGGTTAAGCGTGATGTTGTTGACCCTACTGTTATTTGTAAAATTGTTGGACCGGTTACTAATGGCGTTGGGACTAATGAATCAGTTATCTTTGTTGATTCATTGGCCTAGCAATTTTTTGTTGCCAAGATTGAAGTGTGATGGATTATAGTTAAAGGAAAACATTCAAAGAGGTTTCCATCTCATTCTTCTCCTAAAGCCCACAAGTTGGGGGTGAAGGGGAAATCTTAATTTTGGTATCCTCTTGTTTTTGAAGGGTGGTCAGTTTACTTAAGGCTTTATCTTTTCTTGACCACCATTTTGTGTGGGTGGGGGTTATGGGGTGTTTAGATCCCCACCTTTTTTAACTTTGGTCTATTGTGTCTATGCCTTGTTTATCCATGAAGAGTGTATTGTATATCTTTCGGCTTGATTGGTGAGTAGTTTGTCTGGGCACCTGCATTATTTTTGGGTTTCATGGTCCCTTCAAAACCTATTTTCTTAATAAAAAACCTTGTAGGAATCATTGTGTAGGGGAGTTTGATGAATCAATAAATGCATGAATTATCCCTATAAATAAAATTGGTAGAGGAAACTAAAACTTTTGCCCACAATTTATGTATATTTGTGTACCTCACACAAAAAACATATGTATTTTTTTCTCTTCAATAATCTCAACATAATATGTTCAAAGGTAACCTCATGATAGGGGCTAGTGTCATATTCAACCTTCAAATGCTCAAGTGGATACTTATAGTGTCTTCGGAAGAGAATCTTCCCCCTTCTTGTGCAAAGATTATAGCTCCTTTTGGAGGTGAACCAGGTAAGAAAACTATCTATGAGGATTTTAATGAGGACATCCATTCACACCCATCCCCCATAGTCCCACAAGCAAGATTAAGGCCTTGTAGCCCTATGAGCATCCAAAAGTGTGGTCTTGCAAGCTTAAAGAAGTTTTGCTCTACACAAAAGTCAAGTGTGTCCAAGGAAAAAATAAATCAATGATTCCAAGGACAAAATAAATGTCACTACAAAAGGATCTGGTAAAACCATGTGAACCAATTGGAGAGCAACTGGTGTTTTTGAAGAGTTGCCTTTATCATACTTCTCCTCCACATGCATATCCACCGAACATGAGGAACAGTCACCCTTAGAAAAGTTGATGTTAGGTAGACCTTTGACCATGTGTTTTGAGCAAAGTTACTGAAGATGGCGAAAGGCAAGATGACCAAATCACTCATGCCATAAGTTGATGTGTGAATTAGAGTGAGTCAACAAGGCTTGAGAAGGAGACTTAGGAACAAAGTGGGAAAAGGAATAAAGCCTCTTGTCATGATTGACTTTCCCCACTGCAACCAATGAATCTTCTCTAAGATTGTGCACCATCACTGAATCTAGAAGGAACTCAACTTTATGACCATCTTCAAGGTGATTGATTTGGTAAACTGATAAGAGATTGGAGCTAAGGTTTGGAACGTAGAGAACATCTTTGAATTCCCCATTGTCCATTTCCACATGTCCTTTTCCTTCAACTTCCATTTTAGTATCATCTCCCATGAAGATGTGTGGTACCTTTGACTACTTCAATGAAGAAAAGTCTCCCTTTGAAGAACCCATATGATAGGAGGCACCTGAGTCAAGTATCCATTCTAAAGAAGAACTTGTATTTGCCATAAGTGCTTGCCTTTTTCCGTTGAAGTTAAATCCTTGGAAGTGCCTGGCACTTAAATCTTGTTCTTCCTAAGTAGATTTTCTAACTTGTCAATTCTTTTAGTCTTGCAATGATGCTCGTTATGATTCGTCTTTTTGCAATATGCACAAAAAAGTGTGTCCTTCTTTTCATTACTTCCCTTCTTGTTGGAAGAAGAATTGCCTTGCTGTGAGGAGGATTGTTGTGTCTCAAATTGTGATTTCTTCTTCCACTGCTTCTTCTTATTGACTTTTCCCTCCTTGACTTGATTGGTGCTCATCATTAGCCACCAAGGCTTTGGTCTTGGATGTCGTGAGAAGTCCTAAATCCATCAAGTGAGATTTTTCAACAATCAACATCTGTGTGAATGCATCAAATGTAGGCTTCTATTAAGCAGTTCCCATGGTCAACCTATGAGTATTAAAACTCAAAACAAAGGAAGCATACTCTGAAGGTAGCCTCTTCAGGATGTGATGAATCAACTTGTCATCCTTCATGGGATTTCCACAATCTTTAAGTAGTGCCCTATACTCATTGGCTTTGTTGATGTAATCATGAATTGTGTCAAAGTTCTTTGGATCCAAGAGAAGTAGATCATCCTCAATCTGAAATCCCTTTTCTTCATCCACCTTACCATATAATAATTCAAGTTTGTCCCAAGCTGATTTGGATTCTATACAACTAGCAATGTGAAAGAAGAGATCTCTATGAACACAACTCCTGATAACACCTAAAGCTTGTTGATCTTGTTTTTTCCATTCAATGAGTTCTTTAGCATCGATAGGTTTGGTAATTGTACCATCAACATAAAGACTGTAACCTTTCTCCATTAATCTTCTTTATGCAATATCTTTCCATGTAAAATAATTGTGTGAATTTAGAGGTGGACATTTAAATGAACCCATGATACAGAAAATGAAAAGAGCAAAAAATAGAGACAAAAATATAGTACCCCCCCCCCCCCCCCCCAAAAAAAGATGCTTTTGGCACTTTATAAGTAGTGCGTGCACAATGGGCCACTTGTCAAAATGAACAAAGTGGACTTTCTCATTTTTCTTTTACAACTGCCTTTTGAGGCCCAAATCTATCACTAAGTACTGTAGCTCAGATGTACAACAATTCTGAAAAGTAATCAAAGCTTTACAATGCAGAAAAATTCTTAGTTCTGAAAGTGAGAATTTTTTCCACACAACCCTAGAATTTTACTGCAGATCTAGAAAGTAAACAAAAAATAACACACTTTCTAAAAAAATGGAACCTAAAAAAGTGACCAGATGTGCCCGTACGGAGTGTTTGAAGTTGCAAAATGTAGGATTAAGCAGGTACAGTCACTAAAAAATGCAATTTCTAAAAAATTCTTGCACCAAAACTAGAAAAGAATACCACCACTGGAAAGTTTAGGAAATTCTACCCAATTTCAAAAAAAGTCGCACCTAAATTGGAGTCTGGATGTCCAAGTTATGGCTCACAAAGTGAGGTTGCCAAATCAAAAAGCAATCTAAAGAGGGGTCTGGAAGGAAAAATGTGCACTTAAATTTGACGTTCAAATGGTCATCGCAGCAATTCAAAATCGCTTGGGAATGACAGTCAGACGACCGTCAAATTTAACATAGTGAAATGCTAACATAGGCGAAAAAAAGACCAGCTGGGTGACATGGCAGGTGACTAGACCATCCGTACAGTACGAGCTATACACGTGGCATACGAATTTGTACACATGGCACATGACGTGTCACGCTAATGTGTCCGCCTGCGTGTCAGTTGATGTGGAATTCGACGCTCGTGTGGCAGTTGCTTAGCTGACTAGGCAACATACACATGGCATTGTGGGGTTGGTTAACTGTCATTGAGCTGGCAAGATGGGCTACTCATGTGGATGTGTCTAGACCTGTCGTGTGTCAATTCAGCATTGGACGAAACGGGGGCCAAAAATTCGTTCGGTGGCCAAAACTTGGAAACAACGACAGGGGGTATGTTGTTTCACAACACTAATGAATGGAAAGAGATTTCGCAGGCTAGAAGAACACTTTGCGATGCCATAAATCTTCAAATAATATCCCACATTGGCTCAGGAGTAGTGTTTGAAGATGTTTAGAAACAAAGCGTTGCGGACGTTAATCCAAAGAGCCCGTCGGTGGTGTATATTGTCACCAGACTTTGAGCTTGGCATTGGATTGTGGTGAGTGCACCGGATTTGTAAGGGCCATGACCGGTTTAGGGAATATTCACTATAGTAAACAAAATATTCCTCGTGCCAAATAGAATATACCACTACACAGGGTTGGGATCTGACAGCCTGGTACCTGCAAAAAAAAATTTGTGCTACTTGCCCAGAGGACAAAAAAAAATTTGAAATAAAACAGTCAAAAAAGAAAAGAAAAAAAATACATATCCTAAAATTAATCAAATAGATCTACAAATGACCATACCTGAATTGCAAATTGGGGCCTCCAGGTGCCGATTTGCAAAAAAAATTTGCCTCACGGTCGACTTTGAGCTAAGGTAGTTGAGTTTATAGTCGATTTTCACCGAATCAGCATTCTGGATGCAATGGTGAGGTCAGATTTGGCTCTAGACGCTCCCAATTTCTGTGATACTTCGGATACAAGCTGAGGTGCTGAAGCAACAATGGTCTCAAACGGCTATGTGAAGAGAAAATCTCCAAGCTCTGATACCATGTAAGAATTTGCCTTAGGGAAAAATTCACCCAAGAACTAAGAACTCAAACACAAGCACAATTGTAGACCAAAAATAGAGTATGATCTGAATGGCAATATATTCATTCAATATGCGTTAAGAGTACACTAGGAGTGTCTATATATAAAGGCCTCTAAGATACATCTAGAATTTCTCAGAATCAACTACATGATAAGTCATACAACCAGGCACATGTCCACCAGATATGGGTTATCCTCCATTAAGCATGGAAGTAAGTGCGATGATGTGAGGATAAGCCTACAAGGGTGTAACATGCAAATCGGTGTTGTAGACAACATGTGCTAAAAAGGGAGTGCAAATAACTATGTTGTTTACATGACAACTCGGTGAATGATGCAAACTCCAATGTTGTAGACACCATGTGTTGAAATAGAGTTGCGAACTTCTGTGTTGTCAACATGACAACTCAAAAAGGTGTGCAAACTCCGAAGTGTCTCACAAAATAAAATAATAAAATAATGCATTAACCTTAGTAAACTTAAGTAAGTGTAAATAGTAAATACTTATTTACACCAACACTCACACATGCCAAGTCAAACCCTTATAGGTTTCTAATTTTCTCACTTGGAGAAAAGAGCATACTCCCTTAGCACATAACAAGACAAATGCAATAGACCCTTGATTAGCTATGTGCCTATGAAAATAACTAACGAAAACACAACATTTGGTTGATTTCATGAATGGTAACCTGCAAAACCATGCTTTAGTAGTTTGATTTTCTTTTCCTTTGGCCAAGGCAACCTACAATGTAAGACATTAATAGTGTTGTTTTGTTATCTTTGACGAGTGTATCTTGCATGCACAATGTTAGATCAAATAGTCCAAATAAATCGGTACACCAAGTCAAGTTGGCACTAAAAATAGATTATTAGGAAGCATATCAAGAATGAAATTTTTTTTTTGCTTTTAGACCATGAAATTCACTCGTTATTGGTGTGATAAAAGAGTGCAGAGATCATTTTCACCATATTATTGTGCAATGTGATGCCTCTATTGCACATGATAAATGCTAGTATCATGGGATGTGATGTGTCAATTAGGAGTGATGAGATGCTCTAAAGGCACGTGATGAAAAGTAAGATCATTTTGTGTCGCACGATGAGATGATATAAAGCGGTGTGATAAGATGCTAAAACATGTTATATCGTGTGTAGTGGCGAGTTTACTCACACAATAAATAGTCTTCAACTATGAAACAGGCTCAAAAGACCAAAATGGAGCTTAAAACTTGTTTTAGCCCCACGGTGAGCACCAAAAATATGTGAGAATATTAGTGTTCCAATACTATACACCTATACTTCAATCAATCATTACTTCTATTGGGGGTTAGTAGCAAGTGAAAGAAACTATGATAAACAACTAAAACCAAAGAGAAATTGATCTATTGTTTTCTAGGTAGAGAGAACAATAGTTTATGAGCTTAGCTCTCAGATTTGATGATCTTAGTCATTGTTAGTCACTCTCAAGTGGAAGATTCTATTGAGTCTGGATACATTGATTGCATTCACCTATCTTGTTTGATTTGTATATACATTACAATGATAAGCAAGCATTAACTATAAATAATGTGAAGTAGATATAACTGATAAATGGACTAAGCTAAGCATTAATGAGCATGTACAATGAAAGCCTAAGACCAGACCAGCATTATGACATTACTATGCAAGAGAGGGATCCGTTGAGCTAGAGTAAGCTTTCCTTTTATAGATTTTGGGAGGCAATGAGTGGTCAAGATACAAGATTCATGAGTAGTTGAAATTCTCACATTCATGATCCGTTTGATTGTACTTTATAGGTGAAAAAGGTTTCTCTTGTCTTTTTGGATGAAATGTCTTTTGCTCTTCTCTTATTAGTCCTTTTTTGTGTAATTATGTGTGCATATGGGAATGGGTTCACTTTATTAAAAAGGTGAGTTGACCTTTAACAAAGTAAACTAGGGAATCATTGCAAATAACCTTTTAGGCTTAGGCTTTGATGTTTGATTCTTGATTGATTGCCTTTGGTGGTTGATTTGATAATGATGATTGATAAAATATGCAACTTGAAGGATGCATAATGAAGTGATGTCTAGCATTTTGAATAATCATTTGAAATTAGGGGCTCTAGGTTTACTAGACTATTTTTAGGTGATTACAAGTCCATCATACAAATGCCAATACAAAATAATAATGCATGAACAATCACATTAACTTATAACACAATCTAGTAGAGATCATATAGCAAAGTTGTTCAAAATGAGACTATGGGAGGCACTATAGAACATCTTGAGATATGTAGAGATACTCTAGATTTTAGACTAAATGCATTTCAAATAGCTACACAAATTCAAATTACAAGTTTTCTTCCAAAATCAATAAAAGATATTAGTTTTCTTGGTTCCCAGTCCCAAAGTTAAGTTTTAATACAGCTATTCCAAAGTAGGTACAACACCTTAAAGTCTCCCTATATTCTCTTTGCCCTCCAAGCTTTCCTACTAAGTTTATAATGAAAGTCAATTCTTAAATATTATATCACTATTTACAATGGCTTGTCATAGAAAGAATAGGTAATTTACTTATTTTTTCTAGTCAATGAGAATAATTAACTTTTGCCTTCAAGATCTTCAGTGTTTCAAGACATGTTTAATGATTTTCAAATGTCATATTTTAATAGTGAGGCATAAATGTGTTTCAAGACATGTTAAATGGTTTTAAAATGTATCTTTTAATAATGAGGCATAAATGTCACAAACTCGGTGAGAAGAAATAACATTAGGTAGACTCTTGCCTCACCATCCATCAAATTTCCAATATGAAAGCTATAACGTTGAGTACATTTGCATTTTAAAAATTCTTCATTTAAATCCTAATTATTTGTCATAATTCTTTTGTATGCCGATTCATTCAACCAAAGGCTTATTTTAGTCAACATAAATAATTAAAGTTGCAGTGAGAGAAACTTGCAAATACAGGCTTTATCAAGCTACTTAAGTCAATCCAAAGCTACTAAGCATGAAAAATTAAAACAACACCCAAAGACAGACTTCAACCAAAGGCTTAACAATATATTGTACCAATTCGAGTCAATGTGGAGCCTACCAAGCATGAAAATATAAAACATCACTCAGAAAAAACATCAAAACGGAACCAGGCTATTGCACTCATCCCTAGCATGAGCAAAATTACAAGCAGCATCCATAGAATGAGAGCAACTTGCAGACAAGAAATCTAATATTATCCAAAAGGTGCAAATGAACTGAAATCTAAAATTGAAATATTAAAGAGATAATGAAAATCCCCACAATCTACTCTACCTCAGATTGAGATAACGTGTATTTAATATCATTAAAGATTGTTGAAGGTTTTGATAGAAATTTCTACTAAGAGCACAAGAAGTTTTTGTACCATCCATAGAATAAGAGCCTGGCAAGTTTTAGACAAGAATTCCTTTATTGTCCAAATGCAGCAAATAAACTAAAATCTAAAATTGTATTATAACTGAATAGTGAAATTCCTACCAACTAGCAACTGTGGTTAAGATGACATGTATTTAGTATAATTACAAAGGTTTTGTTCGAAATTTCTGTGGTTGCTACTTGAAGCTCATAAAGTTTTTGTAGGGCTTGTGGGAAAATTTCTAGTCCCATAAAAAACATATCCAAAACAGACAGATAATATAATAAGTTCCACTAAACAAAACCAGGCTGCTGCATTCAACATCCCTAGTATGAAAAACATTACGAATACCATCCATACAGTAAGAGCCCAACTTACAAGAATTCATTTGTTACCCAATCAAAATGAAAAAATTATAATCTAAAATTGAATTATAACTAAATAATGATAACTCCCACCGACTATTACCCCAGATTAAGATAACATTTATTTAATATTATTATATATTGTTGAAGGTTGTTTTTGTAGTGCTGGTGGAAAATTTTCCAGGCCCATGCTCAATGAGGCTTGGAGTAAGAGATGAATCTATTATATGGCACTTTGTCTTCCACATGAGACTTACGGGTCCATTAAAAAGGTTCATGAAGCCCATCAACATGAGTCCACATTTTAAAGACTAAATCTGAACCTTCAAAGAGCTAAGTAATTAACTTCCCTTTGGACAGGGTTTTTCATGTTAGGATTTGTAATCTAATACCCCACTTTGATTAAAAAGAGAAACAAATTTTCGAACAGTTATTAACGAATACGAGCTTTGTGTCACCTGGAAGCTACAATAATGAAATGTCAAATCTATTAAAATATTCAAGAAATTACTTCAAATTTCCTATCAGCTAGCTATCTAACCACTTGTGTGGGTTTAAGTTTGATTAATTTTAACAGGAATTAATTATTAAATTTGTCATGGATATTTACTTCCAAAATTATTAATTAAATTTGTCATGGATATTTACTTCCAAAATGATATGAATTAATGATTAGCACTCACAAAACTTTCCTCCGGGCACCACTGTGACACAGTTACGAAATTCCCTTCCTTTACTGATGATTGACAAATATTACAGATTTTACTAATTGCTGTCCATAAGCAACTATCCAATGCCACTAACCAGCAAAAAGATACTATACATACGGTTCTGTAGGCTTGAAATGTCATTTACAAAAATCCCGCCCTATGGTTCAAAGTTTTTTCCTGCAGTCCAGTTTCTCGTTATAACCGGCTGGTGCAAATTTGTTGGCTTTGAGTGGACGGCCAGAATAACAGAATATTTCAGCTTTGAATCTAGCAGCAACACTCCATGATCTAAACCTTTCAAATGAAAATTAATCATGTTGCAATTTGTTGCTGCTTGCACTATTTTACAAAAAAATCAAATTTTTGCCATGAATCACTCCATAGATGAGCTGGAATCTGCTACATCATCCTCACTGAAACTCGTAGGCATTTCACCAGCATGCCTGAAACAATCACAACCAAAACATGACCATCAGTTTAAAAACATGTTTGCTAAGATGAGATACAAAGTAATTTACTGAAGTTTGGTACTTTCTGCTTGTCAGTAGCAGAATATATGGAGAACTCTTATCACTTTTGATAAAAATATCAAAACGGTGACAACTCCCAACTTAACTTTGAATCTCCTACCCACTAATCATTGGTTCTTTCACTAACCCTTTTGTTTGATTCTTTAGCATAGACATCTTTTCAGCAGCAGCTTGGTACTTGGCCTCCTCTCTCTGCCTTCTATTTTCCTCCAGTTGCTTTTCTCTTTCAATCTGGTTAGGGAAAATTTGATGAGCATTCACAAAGTTTCAATAAAGAAATCAAATTGAAATCAAATCGCAAAGATAATGATTGAACCAAACTTGCTTTCTACTGCAAACAGATATTACAAGGCCAACCAAACTTGCTTTCTACTGCAAACAGATAGAACAAGGCCCCCCACTATACTACTATCTCAAATGTAGTCACTACTCACCCTCTTCTCTTCCTTCTGCATTAATTTTTGTTTTTCTTTCAGTTCACGTTCCCGTTCTCTCTGGATTCTTCTTTCTTCCCGGACCCTTTCTTTCTACAATTAATATCAAAACAATAAATCCATGTTAAATCATCAAATTTCGCTCTATAGAAAAAAACTGAATCTCTGGGGCAGTGTTAAAATTTTTAAATCAGAAGACAATTTTCTATCGATGAGGAAAGTTTATGAACAATAGAGCCCCCTCTGATGTAATACCTTTGTCATCTTTTTTGTCTGTGCTTTATCTTCTACTTGAGATGAAGGTAGATCACCACTTTGCACAAGGGGAGTCGCAGCTTTAACAATTGCATTCCCTCCAGATACATTGTAATATGGATCAATGCCATTATGTGGGTAAGAAATAGGCTTTTCCTTGCCCATGGTTCCAGTTTTCCCAGGCATAATGCCATTCTTACTGCCATACAAAAGTGGCATATATGTTTCACTGCTTGGCCTTACTAATTTATCTTGTCTGTGACGAGATGAAAAGCTTTTTGTAGCAAATCCAGATGATGGAGATTCACCAGGAGAATCCTCATCCATCTGCATTGAAGAATTCAAGTCAGGGACATGAAAACTATCACCTCCCTGGACATTACTACTTGCAGGCCTCCAGGTAGATTTGCCATTTAATGATTCATTTCTAGATAGGAGAGCCCGTTCGAAGTTAGGTGATAATCTTTCAAACTTTGGAGATGCGCGTTCAAATTTAAGACTGGATGGTATGGAGGGGTAGCCTAGCCTCGCACCGGGTGGACAGGGAACAGGGAACCCATGTGAACTGAAAACCTGCAAAAAATGAGTCAAATTTGTATTTTAATTTACCAGAATCACTGGCTTTGTTAGGTATGGTAAACCATTGCCAGATTTGGTATCAACTCAAGTACACTTCCATCAAAATATTGGGAAGAAGATAATAACGACTGCCCTATTCTATTCTGTAGATTTGTGATTTGTTTTCCCAATTATTATTCTCATGTGTGTGTGTGTGTGTGTGTGTGTACTATAAAATAAGAGAAATATACATAATTCTACAACTAATTCATTTCATAGTAGGGATCTATGATTCTAAATCATTCATAGTATGAATCTATGAATCAAAGTCATTACAACTATAACAAAAATTAAAAAACAAAAATAAAAATTAGTTTTTTGTTCTTTTTTTAACTGGACGAATCCAATCCGGTAACTAGGGCCATATATCATCTAGGCCTCAGATAATTATTAATTAAATCCTAGTGTCCCCATTCTTTCCTACTCAATCGCTCATCCATGTCACTTGAATGCTAAAAAAAGAGAGTTATGTCTCTTAGATGATGTTATTCTTGGGCTTATTTATGTCTTAATCTATAATAGTAGCAAGCAATTTATCCTATTAACTTATTTCAATAGTTTGCCTCTAAGTTGACTTCACCCATCTACGACACCTCCCTTGTAGAAATTGCACTACCCATAATCATAAACTTACTTTGTCTGCTTCTTGTCCCTTCACCAGATTCAACTTTCTGTGGAGATCATCAATAGCATCAGTTTTGCCATGGTAGTAAGGCTCTGCTCATAAAAAGGAATCAACGTGTGAGCGTTGCACAATTCTAAAGAAAAAGAATTATCAATATGGCTCGTTAATTAAGATAAATTCGCAGCATGCACTAAACCACTTTTATTGGCCAGTCAGAATTTAATGTTTAAGACAGTATTAGGCAAGACAAATTACCCATTGGAGCATCAAAGGCACCAGGAGGAATGGTTTGAAACTCCACACTGAGAGGTGGTCCATCTTCTCTGTATTCCTCTCCCAATTGTTTCTTAACAGCAATAACAGCTTCATGTTCATAATTTCCTTGTAAATGTGGGTCCATATGAAAATCGTCGCCTTTCTTCCTCTTAGCTTTCATTTCACAACGGCTGCCACTCTGTGGCAAACATCTTGTTGCTCCAAATTCTGTAGGATTTCCACTGTGCAATGAGGATCTCTCTTGAGATGCTGAACTACTTCCTGCAAAAGTGTCTTCCATATTATCATGATTTACTGTAAATAAATCCTGATCTCTAAGCTCTGATGCCAGGACAGCAGCAGGATAATCTGTAGCATTCATGGCCTGTGGATTTCCAGATTGCTTGGATGTCAAATAGCTCTGATGATCAACCTTTTTCCCACTACTACTGGAGTCTTGTTTAACTCCATTAGGATGATCTTGTACAAAGCCATTCTGTGGATCTTGTTTTCCATTGTCAGAAGCTTCTTCCTTCATAAGCCGTTTATCCTTTAGCCTTCTATGACAGAACCATCCCTGTACCTGCTTCTCAGATAATCCCAACTGTATGGATAGTTGTGTTTTCATTACTTCTGAAGGATACTTGTGTTCTGCGATGTAAATTGAATATTAGTATCCAGATGGCAAGCCACGGGGAAATTTATCTAAAATGTTTACTAAAACTGAAAACATCAATATTCAACCTTCCACCACCAGTCAAAAAAAGCAAGTGAAATAAGCTTCAAAAATTTGGAAATATAAAATGAACAGCTACCTGCATAGAAAGTCTCCAGACCCTCAACCTGGAAAGGAGTCTTCAATCTTCTTTTCTTGTTCTCTGGAGATATTTTATCCTCCTCAGACTCCATTGTTTGTCAATCTGAAAACATGTAAACAAAAGATTCATATTTGAGGCGATAATATGCAATTCTTATGCCAAGATAATTTCAGAGTGCTAAAGCATTCCAAGTCACTGAAGCAAAAATGCAGCACTTTTCAAAAGTGGTTCTCATTAAATATAAGGAGCGAGGGGGTATCTGCAACAGTCAATCCACGTCACAGATTTTAAATACTGGTCCAAAATTGTTTTGAACCACTGTACATAAAGAAAAAAATAAAAAGATGACTGAAGTAAAACAAAAATATAGGCTTCACAGAGCAGCACAGATACAAGATCACACCAAAGGCTGTCACATAACAGGAGAAAACAATAGCAATTGCAAAATAACAAACGCTAGAAAGCTTGCTAAAGCAGATTAAGCTTTATTATTTGCTTGTCTATGAAGAAAAACTCCAGAAAAAAAATTCTACCAGTTACGTGAACAGCTAACGCATTCATCACTCTATTACACTAAATACATTCTAAAGGTTCAGAAAAGGACATGAAACCGGACCAGAAAGGATGTTCTTACAATCAAAGAACAAGTTCCAACAAACACCTAGGGCATGTGTTCCCTCATAATCATGGTCAACATGCACACAGGAATATGTTATTGCTCGGGTGACAGACTCTTGCAGTTACCTATTACTAAATTCGTCTCCTGATTTCTCTATAAGAAACATATATCAAGGCTGAGGGAATAGAAAATCTTGCTTTCTAAAATATTTTTATAAATAGTCATCATAAAAGGCAAGACTGGAAAGATTTGCACACATAGGTTCCAGCGAAAACATTGCAAATAAAGATATTATAAAAACGAGAAAAACTAAAGAACAAATCCCAAACAGCGATTCCTGCAGAAAATTTTAATTTTTAATTTAATCTCCACTTTTAACTTAAGAAAATCTGGAACAAAGATTCTTCACATTACGAGACACGGTCAAATGACTTAAAAAACCGCATTCATCTCGAATTAACTCTGAAGGTGCATACAATAGGACTGAGGAGGAGGTTCTTACCCAAGAGCATATTCCTAGCTGAAAATTAAATAGAACTTTTAACATTGTCAAGCATAGTTGTCATAAAAAGCATAACCAGAAAAACACGCCCATTAAGAAGTTTGCATAGAATTAGACCAAATCTTACTATAGAACGTAATAGGAATAGGAATGGCATGATCAGGAATTATTAAGATTGTAAGAATAACACTCAAACAGCAATAGAAAATGAAGAAACTGAAGGAACTTACAAAGAAGAATCTCAAAATATGAAAGTGTCCTTACTACTAATTCATACACAATCTAATCTCCGCATACAATTAGGGGAAATTCTGACACAAAAGCTTTGAAGGTATCAAAGTAATTCGCAGTAGTTTGAAAGAAGCATACAGCAACGTTTAGCATAGGCTAAAAAATTGTAGCAAATTGCCAGAGATAATTGGCGTAAGAAACAAAGACGATAAGAACATGTAAAAACAAAACAAAATCCCCAGGCAGAGATTGAAAATAGAAAAGCAACGAACAGAGAGTCTAAAGACCGTGCACTCCTGGAAAGTCACCCAAAGGACGCATACACACAGGCTTAGGAGCACGCCAAAAAAATATTCTGGCGTGCAAGAAATAAAGACCAGAAGAACATGCCTGCACACAAAGTTTGAAGAAGACAGAATGATCGAAGACCAAAAGTAAAGACCACCGGTAAGAAAGAGTAACAAAACCTAGCACTCTGCAACAGGCAAAACCAAAAAGATTCTCCCCAAAGATCTCTTCCTTGTAGACTCTATTCCCTCAAAATTCTTGACGACAAAAGATCCACGGAAAAAACCCTTAAAATTCAAACGGAGCTTTGCATCCACCTAACAGACGTAAAATCCGTAAGCCTGAATAGGCGAAAACCCTATCCTATTCCAAATAAACGAGGCTTAAAAAAAGTCCAGGACTATAATTAAAGATAGAACGCACCAGAAACAAGAGATCCCTGCGTGGTGAGTCAGATTCTCCACCCCTCTTTCGCAAAGAAACAAAGTCCCAGATCTGCGGGTCGAGTAACAAGGGTTAAGAGCGACAACCTTCAGACTCTCAGAAGACAACAGGGGTTAAAATCCTCCTTCAGAACCCTCACACCCTTCTCTGAACACACAGCCAACGGATCTGAAGGCGCCCACGAAAAACAGAACTCAACGACCTTCGGCCACAAGAACAACACCAGATCTGTTGATCCTTGAAACCCTGGATCTGCCAGAGCGCACCGGTTTTACATGAAGCGCAGATAATGAGAAACCCTGAAGCCAAAAAAAAGCAATTCGTACAGGCGAAGAGAGGCGTGGATCAAAAGACGCACGGTTGGAGGCGTCTTAAATACCCTTCTTTGACAGGAACCAGAAGCGGTAAAACTAAAAAAGCACCCACCCCACCCGCATGCGATGAGGGCGATTCGATTTAGAAACAAGACGCCCAGGGCACGAAACCCGCCCTGGCCAAATAGTATTGATAGCTTGTCTTAAGCAAGCATAATTTTCTTGTTTCTCACCCCCACCCTCTTCTCGCTTTTGGTTTCATGAAACTTATTAGTATCATCACATCACTACAACAACAACAATAACTCAGTTGTAGTCGTTGTTGTTGATGATGTAGCGTTGGAGATTGAGGAGGTATTACTACAACTAGTAGCACTAACAAAACAAAGCCCATCATATCATTCAACCATTCCTATCCTGCAGCTGGTTGGCTGACTGGCTGACTGCTACCACCAATTCTATTTTCCGCCAAATTTGTATTCTATTTTTTCTAATCTACTCTTTAATCTAATCTAACAAGCCCAACCCCAAAAATCTTTTCCTTTTCCTTTTTGTTTTTGTTTTGTATTCTCCTCAGCACCAGTGCATAGGCCTACATGCAAGATGCATGCATGAATGAATATCAATGAATGAATGATTGAAATATTCCGCAAGCTACCAAGGAAGAGTCAAACTAAGCATAATCATCCGTGGCACCAGAAACAGCCTTTGCAGCGGTTCCATTATTATTATTACTACTACTCCCAGTTACATAAATTTAACGGGATTTACGAGATCAAAGAAAGCAAAAAGCTTATTTATATAATTTATTCCTTCCTTCCTTCCAACTAGTTAGGTATCATTCCTTCTAGGCATTTTCCCCCCTTTTTCCCTTGTCTGTGTCTCTCCTTGTTCCGCAATTTCAGATGTGAAGCTTTAATTGTTTTTCTCCGCGATTAAACCCCCAGCCCCCACCCTTCACTGCTACTTCCCCGCGTGTGTGGTATAAATTTAGTGCGGTGCCCTATAAATTATCCTAAATCATCCCTGCCCTGCCTCAATAGGTCCATTGATTGTTATTTAATTTAATGAAAGAAAAGGGAAAGGGCATTCTGATAAATATTGGTACAGGGTACAGAGACTTGCTGTTTCCGCCCTGTACTCTAGCTCCCTGTTTCTTCCGCATGTGGGTCCCTCTCTACACCATGAATCCATCCTTTCTCTGACGTTGATGTGGAGAGAAAAGTCACGGCATTTGTTTTTAGGGCAAACCCTTTCCTTGCATCGTGTGATTCATCCTCAGATCTGGGCAAAATCTTCCAAGCTTAGTATTTTAAATGCTTGGATTTTGTGTAAAGATACGTAAACTGTGTCTTTAATGTGTATGATGAGAGAGAAAACCTATGAATTCTCGCCTGCCTCAGGGTAAGTATCTTGTGACACCCACTTTTCCACTGTAAATCTACTCCATTGACAAGCTTTCTCTGACGTCATTCCCCCGGACTGTTTGACGATGACACCGAAGCATTCGTTACGATGTATTCCGTCAGATCCATTGAAGATGCCAAACAAGCTTCACAAGCAATAAAATGACATGAATCATTAGGACTGGAGGCAGGAGTTAACTTTGAAAGAAAGTTTAGGTAGAATTGACAGCAACTTCTCGACAAAGAATTCCACCATTTAGTGAGAACTACTCTGATGATCCCCTGTGCTCATTGCTGTACCATTTCTTTCCACTGTACCGCTTTTCATCCATGGATCCTACCCCTCCTACTTCTACTTCTACTTCTACTTCTACCATTTCATTTGTATTGTCTCTGTCTTGATGGTTGGCCTGCTTTCTCTCTGCATCATTTATCATTCATTGAAAGCAAATGCTTCTTTACTAATTTTGTTCATGGGGAATTTGATTAAGCGATGTATAGTATTTTAATTAAGGGTTGATAAGAGAAACAATTGATTTGTTTAAAACTTTTCCAATGTAGGAAGCCATCTATTATTTATACACAATTTAGATAAGGTGGAATACATTCTTGTTCCTAAAAGTCAATCTACAAACAAACAAAAGAGGAGACTCTCTAGAAGTAAGATAAGTTATCATATATTATTAGAGGAGACTAGTGTGTTCTTGTAGGTTGTAAAACAATAGGTATCTATCTATGTTTTAATTATTGAATCAATTCAAATTGATCAATTCAAATTATTAGATATTTATTATTTTTCATGTATTGTAGTGACTAAAATATTTGAGAGATGTGAATAATTTTGTAAAAATATGTAGAGTTTTAGATTAAAGGCTACCCCACTCACTACTATGCAATTTTTTTTTAAAATAGTTAAACTATTTTTAAAAATTATAATTTTAAATTAAAATAAGCAAACACCCAATCTTACGTAATTTTTAAAAATGTTAGATAATTTTTTTTTATTTTTTAATTTTTTTAAATGGCTTAAATTTTTATGATATTTGTCATAGCATACTTTTCCATTCATGTAACTATTATGTGAGATATTCAATTTTAAATTTAGAAATAAGTTATTTTTATTTTATTTTTTAAATTTTATCAATTAATTTTAGATTTAATATGGTAAATCAAAATATATAAGATAATAATAATCAATTATGTATTTAATTCTTTTACATTATAAATTCAATAAATAAATTAAATTATAACTTAATATTTAGTAAAGTAAATAATAAGATATTTAACCTTTTAAATTTGTAGAACTGTTTTTCATTATGTAATTGGCTAAAAAAATTAATGGACAATTTTAAATTTTTTTCTATTAGATATAGAGAGATCAAAAAAAGTTACACAGGACTTCGAGCACTACAAAAGAGGCAAAGCCTCAAACCAGAGCCAAGGTAACAAAAGATCAACTAAAAAACATCAAAGAACAACAAAAGCCGAACAACAGAAGGCTAGTACAAGATATCACAATAAAGATCAACCCAAGTGGTCCAACCGAGAGGGCCTTCCATCCAGACAATAGTTTTTTGTTCCTGAATCTGGGACAACATATAGATATCCTCCTTCCTGGAATTATGGTTCCTCTTAATAGCTTGGATCAGCTTCCAACACATGTGCTCAAACATCCCAAATTATCCATAGTCCTTCGCCACTGATAGTTATACTTAAGATCGTGAACAAAGAAAGAAGTCTGTCCATCTTTAAGAAATCTACTTAATTTGTCCTTTTCAATAACCATGGTGTTTTGCACCTGCAAGAATATTTTAAAATGTGTGAGTTTTCGAAAAAACTCAGTAAGAACCCTTGGCTTACCTTGGTATTTTTCCTCATTCCTACATTTCCAAATCTGCCAAAGAATGTTAGAGGACAACATATTCCAAAAGAAATTAGCATCTTTACTAATCCCATTAATATGGCCAGTAACAATTTCAATGATGCTCACATTAATAGGATAGTAAATATCAAATAAATTCCAAATTTCTTTAGCAAATAGGCAATCAAATAATATGTGTCTACCTGATTCAAGTAATCTGCAAATATTACAAATATTAGAATGTTAATTATCTCTTCTAATAGGAAGTCTATCAATTAACAGCAACCATTTAAAACATTGAATTTTAGGCTCGCAAGGGCCTTTCCAAATAGAATTCAGCAATTTATTCCAAACTTTAATATCAAAAGAACAATACCAGAGTTTATTGACATGGGCAAGAATATCCACATTATGAGCAATAACCTTATAGATATTCTTAGCTTTAAGCTTATCTAAAACAACACCGTCAGGCCACTTGCATTTAACATATCTATAAGAGTCCACATGGCAAAGAGAAGGAATATCCTTGGAAGCTAGAGAAATTCAATTATAGTTTTTCTGCTGAGACTGAGGTAAATTAAATCTAATCTTGAGATCTTCCCAAGGGATAAGAGAATCATGCTCAAAGATATCAGCAAATTGAGAAATACCAACTTTAGCCCAGGACTTGGCAGAACACCCCTAGTAGAGGGCTAGGGGCTTGTTATTCAGGCTCAGATTCCACCAGATGGATCTCTCTCCATGAAGGTGACAATCATGATAAAAATCCCTATTGGTGATAAATTTCCGAACATGCTCCCAAGCATGCCAGATGGATCTGAAAATTGGTGATCCTTGGACCACAACTGGGAACTTACCAACAATAAGATCACATAAAGGGAGATTTTTCCAAGATCTAGCCTGCTTGGAAAAACCTCTCTCAATTTAGGAAATTAAAGTAAGCAAACACTTAAAATGATACCAAAAAAAAAAATTAAGATAAATAAACTATTTTTAAAATGTAAGAAATTTGAATTTTTTTTAAAAAATTAGTACAATTTAAATTAAAGTAAACAAACATCCAATACTATACAAAATAAATAAATTAAAAGATATTTAAATTATTTAATTTTTAAAAAATATTTTTAAAATATTTTTCACTTAAATTTCTATGATATTTGTCATAGGACACTTTTCCATTCATGTAACTATTTGTTAGAATGATTTAGAATAATTGAGAGGGGAGGGAATCGGTTATCGAGGAATCAGTTATCCTTAGGTCCAGATGTACTAATTCAACTTTTAACAGCTTCAAACAACTTAATCAATCTCATAAAATAACTTGGTCTATATAGCATATCATCAACAATTTAACATTCTTTAACTCTCTATTTTGTTTATGAGTGTTGACGAACAGTAAAATAAACAACTGTAAAAATAGAATGCATAAAGTAACATTCACACAAGTAAATGACACTTTGACACTAGGATTTAATGTGGAAACTCAATTTGGAAAAAATCACCAAGTAACATGCTACCAATTTTTACTCTTCTAAAGTGAGCTTGGTTAAGAAAGAACCATGTTAAAGGTTATACAATACATTGTTAAATTTGACCCTGTTAAAGGATTTAATCACCCTATTAGGAGTGGCCTTGTTATAGGACTTTGGATCATTCGATTAGAATGTCACCTTGATTAAAGGATTTACAAATTTATTGTTAGGTCAACATTGATTAAAGGATTTTGACTACCACAATGGTTATATTGTAACAGTAGGTTTGATCTATGAAATACAACTTACTTTACAAATTATCTCCATTTGCTCATTTACTGGTTCAATGGCTGGCCTCCATTAACATCTCCATCACTAATCTGCTTGGCATCCCTTCAAGCAATCACACTTCGCTAATCTCTTCACACTTCTCCTCTGTTATTCTGTTCTTCACAACTTCTCCTTGAGATTTCCAACCAACAATGAACCAACCTTAGAAAACATCTCTTATGCCTCCTTAAATGGGTAATTTTGATCTTTTGTCACTTAAACATCATCGTAGATCTTAGGGTTAGGTTAGATTCATCGAATCCTTCCATCATTTTGTTCTCCTTCTCCTTCTAGAAACTTATGATCAAATCCTTGCCTTTAATCGCATAAAAAACTCTCTTCATGCATTAAATATGTCATCTCATCAATCCTTATCATCCATCTGCTTTGACTAATCCAAAATTCCAATTGTGTTAGCCTTAAACTCGATTCTTTTCACAAACTGTAACTTTTTTTTTATTTGCAATCACTATGTTCTTCTGATCAGTAATCACTGTGTAGCTCAACATACACTATCATGTCTCACTCGACCATTACCAAACTCGGTTGCTACTAATATTTCCTTCATTAACTTTCTCAGCAATAATAAATACTTGACTTAAACTATTTGTTTGGCTTCTTTATAAGTTCCTCAATCTCTTGCTTCATTGATTGACCAACACTGATACTCAGTTAAGCTTAAAGTTTAACTCAACTCTTGTCATTTCACTCATACATCAATTTCAACTATCTTCTTCACTTCATGTAATGATTGAACAACATATTATCTTGTCAATGACTAACTTATCAAGTGCCCATTGTGTTTCCATGATAATTAACTTCTCATCACTCATCAACATCACTAGCTCACCTTGCTAACTCATCTTTCCAAATCCTCTTTATCAATCAAATGATATGGTAGCCTACACTATTAGTAAATGTCTCTCCATTAGGTTTGGCAATGTCTTACCAATAGGTTTGGCATCAATGACAACATAACAATTGTTTCAATTGTAGTTTCCAACAACCTACCTCTTTGGCATTGATGGAAACACCTCTAGTTATCATGAAATCCAAAATCTTCAAACTTTTACTATCAGCTCACTCTGTGTTTGGTCTTTATTTGTTTGTTTCATTATGATTCGCACCCATTCAATCTCTGGATGCTCCCTCTGACATCAATTGTAGTAGTATCAAACTTCTCAATGGTATACTACTCCCTCTTACTAACTTCTTTTTATGATCTCTGGATGACAACACCTCTAGAAACATTTGTCTCCCTATTTTGACTCAATCACTCCATATAGATTCTCCCTCTTACTGATAGGAATGGTAACTACACAACTTCTCCCTCTTTGATAATAATGTCAAAGACATCATTCTCATGCATCTCTTCTCTTTGCTCTACCATACATAACAACTTCACATCACTATTCTAATTGATATAGAAATGTCACTCCATCATTCATCTTGACTCTTTGCTGCTTCAACTGCTTATAGTTCAGTTTCTTGCTTTTCACACCTTTAGGCAACTCCTAAAGTGTGACCTCCTGCATCAATATGTATGATATTTTGTTCACAACATTTGATGCAATGCATCATTTCTTCTTGTTTTGCTTCAGGTAGGGGAATGATCCCTAACCTACCACTTGGATACTCAAAAACATCCTTAGGTAGTGCCTTTGTGAATAGGTCGACTATATGTTATTTTGTGTCGTTGATGGTGAATATGGCTCCCCCTCTAAATCTTCCTCCATGTCGTTGATGGTGATAGCGAACAACTAACATCCCTTTCGCATGCACCGTCTAAGCTGCATAGCGGAAATCATACGAAGGGATATGGGTCTTTTAACCCCAAGGATCACTCTAGAGATACCATCCACATCCACACATTCCACCCTCTTCTATCAACAATCCATCTTGGCACTGTGGGCATAAAGCCAATCCATGCCAAGAACAACATCATAAGAACCTAGAGGGGTAATGCATAGATCAAACATCATGGACATGTCTCCAATCTGAATCGAGCAACTATGCACCATGGAACTAACTAACACCTGGGCTCCTAAGGCTAACTCTACCTCCCAACTGACATCCTGTCTAACTGCCACTAGCCCGCAATGCTCCACAACAAAGGGAGATATAAATGAGTTAGTAGCTCTAGAATCAAATAAAATAGTAACCATGCTACCCTGTATACTACCTATAGCCTCAATAACTATAGCCTGATGCTCATCCTAGCGGTTATCAGCCACTACAAAAACTCTACAGGATCTACCTACATCACCAATTGTCGGGTCTAAAAATGCCCCTCTCTGACCACTGGAGGACTGTCCCTGAGGACACTCTCTAGCTATGTGACCCCTGCCACCACAAGTGTAACATGGCCCTCATGTGAAAGATCATGTACCCTATGATCCAGACTATTGTGGGCCTCCTGACCTGCTAGATCCATTGAAACCACCCCTAGAAGATTGTTGAGTCTTCGCTAGCTATGACTGTGGGGTCTGTACTTTCTAATCCTGCCTCGGACCCTGTGAATGCCACTGCTTGGGCTTGGAGCCCTGATAACCTTGTGAGGGTTTCTGCTACTGCTGCTGAGGTTTCCGCTGCTAAGACTATTGGCCCTTAGAGGAACTTGTTGTGTATTTCTGATTCCCTTTCCAAGGGGGTTTCTGCTAGGTAGAGTTTCGGTTCTGAGACCAATCTTGTGATTCCTGTCTACGCCGAGTATCCTCTGCAACCAATGCAACCTCAACTACCTGTCTGAAGGTAGTAGGAAAGGCCATAAGAACTAGACCCTGAAGGGAGAAATTCATGCCCATGATAAATTGATGCACTCACAGTTTCTCATCCTTCATGTACTCGACATAAGGAAGGAGCTCGAGAAATCTACTCTCATACTGAGCTACGGTGAGACCCCTCTGATGTAGAGAGTGAAACTCCTCAATCTGCTTCTGTTTGAAGTGCTCAGATAGGTACCTCTCCCTGAATCTCTCTAAGAATGACTCCCATGTGAGGGTATCCATGCTCACTCCTCCTATAGTCTCCTCTTGATGCCACCAATTGGAGGCATCTCCCCTCAACTGATGAACTACAAGACGTGCCTTCAGTTTACTCCCATAAGGACGTAATCCAAAGCATCGCTAAAGACTCTGTAACCAGGCCTTTGCTACTGTCCCCTCCGTGGAACCGGTAAAGTGTGGTGGTCCGAGTTGTATCAGCTCTCTGATATCATCTCCTATATGCCTAGGATGTATGTCGAGTGGTGGTCCTCTCTGATGTATCAACTCACCCTCATGCTCACCCTGACCCTCGACCTGCCTCAATGGAGGACTCCTACTCCTCTCTCTAACTCCGGCCCTGCCTCCTTCGGGAACCTGTGCTTCCCCTCTGAGAATCTGCTGCCCTAGTTGTACTATAGGTGCTACTCTCTATTGGACTACACCAATCAATGCCTGGAGGGCATCCAAAATATCTTGATTCAAATTCGGTGGTGGAGGTGGTCTATCCTCTTGTCCTGCTCTACACCTCTCGCCCTACGACCTCCACCTCGTCAGTTGCTCTGAGTAATAGGAGGCATCCTACATAATTAAAGTTTTAGTTAAGTTCAAAAGCATAATGGTTTAAGGTTCCTAGTGTTGAAACATGGGCTCTGATACCAAAATGTCATGCCCAAAATATATGGCAAAACACACAACAATTTTTTTTTTTAATAAGGATTAATTAAGATAATAAGGTCGACAAGGTTCAAATGATTAATTATAATGGAACTAATTGTTCAAGGAGATTGAAATTAAGATAACCGAAGGTACTAGAAGATAGAAGCAAGTTCACCTAGGTATAGAGAGGTGACAACTCAATTGAAACATAACATAAAATAGATGGTTTGGATGGACTTAATGTTCCTTAGAAAATTAATTTATTTAATTTAAACGACAAATTCACTTAACATTAAGAGACTCTAAAAACTCTAGGAGGTCAATTAAATTTAACTATTCAACCATGCTAACTTTGTTTTTTTTTTTTTTAAAACTTTAATCCAACATCTAGACTAACCTTAGATAAACACATACAATAGAGGCAACTTTGTTATCAGTTATACTATCTATATTTTAATTTATAATTTCCTCCAACATACTTATAACAATCTAATTTATTAATTTATCATTCGCAATTAAAATCGAAGGCTAGGATAATTTCAATTAAACCTATAGGTAAATCTAAACTTTGTTTTAAACTATTATAGAATTTAGGTCCACATTGATATCGCCAATATAAAAAAATCAATCTAATAATCTCACCATTATATGACACTAATTAGTAACATAAATTGAAAATTCATCTATATATATAAAAAACTAAAATAAAACTAGCTAATTTATAACTATCTTGAAATAACACAAAACCACTTTCTAAAACTATTTCTAACATTTTTACTAACACTAAAACATTATATTTCTTCCTAACATTATCGACAACTACTAATCTAATTATGGATTCAATGACACTCTTAATTTAAAAAAAATAATAACAAATCTACTAACTAAACAACTAGCACATGCATTGAGTTACTAACAATTTATTGAAAATGCATATTACTTACTAAATTAACTTAAAACTAACTAAATAAGTAATGACAACTCCTAACATTAAATTAACTAAACAAATCTTAATACTATCCTAAGCTACCAACTACCTAAACTAACCTACAACACTTACTAGCCAAGTGGCCTAGCCACCACTTGGCTCCCTCCCATCTTATCCCACATTGACCTAGGTCTGTCAGCGCAAACCTGTCCCCTCCTTGCCCTTGCGTGAGTTGGGATTCAACCAAATAACATGTGCATGAGAGGGAAAAGGTATGGGGGGGTAGGTAGAAGGTGAAGAGTTAATGATTTTTTTCAAAATTTCTTTTTTGCACCCTGCCCTTCCATGATATGACATGTCAACAGTGACATGATATGGTGCCAATACCCTTGCTCATGCCTAGGCCTTAAATGGGATAGCTAAAATAAATAAAGTAAGAGAATGGGGCAAGGTAATGTAGTGGGTAGCTTTGATATTTTTTTTTTTTAATTTATAAAAAATTTGATAGGTAGCAAACCCTAGGCTAGTACCTTTCCCTATAGCTATATGGAGTTTAATGCTAATGGGGACTGTGCCCAAATTTGGCAAGAGAGGATTTGGAGCTAGATTTAGTGATGGCTAGATAGCCATAGGAGTAAATGCCAAAAGTTTTGTTGTTGAGAGAAGGCCATAAGATTTGCATTGACATATGCATTTATATGTTTTTATATTGAGTTAATTTAATTTATATTGCATAAAGAATTACTAAATGATTTTAGTTGAGATTCAAAGGGGAATAACTTAGAGAATATTCTCTGTGATTAGGGGAATTTAAATTTTTCTCCATACATTTTCCAGAGAGGGTTTTTAACTCCTGGAGATACACATTTTTCATTAGAAGCTAATTTTGTCTGAGTGTTAACATGGTTTGTTTCTTGCCATATATATATATATATATTTGTTATACTAAGAGTGACTTCTAACCAAATGACCACATTGATTCCTTCAACAAACATACCAATACAAGGAAGTGCATAAGGTTATATTTTGTCTTTCTCTCCTATTATTTGTGTTTTATAAATCATCACATAGCAAGGTATATGTTCCTTTATAACCAGAATTCGTAGTGATGCATAATTCTTAATCAAATTTTGATTGTGTCAATTATGAATTTTAATAAGAAGAGAGATAACTTTGTGATCACAATGTAGGATTTTTATTTCCTCTTAATACTTAAACATCAAATTGGAAACTTCAACATATCAAATATCTTTTCATTAACATAATTGAAAACTTGAAAATTCATAATTCAAGACATTATCTATCATTCTATTTCCTTACATACATATGCAAAATTTGAAATCACATGAGAGCAATACAAGGAGGTTTTCATAATCTTTTTTTTTTTCTTTCTCTATTATTCATCCTGGTTCAAGGCTCCATCGGAAAGAACCAGTAAAAAAATTCGATGTCTTTGCCAATACATCAAAATTCAAATACATTGTACATAATATTGCAATTCAAATGGATTTTCGTCAAGGGCTTTCACAAGAGAACTTTTCCAATGTCTTCAATGCATCAAGGGAACCATGGGAGAGCCAAGAACCAACATGAAGGTAAAACAACACAATAAGATGAACAATTCAAGCATGCATTCCCAACCCGATTTGCACAATAGGTCCAACAATGAACCAAAATAGGGGGGAGGTGAATTTTCTCAATAGGAGATGTCAATCACCATACCATAACATAGTCCTTTCAGGGCCAACATTCAAGAACTTCCATTCTTCTACAAATGCCCTTTTGGGGCCAATATATCAAGGGTATCCATTCCTTCCCTTCTTCAAGAATTCAAATTTTCATACAAGGTATGGGATGACAAGTAGGGGCCCATACACCCTACCCTCGTTCCTGTTGGGTGATCCCACAATAATGGGTTCTACTTTTTGACCAATTTTGACATTGAAATCAATATTTTTGCAACAAACGTCATGTTCAAGTGACTATATCTCCAAAACTATAAATAATTTCAAGATGACATAAACTAGTGATTTTGAATACTTCGTTCCTACTTTGTAACTTTATTTTTTAATATTTTAAAAAAAAAATTTATGTCAATTTTTTTTATCTCCTCCGAAAAGTGGTACATAATAAAATTCAATATTTTAAAGAGTGACAGTCTGTTTGACACACATAACTTTCTTTCTAGAAATGATAATGAAGTAATTCTTTCGGCGTTGGATTTGTAATATCAATATCCAGTGTCTACATTTGGTTTGATTTATTTTTGTTGAATATTGTACAGTTTATGAAGTTTTGAAGTGACATGAATCGTAATTCAGACATATGTTTTGTTTGACATAGATAATTTGAAGTCAATTTATCATAAACCTAAATTTTTTTTTGGATAGTAAGGTATCTCAATAAGCTAGTGTCTACATATTTTTCAAAAAAAAATTGACCTAATTTAATAATTTTCCCAAGGTGTCGAAGTCGGTTGATGTTCAATCGGTAATGAACCTATAATGAGTTAAACTCATATTTGAAAGTCTTAATGACTAAAATATGTATTAAAATTATAGTCATTGGAAAGGTTGCTCCGAGCAGCACATTTTGACATTTTTTATTTTTCAGTAGGAGATCATTCTCCTGCAATTATGGGAGTCAAAAGAGCAAAAAATAAAAAAAAATATGAAAAATGGGTTGAAATTTTCTTAATTTTGGGCGTTCGCCCGAGCATGGTGTTCGCGCAAACATATTAAGCATGTTTGCGTGAACACGTGTTCAGGCAAACATGCCCATTGCAATTTCACAACGGTTGAAAAATTAAGTGACCATGTTTGCGCGAACATGCCTAAATTTTTCGTGTTCGTACGAACAGTCAAAAAATCCAAAAAAATCAGAAATGGGACCTGTGTCTACATGCATGAAACATCATTCTATCTGCGAAACAAAAACCACCATGTCTTGCGTTTCAATCATTGACTACAAATTTCCATCATAGACGTCATTTTGTGCCATCAATCTCCGTATTTGGCATCAACCTGATAGTGCATTGCAGGCCTGTCTTTGCCACGAATTTTGTCCACAGATAAATCGAAGGCAGGTGAGAGATTTCTCAATATTTGCAAATTAATGTTCTTCCTATCTTCGTTCACGCTTTCATCAATATTTCCTATCTTCGTTCACAATTTGATAAAAAAAATTGTATATCTAAATTATTTATTTATTTCTTTCATTAATGAAGTTGTTTAATGGATGCATTGAAGTTAAGTTAAAAATTAGTAACACATTCATGGTGTTAAGAAATGTATATTCTTATTGATTTTTTCATTTTTTTAAATATTGAATTTGTTAAAAAAAAATTGAACATCTAAATTATTTCTTTCTTTCTTTCATTAATAAAGTTGTTTAAATGATACATTGAAGTTAAATAGATTCAAAGTTAAATAGATTCAAACTAGATACTTTTAAAGTGTGGTTACATGTTAGTTTTACTTATCTCACTTTAATTATCTCTGCAGTTACATTTAATTGAATTTTTTAATTTATAACTTGAATTAATGAAAAATATTTAATTTTATTTTCAAATCAAATTCATTCAATAAAAATAAATGTGCCATAACTCTTTATGAATTCTCAATTTCTATAAAAAAAAAATCTAAGGTTTTCATTTCCTTCTAGAACATAGATTAGATGATTTTGTGTTACTAATGGTCTCCTTGCAGCATGTGGCAATTGTGGGATGAAGACATGATCATAACTATAAATTACTAATGTTTGTTTTGTAGGACGTTGTCAAAGACCATTGTGTGTTTGTCAAAAGCATGTGTGTGGATTTATTAGATTAAATAACACTTTGTTTGGTGCTTAAAATGAACTTTTTATTTTCTGCTTGGTGTGTTTACAGTGTTTAAATC
This sequence comes from Cupressus sempervirens, assembly GCA_028749045.1. Lineage (NCBI taxonomy): Eukaryota > Viridiplantae > Streptophyta > Pinopsida > Cupressales > Cupressaceae > Cupressus > Cupressus sempervirens. The sequence continues at coordinate 570,241,690 of CM053792.1, read as the reverse complement.
CCTAGGAGTTGCATTGGATGTATCCTCTCCCCTCGCCATTCGTGGATCTTGGGTGTAAGAGAAATCCATGTAACTTCTATAGGAGGCCTGCCTTGGACCAAGATACTCGATATTGGGTATGCCAGGGGACGACCTCAGAGCAGGAACGGGCCAAAAGCCAAGTCAATGTTCCAGCTGCTATATAAAACTTGATTACGGTGAAAGTCGTGTCAGCAGTATTGCTGAGTGATAGCTCTCCTCCAGTACCCTTGTGGTGCGTCAAACCCCGATTCTCGGGGCTGGGAGACCTTCTGAGGAAGTTTATCACTCACTTGTTGAACGGAATGTCCTTACTAAAAACCATGTTTTAGTGGCCAAAATCCTTTCTACCCACTAGCTCAAGCGGTCACCCATGCCTGTGAAGACATCCTACATTCTTGCGGTCCTTAGTAGAGACAACAGTCCCTTGGGAAGTCATGCCCCTTGGGAAGCGGATCTTGGTAGCCCCGAGAAGTGAGTGCGTTGTAAGGGGGAGCCTGTGGTGCCAAGGTCCTAAGTTGTCTGCTCTGGATAAGCGCGGCTGAACTTTGGTTCAAGTAGGAATTCAGTGGATACAGTCCTAAAGCCTAGGTTGTGGTGTGACTGTTCACTTTTAACAATAGTTATTCTTGTCTTAATCTGTCTTGCATGTGTGTAAAACATAATCAAGATAAAATCCAACATTCAAATTTACACCTTGGAAACTTGCAAAACCTTGTCAAAATATCAAACATTGTCAGAACATCACAAACTTTGGTTCAAGACTTTCAAACCTTGGAAAACATGGCAACTTGTGCTCCTAAACGTGCTTGGCAAAACATAGATTTCACTCTTGCATAGCATCCACTTGCATTATTCATAGTTTGATCCTCATACTTGCATCATATAGACTTCATATAGCACCTTTTTAGTATCCCTCATATTCACATTGCAATCATTAGCATTTAAGCTTACATCCTTTGCATTTCACCTCAAAAATTATCACTTTGCATGTTCCATCTTGCATCTTTGCATAGCCAACCCTCATCTTGACTACTTTAACCATCATTTCGGATGTCCTACACATCATTTCGAGCATTCATTTCGAATTATCTCCTTGAATGTGTCTCTCCCTCACTGCTCTCTCGCTCTCCCACACACACAAAAACACTATTTACTTGTGTCTCATTTTTATATTCATCCCTCCATCTCTGTATACCCCTTTCACTTCTCTCATCACCTATCCCTTTTCTTCTCCACATACACCTTTCCTCTATATCCATATTTCTTCTCCATCTCTCCCTTTATCCATCTCTATCCCTATATCTCCCTCTCTGCCTTCTCTTAGTTATATATTTCATTCTCACTATCTTTGTTTATCTCTTCCTTTCATCTCCATATCCCTCTTCTTCTCAATCCCTTACTCTCTCTTTCTCTTCCCTTTTCATATTCTCTCTTTCTATCTCCTTTCCACCCCCCACCCTACCAAACCACATCTCTCTCTCTCTCTCTCTCTCTCTCTCTCTCTCTCTCTCTCTCTCTCTCTCTCTCTCTCTCTCTCTCTTTCTCTGTGTGTAATTATTATTTTTTCTTTATGTCAATTATAACATATCAAATAATTATATATTTAAATTTAAAAATATGTTATTATGAATCATTTAATATTACGAGTTTAAGTTTGTTAGATGACATTTTTTTATCTATATTATCTTTTAATTATCATTTGGAGTAGTGATCTATATATAACTATTGTAAATATTTACATTCATTACAATATAATTAATAAGTATACATTTTAATTGTAAATTATTTTTTCATTAAATTATTATAAACATAAGAATTAATGCAACCTATTTAATTGAATAAATGTATATTTAAGAATTTCAATTATTTTTGGAGCTTTTACAACATTGTTATATTACTAATATTTCAAATTTAAATCTCCTTTTGAGTGAATATCAACATAATAAGAAAATATTTATGTTTGAATAAGAAAAAATATATTATAAGACATGTTTTATTTTAGATGTATTTTAAGAGCAATATATTTTATTTATTATTTTCAAGTAAAAATTAATAATAGATTAAATATATTAGGTATAATTATATTAAATAGTAATAATGATACATATACATATTTACATAGATACCTTTTTTTTGGTTAAATATATATTAAATAATATATTTTAAAATAGAAGAAGATGAATAATGCATTTAAACGATAAACTTTTATTTTGTTAGAAATGTGAAAAGCTATTTTTATTGAAATAAAAAATAATGCAAATGACTAGGCCAAAACAATCTCAGTCCTTTCGTGGAGCCTATCAATGCATTCACCAACAACGACACCAATTTGGGAAAGAGACCTAGTAGGCTAACTTCGGGTACCTAGATCTCCTAAATTGTAAGTTTAATTATGTTAATTTTTTGGTGTACCTCCATAGGTGACTCAAAAGCTTAAGGCTAAGGTTTCAGCATTTGGGCCTTTACGGATCTCTCTATAGAGGCACTAGTAAAGTTTGACCCATTTTTCAACAAAAAATCTAAAAAACATAGCTCTTAGAATTGCCTTAGTTTCAGCCCAGCTTCCCAACTGCTACCTATGTCAAGGTAGATTTGGCTTTGTCATTTAATTTTTTTTTTTTTTTTTAGACTGCAGGAATTGGTGCAACACGGCCCCCCTATAAACTGCAGTGCGCTTGGTAAACTTTTTAACATGATCGGTAGCGCTGGCGCGACACGCCCATCGGTACCACGAGGACGAGGGAGACTAGAACCTGTGACCAACCCCCTGCAACAGGGAAGATTTAGGCAACCGAGCTAGGGCCCTCGCCCAATTTGGCTTTGTCATTTTGATCTTATCTTCTTTTGTCATTTTTTTGGTCAAGATCCAAAGTCTATTGTCATAATGTTAAACTCTTAGGTTAATACCTTGTAAATATTTCACCTAAGTTCAAAAAACCTTATGTATACCGAGCTATCATTAGCATAATCATATTCCTAAATGTCACTTTTAACTTACCCTAGTGGTACATCCCCCTCATATTGCATTTTTCAAACCCTAGCATCATTTTCACTATCAAACCCTATCAAATTGTCCATCAACCAACTTGTCTTCTTGATCACCTATCCTCATTTTGCATAGCCTAAACGTCATTATCAACCCTAGGAAACCATCCCTTGCATAGTCCACTTTGCATACACCTACCTTTAACATCCTTACCAAGTCCAAAACATAACCCTAACCTTCATTTTGCACATCATAATCTTCATCTTGCATACCTTCAAAACGACACCTTGCATTTGCACTTGCATAACATCCCTAGGACATTTGTACTTTGCATATCAAAACCCTAGGTCATTTAACATTTCCTCACATTGCATAACATCCCTAAACACTTAAAAATATCAAAAACACTCATATCTTGGATACCCACATCTTAATTATCAAGTTATGACCTCTTTTATCAACTGCAACCCTGTTTTACCAACTGCACACTTCATGGGCGTAGTTGGTAGTTTCAGGGCGCACTTGGTAGTTTTAGGGTGCACTTGGTAATTAGGTGTTTCATTCTAGGTTCCAAAACCCTAATCTGCACTTCCACACCTTGCATTACATCCCAAGACCTTAAGAAACACTCTAAATCACTCAAAACACTCAAAATTTGCATTTTAGGAAACTTTGGAGCTACATCATTTGCAAAAGAAAGAAGGACATGGGAGCTACAAATGAAAGAGGGGGTTTCTAACCTTGTGTTTGCTTCTTTTGATTGGTTTGGCTTTCATGGTAGACTAGTGGGTGCTAATGTATGTTGATTGAGTTTTGTGATTTCTCATAGTATGTTATGCATTTAACCTGTTTTTCTAGTCCTACAATAAGAACGAAAAAAATTAAAGAGACAAAACAATTATATATTTTATAAGAAAAAATTATTTTTTAGGACAAATATTCTAGTATTCATACCATGTTATTTGTTTGTGATTCAATGATGGCTTAAGAAGGATTTGGTGCTTTGCTACTTGTAAAGAATGCGACTCACAGATTTTAGTCATATAATGAAGAATATTTATGCCTTGTTGTAGACGACTGCATTCTATTGATTTCTGTCAAATAATTTAAAAGTACTGACAGTGACAGACAAATCCACACAGTGATTTTTTTATCTGGTTATTGCGCGAAATTTATCTTGAGGCAAGGGATAAATTATTATTTTTTTGATTTTATAATGGGAAACAAGAGAGGAAGGAAAAACAAATATGCAAGGAAAAGATCTGATGAAGCAGAACAAAGAAATATTCAGAAGACTGCGGCACGTTATCATCGAATTAAACAAGGTGAAGGAAATGTTGAAGAAGGCTCAACAAAAGTAGAAGTAGTGCCTATGGGAGAGAGGTCAAGAACACTCCCTACGGAATCTCAAACAATGAATGTTGAAGAAGGTTCAAGATCAGTCCCTACAGAGGTTCAAATAACAGAAGTCGGAGAAGGGTCAGAATCTTTCCCTATTGAATCTCAAATAATGGATGTTGGAGAAGGCTCAAGATCGGTCCCTGTAGAAATTCCAGTAATAGAAATCAGAGAAGGGTCGAGATCAGGTGTAGGAACTGGTATGGATGAACTCTTAAATATTGTCCAATCTATAAAGTATGGTATTTCTCATAAGAATTTAGATCATTTACTTAAAATGGATGTAGATAAATTGAGAAAACTTGCAGCTAGTGTTCAACCATTAAGTTTGTCTAAGAGAAGGTCAATGAAGAAGAAGATAAGAGAAATTATGACTCAATTTGATAATACTGAAACACTTGAACAAGCTCAGTTGCTTTCACTTTTGCTTACACAAAAAAAGTTGCAAGAGGCATTGAAATTGTTAGGTGTAAACACAACATCAAAGAAGAGAAGATTTTCATGCAAACTGATTTGATTGAAAATGTTAAACAAGGTTTGAGAAACATACGAAAACACTCTCGAACTAAAGATAAGTCTGTAGCAAGAAAAGTGATGTTGATGTCTGTTGTAAGTAAGAATATGACCCAAAATAGACAAATATCTTCAATTTTGTCTGAAATGGGTTTTAGTAGGAAAACAATGAGAGAATATGTTAAGAGAAGATTAATTGTGGATAATAGTACTATGGAGGGCAATTGGGCAATCATGTGTAGAGCACCTCGTTCTGATAGGATTGAAGAGTTTTAAAAGAAATTAATCATATCATTTTGGATTGATAACACTCGTCCTTCATCAAATAGTAGAGATGTTATTAGGCATAGGATTGCACCTGGTCAATATGAACATCATACAAAACATTGGTTGGACACAACACAGCATGAGTTATATGTGTCGTTTTGTAGTCAACATCCTAATGTAAAAGTTGGGCAAACATTGTTTGAAAAATTGAAGCCATACTTTGTGAGGTCAAACAAAGTGTTTGAAATGTGTTGTTGTCGTCATCATATTGAGTTTGATCTCCACTATCAAGTATTTTGAAAGTTTGTAGAAGACACATATGGTTTTCATGTTGCTCCTCCTAGTAGGAGAAGTGAGTTTATATCATCCATTTTGTGTGACAACATAGATGATCCAACTGGTCAAATAAATTGCATTAAAGGATTATGTGAAACATGTGGTGAATTGGCTCTATTTCCTTTGAAAACTGAAAATATTGATGTAACAAAAATATTGAATTGCAAAAGTTACAAGTATGTTAAGAATGAAACAAAGTTGGGGAAAGAAACCAAAAGGTTGGAATATGTTGAAGAGGAGTTGCCTGTTCTAACATTTATGGACAGATTTAAGAAATTGATTCAACCTTATATTTGTCATGCATTTTTTGCAAAGTGGCAAGCACAACAGTTTCAAACTCTGAGAGATAATTTTCCACTTGGAACAATTGTATCAGTTGTTGATTTTGCAGAAAACTATTCATTTGTTCATCAGAAAGCAATTCAATTAGTTTATTACTTTAATAAGCAGGTCACTATTATGGTACATGTTTTTATAGACATACACAGTTAGATTTGGATGGTGTTCAGAGTACAATTCAAGCACGAGTAATTATAAAGGAATATCATTTTTATATAAGTGATGATAAAGAACATGACATTCACTATGTAGAACATTGCTTCAATACGTTCTTTTCTTATTTGAAAGAAAGAAACATAAATGTTGATAAACATTATGTTTGGTCTGATGGATGTGTCGCACAGTTTAAATCATTTAGACCATTTTATCCATTGTGTAGATATCATCGCAATGAGAATATAAAACACATATGGAATTTCTTTGAGAGTGGCCATGGAAAAGGTGAACATGATGGTGTTGGAGCTTGCATCAAACGAGCTTTGCGAAAGTATCAAATGAATTATCAGGGGAGTTCGTGTAAATGATGAACATGATGTTGTTGAATGGTGTAAGACTCATTTTGCATTAGATGAGGTCAGGACATCATCAACAATGAGTCGACAGACACCATATAGAGTCTTATGGGAGATAACAGGTATGGATGTGTACGTCTATTTAACTTTTATGCACAATTAAATTATAAAATTTTATTGTTAAGTTTTATTTTTGAATTCATTGAAGTTTAAATTTAATTTTTCTATATTTTCAATTTAACGAACTTTCAGGTGTCAATAGAAAAAACATGCATGGTTGCAAGAGGATAGAAAAGACACATTTCTTACATTCAGTCATGAGTACAGATAATTGCAATTGGACATTGAAGACAAGAGAATACTCATGTTTTTGTGATAGTTGCATTGATGAAAACTATGAAAAATGCATCAATCAGACACATGGATATACAGGTGAATGGATTTCGGTACCACTTGATGTTACCGATACATTTGATAAAGAAGATGAAAATTTTGATGATATTCTATTGATTTCTGATGATTATAATCATATCTCTGGATTGGTAAAAGTGGGTGAGTATCATAAAAATTAATCTCAACTTTTTATTTAATTATCAATTTCAACTATCTTATATATATTGTACACATGCATTCATGTATACTTGTTATGCAGGAGATGTCTTTGCAGTGATTGCTTAGCCTGGAAATCATGAATGTGTTAGTTATTATTTATTGCGATGTACTGTAGATAGGACAAAGTTATATGACCTTGAAGAAAGTGATGGAATGTTATTCCCCATAGGTAAATTATACATATACATGTACATGCACATATATATTTAAATAAATATATATATTTAGGTAACTTCATATCTGTCAAATTTTAAAACACTTAAATTTGTGGTGCAGGTTCTATTGTGATAGAGGGAACATATTTGAAGCAAGAGAAAATAGTCCAACATGGAATACACTTTTTTGATTATCAACCTGACAACAAAGTTTTACAATATAGCCACTTGGTCATTGCTACAAGGCTTTGTCTACATCCAGTCAAACTTAAGCGTGTACGTCGCAAGTGGAGACTAGACAGTGAAGATCATGAAAAAATATTGGATGTTATAAGTGTACATAATGGTTCATTAGACCTTTGAGATTTATTTTATAATAATCTGAATATCAACTTTGGTGAAATGTGTTTTCAATTGTACTATGGTGAAATTGTGAATATCAACTTTGGTGAAATTGTGAATATCAACTTTGGTGAAATTGTGTTTTTAATTTGAATATCTGAGTTTCAGTTATCATTAGTTTATCTAAAAACTATAATATTAATTATACTATGGATGAATTTAGTAATTTAACAACTCGATATAAATAGGCTAGAAGTTAGTTCGAACTTACATAATTTCATTATCTATGTTACAATTCTTAAATATCAACTTCTTTTCAAACTATTGAATTTCATCTTGAATTAAATGTGTTTAGATTAATTGTACGATCATAAGTTCTTAATTTTCATTAATTTATTAAAAAATTATATAATTTAATAATTTAAATTAATTGTACCATGGATGAATTTAATAATACTCCACCTTAAAAAGTTCCAAGGAAATTCAAGTAGTTGCAAACAATAAATATGGTGATTTTGTATCATTGTAAAACAAAACACATACTTTCTAAGCCCACAAAGGTCCTCCAAAAGTTATAATTAAAAACCATCCATTAAAGAAGATCAAAAACATTATTATTACGATAAGCTTCCACGACAAACCACTTTAGAGTCAGTTCAAAAAAATTTGTTGGACGACTAAAAATTGAACTCTCGTTAAAAAAAAAGTATTTTATGATTGTAGACCTTTATAAAATTAATTTGAAAACAAAAAAAATTACTATTCTTAGTTAGGGTATGTAATCCTTTGATTTGACAATTTAAAATTAGTAGAGAACATTCTGTTCTGGTTAAAATCATTTTCTATTTTTCAGGTAGTCTATTAATGTTGAGTTATTTACAAAAAAAATGAGCCTACACATTGATCAGGAAACATTACTAGCTGAGGCTTTTGAGTGCATTATTTCTCTCACTTCCATCACAATGCAAGGAAACTCATAATTTAAAACAAATACAACACAACTTAAATGTATTCCAAATTGATGAAGAGTAACTTCTGCTCCACCGATACTAGAAAACAGAGAAAGTACTCTGACGCCATCAAGATATAATACTTTCAAGAGTGATAAATGATATGCAACTATATCTGTTTGGAATGAATTACCCAAACAACACAAGTGGTCAGTCGGACAAGAAGTTCTACGAGTGTGATCTCTATCAAATTTTAATATAAGCTCTATATCATGGAGCTCTAGAGGGACGAGGTCACCTAGCCCCACCCATACCAAATTCCACTCTTCACACTTTTGAAGTATATATTTCTGCGCACTATCTTGCAGTTGCCCTCGTGCATTCTGAATCATAACTCTCAGTTGATCAATAAGGACAGTGCCACATCGTCTTGAGTCTATGGAATTTTTTTTTTTTGTCTGATCCCATGAAGGCCAATACATTTTTATTTGCGGAAGTGCTTCCTAAATAGTCATGGGGGGAGAGGTTATGCTTGAAATCGCTCTTTTATTGGAAGGTTATGCACATACCCTCTTGCTCTTCTGGAAGCTGAAAAGAACATTGAGTCCACCAACTCTGGTTCAACACTATTAAATTGTTCAGATATTGTCTTGCAAATATCCTTCAATGCAAAAGCATCATTCTCATAGTAGAAGAAAGGTGGCCCTTGCATGAACACATTGATTTCCTTTGAACGCTGGCCAATAGGTTTCCCAGGAACTCCAAAACCAATTACTTCCTTGGGACACAAATTAGGGATTGCATCACATACTTCAAACATTGCTTGCTTGTCTTGCATACCCTCTATGTATTTTTTATACTTCAACACTTTCATTATCTATGTTACAATTTCGAATTTACACAATTTCATTATCTATGTTACAATTCTTAAATATCAACTTTTTTTCAAACTATTGAATTTCATCTTGAATTAAATGTGTTTTTAATTGTACGATCATAAGTTCTTAATTATCAAATTTAGTTTATTAAAAAATTATATAATTTAATAATTTAAATTAATTGTACCATGGATGAATTTAATAATTTAAATTCATTTATCAACTTGTACACATATACATGTCTCAAGAATAAACATCTACAGATCTAATATATCTCTATGTATCTGAAATGCAAACTGTAAATCTCGAATAAATATACGTATGTAGCAAAATATAAAAAATTCATATATACATACATGTGATGGTATCTAACACTGAAATACTCAATAATCAAATAAATAGTGAAAGTACATGGATGTCATCAAGGAACTGAAATACACATGTGTACATGTAAACTGGACCTCCAATATATATGCATCAAAAAATATATAAATCTAATCTACTACTAGAAGGACCTCTCAAGACGCATACGAACAGAATGACCCTCTGATCGAGTCTCCTGTACATCCTCTCGTTGAGGTGCATCAACCAAGCCCTGCAAATATCTATACATATATACATACATGTGTTAGAGTTCTATCTTTAAAACACACACACACACACACACACACACACACACACACACACACATACGTGCATCATGTACATATACATTCAAATTAAATACAAATTTGCATATATATATATATATATATATATATATCTAGTTTTCAAAATATTTAAATAACTTTAAACAAACTATTTAAAACTCAAGTACCTGAGCACTACCAGGTGCCTCAATAGAATCATCTCTCTCATGTATATGATGCCCTGAACTAATAGTATGTGTAACCATGTGCTCAGCGACCTATGCCTACATGATTTATTACGAGTTAAAGATTAAATTAAATATATACATATATATCTTAACTAAATTTTTCAATAAATGAACATATTTTTTAATTTCATATATATTTAAAATTAAAAATAAATTATATATGTACCTGGGTCTTCGGTGGTGGAGGATGATCAACAGACTCCATCATATCATCTACTGATGCACCTGAGCCTAAAACTCCATGTCCAACTGCTAGTAAATTTGAGTGAAGTGGACTGTGTAACTGGCTGGGTACATCTGGTGTAGAATCAGTGCTACCAGGTCCGAATAATAGGTCCATGTATGATGAAAGACCCAGGGTCAAACTAGTATCAATCTCATATAGGCCTCGCAACTGCTCACCAAAATCATCAAGGCCCTCAGCTGTGATATGGACATCTCCAACTCGTATGCTCGAGTCATCTGTAGAGTGTCGTGAGTCTGGTGCCAAATGCTGTGAGCTACACACAGGTGTATCATCTCTCACTGGTGTGGCAGCCTGTGTCTGTGGAACTGCGTCAGGGCTCTGATGCTGTCTAACAACATCCATCACCGCGTGTACTAGAATCCTCTATGTATCAGAAATATAGCTAATAAAGTGCAACATATCCTCCAAAAAATACAGTGCCATATCCATATGTGTCTGCTGTCCTGAAAGACCACGAATATCGCCTGGTAGTGGTAGCCCAACAGCTCTATATGAATCATCAGAGGAGGCACTTGAAGTGCTACTAGATGCCTGTGAAGATGGTTGACCAAGTGGACGAGGACGTCGACTATGAAGATAACAACCAATAGAATCTAATGTGATACTAGCTACCGCAGATGCAATGTGCCCAATAGTGTCAATTGCTTCCCTCTAGGAAGCAATGACGACTTTATCTGCAATAGGCGCATGTGTAGGAATCATAGGAGGCATCCTCGATCCAACAAACTGTCTAAGATCTACAGGTGGCAGATGATCTACACTGCGGTACTGGTCACAATCTGCGATCCGACCACACCCCTGTTCATAATAATCAAGAATATCCAAGTAGTTGACATTGAGCCCTATACGGAACTCAGTGTACAACTGCTGTGCAAAATAAAGGGGCATTTGGTCGTTATTAGGATAACGACCATATGCAGCTAAAAATCATGGATAGATCATGCTAGCAATAATAGGGTCTCTACATCATGTGACTATGTAGCCTCTCACCCTACCCTGTGTCCCCTCATAAGCTGGAAATAACTCTCTCTGGATGACGTCTTTGGGGGCTACCCTCTTGACGTCATCGAATGATGCATCTCCTGAAACCTCAGCCCTAAGCTCCCTAGATATGGAAGCTAATATGGAAAGAGTAAATGAATGGTGACCTTTAAACCTAGCTGTCAAATCCTATAAGCTCCTACATATCGTAGTACATATGTCTCTATAAAAACCATCATCAGAGGTCAATATAGAGTGCTGCAGTCTAGCAACCTCATGCTCTGAAAATCAAATAATGCATCGATATCGATGCGTGGAGGTGGTGCAACAGGACCTCCAGCAAGAGCTGCAGGTGCAGCCTGACTTGGAACATCAGCTGCATCAGGAGTTGGAACATGAGCTGCACGATGAACCCTACATCGAGGTACACGAGGAGCCCCACCAGAAGCTGTAGCACGAGCCCCACCACGAGTTGCACAAGGAGCCATATCGAGAACTGCATTAGGTGCTGCAATAGGAACTGCATCAACCTGTGCCGTAGTAGGAGCCGTAGTAGGAACTACATCAGGTGTCGCACCAGAAGCTGCATCAAGCATATCGTGTGAAGCCATATCTGTAAAAATGTATGAAGAGCTAAATTGCCTGTTGTACATACTTTTTTATTTTTAACATTAAAAATTATACTCATGTAATTAAACATACATCACACATCATGGACCTAGATAATCTGTAACACATCCAGACCTAGATTAATTTGCATATAAGTATAAGATAACTTTAAAGTTGAGAGTTTGGTTATGGTTAGAGTTAATTTGTTATTCTAAGATTTTATTATATTTTGGGGGTTATTATTAGAGAATTCAATTAAAGGGTACCTAATAAATTATTTATATTACTCTTAAATGATAATGTTTCGAGGTTTGAAATTCTTGATTGATATTATTAGTAGAGTGAGTCACTGGACTCATAGGTGGCTCTCATCTACTGGGAGGGTTACCCTGCTCAAGACTGTGATTCGGGCTCTTCCTATTTACAGGTGTTTAGTGTAAACACCTCCTGTGGGAGTTTTGAAAGATTTTGATGCTTTGTAACGACAATTCCTTTGGTCAGGCAATCTCCAATCCTCTAAATGGAGCTTAGTCAACTGGGACACAGTTTGTTTGCCTAAGTTTGCTGGGGGTCTAGGCCTTAAATGTATGGCTCTCAGTGTCAAAGTTCTTGCTACAAAGTTATACTGGAGATGGTGCAAGAATCAAGATTGGGATTGGGCCAAGATTCTGACCCATAAGTATTTCTCAGGAGTGGAGGTCCAAGATATTCCTAGACTTGAGCTTGATGGTAAGGGGTCCTTTATTTGGGACACCCTTAAAAGGGGTGCTCCTCTTATCAAGGATGGCCTTTTCTGGATCTATAATGAGGGGTCAAGTGTGTTATTCTGGCAGGACTCTTGGGATGGCCACCTTCCTATTCTCTCCAGTTTTCCCCACCTTTTGCCTCTGTTTCAGGTTTTTTCTTCTGCAGGTTGGACCACGGTAGCTCACTTCAAGACTGTTTGGAGGTGTGGATTGATGGAGGTGGCTAGTTGGAAGGATCCACAGATTTGGCCCATAGGGGGCTCCTCAGAGATTCGGGCTGAACTAGCACATCTTCTCTCTACTAGGCTTTGCAGCTCTTCTAAAGACAAAGACATCCTGGCTTGGGGTCCTTGCCCAAAAGGTAAGTTCGGTGTGGCCCAGGGATATGCTCGGCTGGATAGCCAATGTAATGTAGTTCAGGTGGTCTGGGATAAATTTTCTTGGCTGAAATGTAATTTTTTTCTATGGTTGGTTGCGCAAATAAGTGTCTTACTTGGGATAATCTCCAGCGAAGAGGGTTTCAGGGACCCTCTTTCTGTCCCCTATGTATGTTGGATGGGGAAGATGTTTCTCATGTTTTCTTCTTATGTCCTCTCTCTAGAGACATCTGGCATAAGTGGTGGGAGGTGTGGTGCCATAGCTGTATTCATGCCGAATCTCTTATTGAATTTTGGGACAGCCTTGGCAGACCCCCTACGAAAACTTAATTCCTTCAGGTGGCCTGGGCTATTGGACCTTCTTTCATTCTGTGGAATCTTTGGTTGGAGCGTAACCATTGGATCTTTTGTAATTCCATCTTGGGAGCCACTAAACTATGGCAGTTGATCCTACCCAAGCTTCAAGAGACTATCTCTGCTAAATGTGATATGTCAGAGCCGGTGGATCTTGGTGATTCTCGTATTGTCAGGAATTTAGGATTAGTGGATAAAGGATTTGGAACTAGTAGCAGTAAGAGATCTCAGCCACGAAAGAGGAAGGTTTGTAGAGTGGGGAGATGGAGTCTTCCTCCTGATGCAGTCCTAAAGATTAACATTGATGGCTCCTCCCGTGGGAATCCTGGACTTGTTGGAGTGGGGGGGATTGGGAGAGATGCATATGGTAATGTTATTTTCATACTCTCTATTCACAAAGGAGTTCAATCCAATAACGTGATGGAGGCTTTGGCCATTATGGTGGCTATGGAGCGGGCTTGTTCTCTTGGTTAGAGGAGAATGGTGTGTGAGTCTGACTCTCAGATTGTTGTGGATATGATAAATAACCGGAGAGTGGATGAATCTAGCTGACAAATTGCCTCTATTGTTAGAGAGATTCTCCACTTGAGTAGCTCTGTGGATGGGATCTCTTTCTGTCATATTCCTAGGGATGGAATGGAGTGGCTGATGTCTTGGCAAAATGGGCATTAGAGAAAGGTGCTAGTTGGGATATTTCTATTAGGGATGATCTTCCTACTGATCTTGCTGGGACTTTTGAGCAATTAGTAGAAAAGGACAAAATGTAATTGGTTTTGGGTTGATGTTTTGGTTGGTTGGGCCTGAGGCCTTCTGTAATCTAGTTTTATTTGAATAAATTTTTACCCCTTTTTTTTTTTAAAAAAAGGATAATGTTTCGAGGTTTAGGTTTCAAGTTGGGTTACATATATATCATTTAAAACAAGAGTCATACTTCATGTATGTACATGTGTTTGAATGTATGTGTATGTATCTCAAATGTAATTTTTAACAATTTAGGATTAGGGTCAACTTGTTTTAATTTTATGTAAGTTAGGCTTCAATTAGGTTTTCAAATAGGGTTTTAGTGTAATAAGGCTCAATTTTAGGGTAAGATTTAAGACCTTATGAAACTGTCAGGGTTTACACGAACTTACATAATTTCTAGCATTAAATTTAGGGGTTAATATTAAAGTCCATGGTTAAGAATTTAGGATAAGAGAACTTAGCATATGAAGTTTATGATTTGGTTCAAGATTATGATTTAGGGTATTATTATCATTTATAATATTGGGTTTAGAAATTAAATTTTAAGGTCAAGGTTAGGGTTAGGGTTTGGATAATGGTTAGGGTTAGGGTTTGGTTAGGTTAGGGTTAGGGTTTGGATGTACATGTATGTTATATTCATACAGGTAGAAATGCAAATTAATCTACATTCTTATATATGTATAATTTAGGATCTCCCCTTAAGACATGTCATTGAATTATATAGTTAATTATATATTTCTAATTATTAAGACATTAAAAATAATAACATATGTACATTTAAACATGAATATTGAAAAACATATGTATGTACATCTATATCTACCACATGAACATATTTACATGTACATTTATGAAATAAAATATACATTTTAATCTACAGTCTTATGTATAATTTAGGATCTCCCCTTAAGACATGTGTTATTAAATATAGTTAATTACACTTAGTTATAAGATAAATTAAGATCAATAGTTAACATATACACAAATTATACATATAAAAATGTGAATTTATTAAAAATATGTGCATACATCTACTTTTAACCATGAACAAATATACATGTACATCTATGTTCAAAATAAAAAATTATATATTTTAATCTATATTTTTACATGTACAATTCAGGATCTAGACCCTTAAGATATGTCATTTAATTAAACTTCTAAGATTAAGACATTAAAGTGAATTTGACATATTTACATTTAACACACACACACACACACACACACACACACACACACACACACACACACACACACACACACACACACACACACACACACACATATTTTTTAATATATTTTTTAATTTGTTTTCTAAAATTTTGTAATGTTTTTCTAATTTTAAAAAAAATATTTTTTCTAATGTTTTTCTAAATTTATTTTCAAAATATTTGAAAACTATAAATTTTCTAATATTTTTTAAAATTTGTTTTCTAAAATTTGTTTTATTATAAATTTTCTAACGTTTTTCTAATGTTTTTTCTAAATTTGTTTTTTAAAATTTATATTAAATTATAAATTTTCTAATGTTTTTGTAATATTTTTTCTAAGTTTATTTTCTAAATTTTATATTAAATTCTAAATTTTCTAATGTTTTTGCAATTTTTTTAAAAAAATTGTTTTCTAAATTTTATATTAAATTATAAATTTTCTAATATTTTTTCCAATGTTTTTTTAAATTTATTTTTTAATATTTTTAAATATTTTTATATTAAATTATAAATTCTTTAATATTTTTGTAATTTTTTTCCTAAATTTGTTTTCTAAATTTTGTAATGTTTTTGCAATATTTTTTCTAAATTTTTTTAATGTTTTTTTCTAAATTTTCAATTTTTAAAAAATATTTTAAATTTTTTTTCTAATTTTTAACTATTTATTTTCTAAATTTTATATTAAATTATAAATTTTCTAATATTTTTAAAATATTTTTTCAATAAATTTTATATTAAATTATAAATTCTCTAATGTTTTCGTAATGTTTTTCCTAAATTTTATATTATATATATTTTTACTATTTTTTCTAATGTTTTCTAATGTTTTCTATATAATATTTTTTTTGTTTTCTAAATTAATATAAATAAACAATAAAAATATTAAATTAACATTTAGATATGTTTTATAAACTATTAAAAACATAAATAACATTCAAATATGTTTTCAAAACTATTAAAAACATAAATAACTTTCAAATATGTTTTAAAAACACAAAAAAAATGCATTGAAAACATTAAAATCTATTTTGATAATATAAAAAATACTTCAAAAACGTTGAAAACATTAAATTAATATTATTTTGACATACTCGATAATGAAAATGAGAACGAAAACGAGAGGATGACATGGACGGAAGTTGCTCAAGCCACACGTTCGCCCGAACGCTCAATCAACAGTGCTCGTCGTAAAAATGAATTTCGAAAGTGAAAAAGACGTTTTAAGGTGCCAAAAATTTGGTCAATGCATGTTCGCGCGAACATGTACCTAGCGCATGTTCGCGTGAACATACCTTGTCATGTTCGTGCGAACACGCGCTAGGTACATGTTCGTGGGAACATGTCTAAGGTGTTTGCGCGAATGTATGAGAAATTGAGATGCGAAATTTGCCATTTTTTTCAAGTTTCTTTGTCCCACTAAAGTGGAACCCATTATTGTGGGTTCACCCTATTAGATTGTGGTGACTGATCAGGAAAGTATTGTACATACTTCACAATTAGTGGGGTTCGCTCGAAATTTTTTTTTGGTACTATTTGCCATTCGTAGAATTTTTTTTGGTACTATTCGCCATTCATAGATTCGCCACTAAAGTTATGGCTAATTATGGCAGACATGTTATAACCCTAAAGCAATTTAATACTTGTATAAAAGGGTTTAGGGTTGGGTATTTTTTCATTATGTTGTGATGTGAAATTGGTTCTTGCAGTGGTATTGAGCTGTAAGGGATTACAGATTGTAATCAGGTTGTAATCACTGGATTGTAATAAGATTGGACTTGCTGTTTGGTGGATGTAGCCCAGGGATTGGGTGAACCACGTTAAATCTTGATGCCTTGTGTTCATTTCTGTGTGATCTATTACTTTCTGTTATTGGTTATATTTGCATGTAATTTTTATTTCTATCCGTGGTTTATCCTAACACTTACCTCCTCTCACCATGAGAGGAGACTCTACACTATTGAGGTCCAACTAAAGCCCTTCCCCCAAACATGGCCACTTCTTCCCTATCCAAGGGCGAGCGATGCTAAAATAATCCCCATGAAATCCCCTCAAAAACATAAAACATCAAAGAAAGCATGAGAATAACATCAAAAGAAAACAAGTTAAGATCCCTCCCAATCAACCCCAACACACAAGCAAGCAATGCAAAAACAACACAATGCCTTATGCATGATTCAAACAAGATTCAAGCATGAAAAATGAAGAAAACAATTCAAAGAAGTGAGGAACTCCTACCTTCACCAAAGGAGTTATGGAAAAATGGTGGTTTGAGAAGAGCTTTTCCCTTTCCTTCCTTCAATCTTCAAACTTTCTCCAAAACTAGAGATTGGGTAACAACCCCAAAACTCCTCCAAAATGCCTCTAAGTCTGATCCTTAACTCAACTAGACTTCAAGTAACCTCAAGATGGAGTTTGAGTCACCAACTCAACAGGGAGACAATCAATTTTCGCAATCAACCAAAAATAGGGTTTTTGAGTGACCCTAAAAGTCAACCAAAGAGACTAAGGGGTTGGAAAGTGCTCCCCACCCACATCCTTACCCCTAGGGTACTTAAATTTAATGTTTTTAAGCCTTAAAGACTTAATAGGAACAAATAAAAGCTAGGAGAATAATAAAACTAAATAACAATCTTTTAAAGATAGACAATGCAAATATAGCACAGATGAACAAGGGGTTCAGCTCTATCTTTTCATTGGATTTCTCAGCTAAACTTCCTGCACACTCATTGCACACATCAGTAGTTCGAGAAACACACACACACACACACACACACACACACACATAGATAAAACTACGCATCAAGAAATTCATGTAATTTAAAACATCCATTTTTCTACAATTCAATTATTCATCTTATTTTATTCATTAAAATTAGAAAAATTCAAAGGGTTAGTTTTGCATTCATTCACTTCATCATCATACATGTTCATAAAGCATTAAATGACGAAAACAAATATCTAAAAGTAAAGCATCATACATCATAAATAACATAATAATGTTTAGTGCATCAAATAATGTTCTAACATATCAAATCATGAGTATCAAAATAATAATGTATCATCGATGCTAGGATGGGTCAGGGCAAGGCCTCACAAGCATCACAGGGTTCTTTGATATGTTTACAACACTTGTGTTATCATAATAAATAACAACAAGTTTAGTGATCTCTTCCTTCATACCTTTCAACAATTAGTTAATCCACACAATATTAGAACAATTTACTATTACAACAACATATTCATCCTCTTCTGTGGATTGAGGAATATGGTTTTGTTTCCTGCTTGTCCATTAAATCAATCTTCTTCCTATAAAGAAAGCTCCTCCACTTGTACTTTTTCTATCATCAATGGTGCATGTCTAGTCAACATCTATATAAACCTTTAGCTCAAACTTATCAGTCTTCTTGTACCATAATCCATAGCCTTTTATTCCTTTTAGATATCATAGTGTCCTTTTTATTGCCATCATGTGATTTTCTCTAGGGTTAGCATAGAATCTAGCAACAATTCCAACTGCTAATGCAATGTCAGGTCTGCTATGGACAATATACTATAGTTTTCAAATCATTGGCCTATATAATGTTAGATTTACCTTAGTTGAATCATCACTCTTTGAGTTGCCATAGGTGTTCCAATTGGTCTTGAATCTTCCATTCCAAAAGTCTTTAATATTTGTTTGATATACTTGTATTGTGTAATGTAAATACCTTTCTTCATCTAATAGACTTGCAATCCAACAAAGAATTTGATCTCTTTAAACATTGACATCTCAAAATTCTTTTTTCATTTCATCAGCAAAAGACTTACATAACAAATATTTTCCTCCAAATATGATATCATCAACAAATTTTTCAACTAGCAATATCTTACTTTCAGATCCACTTTTCAAGTACAAATTATTATTGTCATTTGTTCTTACAAAACCATTTTTTACCAAATAATTGTATAACCTTTCATACCATGCTCTAGGGGTTTGCTTCAAACCATATAATTATTTCTGTAACTTACATACCATATTCCTCTTGTTTGGATCAACAAATCCTCCAAGTTGTTCAATGTAGACTTCTTCCTCTAAAATTCCATTCAAAAATGCAAATTTGAAATCCATTTGGTATACTTAAAATCCTTTGTAAGCAATATATGCAAGCAAAGTTCTCACTCCTTCTAACCTTGCAATTGGGGCAAAAGTCTCACCATAGCCAACTCCTTCTTCTTGTGCATATCACTTACAAACTAGTCTTTCCTTGTTCCTTGTGAATTCACCTTTCTCATTCAACTTATTTCTAAAAACCACTTGATTCCAATCACATTATTGTCCTTTGGTCTGGCTACCAATGTCCAAGTGTTGTTTTTTCTCAATTTGCTCAATTTCTTCATTCATTGCTCCTTTCTAGTCTTCATTATCCAAAGAATCTTTAACTTATTTAGGCTCAAACTCACATAATAAGCATGTATCATTCCTCATTTTTCTTCTTGTCATGACTCCTGAATCTTTGTATCCAATGATTTGATCTAGTGCATGATGTCTTCTCACATACTTTGCCAAAACAAGTTTAGGTCTTCTTTCTTCTTGTTGTGATTCACTGGATTTTGCTTGTTCATTTGCATCTGGTGTATTTTCCTGCAACTTGGCCTCCTTTATTTGATGGTCAACAAGAAGCCTGGAATTTTATGGCCATATTGGCCATTTTTCAACTTTTTAGCCATGTATGACAAACTAAAAAAATGTTAGATCATATTGATTGACAGGTTAAATTTTTATTAAACCGTTAATATGATACTTAAGGTTTTTAATAAGCTATCAAATTTTATCATAGGCAATACAAATTTAAAATATTAGTGTACAAAATATAACTTAGAAACTTTCTTAAGTTGATATATATGCTAATTTGTAATTATTTTTTAGAATTTTATGTTATTTTATAAAATGTATAAATTTAGAAACTTCAAGATATGAGATTTTTGTAAATATTACTAATTTATACTTATATTATATTCATTAAATATTAAATTATTGAAGATAAACATGAATATTTATCTTCAAAAGTAAAATGAAAGGCATTAACATGACAAAACTGTCATAAAAAATACACATGACAGGTAAGGGTGATTGTCAAATTCCATGCTCGGTCGGCAGTCTTTGTTTGTGACTCAGCTCCTATAGCTTGATGTCTAGTAGTCTACTCATGCTCGACAGACTGTTGATGCTTGGAAAAAATCTTCTGGAGAACCTCGACAATGCCTGGTTATTAATACTTGACAACCACCTTTTACGGTTCAAGTAAAGTGTTAGGTTCACCTTCATAGATATAGAAAAAAATTCTATAATATCCAAGTTATTTCTTATAGTGCCTCTCCCATTTTATTTTTGTAAGTCATCCTGATGGATGCAACCTTGATGAGCTTTCTTGGTGAGAGATCATGATTGGGACCATGAGTGGTCTACACCCTTGAGGTGATTGGATTTTTGTTACTGTATCAGATGATTGGATTATGCCTATGGCTAATTTATGATATTATGATGTAATAGATGGTTCACTAAGGTTTGTGCTAGTGGTTACTAGGATCGATGTGGTATCATGATGTTGTTCTATGATTACCCAGAGATGTGTGTAGAGATTGCATTGTGTACTATTATCTTGCTACATTGGACTAGGTTCCTGTAGTAGTGGTTAGTCACGTGTTTGACCATTTTCACTTATGTGTTTTAAGTGCTTTTTTTAATGTTGTTTAAACAACCATTATTAAATGCTTAAATAATTAGAAATGGATTGTCCATGATGGATTCATTGGTTATGTAATGTGGATATTTACCTTGTTATATTTTGATCTGAGAGATACTTGTTACTCATTTATGTTTTACATTTGAGATGACCTGAGGGTCAAATGTTATACTTTGACTACAATATTATAGCTGTTAGACTACTATGTTATTCAGTTGATCATATTTGCATGATAATGCCATTTTGAGATTAAAGTGTGTTTTATGATGATATCTGGTTATTCGGTACTTGGACATATCTCTGATAATGTTATGTGATGGATTCAATGCTATGGTTATTTACTTCATTCTTGCTTCATTATGTTATATGTGAATGTGAGTGATGTAAATAGATTATTTCAGTAGAATTGAATAAATGGTTAAATTAGGTGATTTAATGCATTTATTGCTTTGGCTAAGTTATTATATGCAATTGCACTCGATCATGTATTTTAGTGTGCAGGTTTATATCCCTAGCAATGGCATATGGAGTTAGTGGTTCAACTATTCATATTTACCAATGTCATCCCTGTATGGTTGACGTATCCTATTTAATTATTTAATTAAATCTTCTAGTAAATTGATAAATTTGGACTCATTTGCATTATGTGATTAGACTAGTGAATGCGTTTGTGCTTTTAGAGGTTCGCATTATCGCGAAAGTTGTTAAGGAATTATGTAATTTTGGTTTAGGGGAATTTCGGGCTTGATTTTAATTTCTGGTAGTTTTGCCATAGATGAATTCCAATTACTTGGAATAGCCTATTTTTGTTTGGGTTGATTTGAGATTTAACTAGTTCTCCTGATTATTTTTCCTAATCCATTATTCACTCGAAAAGTGAATAAGTATCTAAAGAGGAATTTTATTCATCACTTCTCACCTTTGAATTAGAAAGTTTGAGAGTAAAACCCAAAATTCTCTTCAACAGGAATTATTGTTTTGTTCATTGTGGGAGCTACAGGTGTGGATCGTCGTGAGATTATTTTTTGCATATGGACTCCAAACCCATATTTTATTGGATTTTTGTGGCTTTTATGCCCTAAGACCAAATGGGTTTTATTTTTGAAGTTTTTGAGTTTTGGGTTTTTTTACCTCGTTTTGTGTGTCGCCCTATTTTCTTGAGTTTTCTTGGCATGATGTTGTTCATGGAACTGGATCATCCATGGGATGCTAGTTGGATCCTTGTTGCACTTTTATTTTGCATTGGGATGTGTGCCACATCCATACTCCAGACTTTGTGTTTGGTTGAGTGATTTTATACCTGACGTTATTGTTTCTTTTGGACCCTTGTTATTTCGTGGACACTAGGATTTGTGTAGAATCCATACTTTAGATTGAGGTCGATTGAGTGAGTTCATGATCTTTGATCTTGTTACATCGTTGGGATTTGTATAGAATCCATACTCTTGGATTGAGGTTGGTTGAGTGAGCTCATGATGTATGGTTTTATTGTTCTTGGGATTTGTTGAGTTGTGTTTGGTTGAGTGATTTTTTTCTTATGTTCTCATCCAGCCCTTGCAATATGATCTTCATGATGGTGGTGTGTCACACACGAGCATGTGTGCATGCATTTGTTAGGTGACTTGCAAGGCTTGATCCTCTGTGGTACTTCTGAGAGTTATGATCATTTAGGGTTGGGTTGGGAATATGCATGCCTACAGGCACTCATCATTGGATGAGCATGGGTAGGGTAGGGTAGCATATGGAGGGGCTTCTATCTTGCAACCTAGTGACTACTCCCATGGATTGGCAGAGAAAGTTTTAAGTAAGTAACAATGAAATAAAATGTGTGAATGGTAATAAAATTTAAGATAATAAAAAGATTCAGGATGTGCTCCTTTTATTGGGAAGTGTGAGCTGCCAATACTAGCTTGGGCTTTTCGATGCCAAGCAACTCTCCATGATGTCAACCCTTATATAGTATCCCATTGAGTGTCTGACCAAGACTTGTAGTACTTGCATTGTCTCATGATCTTGGTTTCAGTCATCTTTACTGTCTGGCATGAGTGATAGCCATGGATGTTTGCATGGGTGTGTTTGTGGTTGGATCATTATCTCCACTAGTACAACGGGAGTGGACATATAGGTTTCACGTGGTTGGGAGGCTTAGCTACCTTCACCACTATTGGGGATTGGTGTACAGAGATAGTCTATTGTCCTGGTGCGACCGTCGCTAGACATTTTCACTTGATACTTTGGGTTCTGGAGTATGCCTTCTTATGATTTATACTTTCATTGGAATGCTTGGATATCATATTTAGATGATGTTATTTTATTTAATGCATTCCTATATTATGATGTTTATTATATGATTAGATGATTTTATTTTCTTAGTTGGAGTATCTATTGCTTATTGGATTAGCATGTTAGATTTCTCGTTCTTATGATGTTATTATGCTTTAGTAGCGATGTCCTTATAAGACAACTCTGACTATCTAGTTGGTAGTTTGGGATATTACATGTGGGAGATAGCTAGGACCTTCGAGGTCTCATGATGTTATTATGGTTGGGAGGAACTGTGCATGAGTTTTAGTTGTGTTGGTGCCTTATTGTTTATGTTTTCCTTCATATGATGTTTGGTTTATGAACCATGTATGTACACTACGATGTTGTTTTTGGCATGTTCTCTTTTATGTTGTGATGGTTTGGATGGATATATGTTTTTTGTTTCCTATTACACGATGTCTTGCATTTCATGTGTTCAAGTGTCCAAGCCTCGATGTTAGTGGATCCAGTACTCCTTGGTGTGAAGGTTCTAAATTTTTTTCCCTTCAGAATGTTTTTTGATTTGTTTCTTATCAATCCTCGGCAATAGTGGTTCAACATTGGGTGATACTGGAAGAGTATCACATGCCATAAGGAGAAAGTTTGTATGAGACCTAGAAAGTATTGCACCATATTAGTGTGAAGTATCGTACGATACAGGTAAAATATCGCATAGCCATACTGAGAACTATCACCTAACCATAACTAGAAGTATTGCTTGGCTATAGTGAAAAGTATCGCCTTGGTAAAAAGTATTGCTTGGGTATAGTAATAAATGTCGCCTAGCTACATTAAAGTATCACCTAGTTTTCTTGCAAAAAAACCTACCCGAGAAAACAATAGGTATGTTTGGACTTTTCAGTTAAGAGTTGATTGGTGTCTTGAGTACCCTTTAGGGTTGCATTCCTTCCTAGTTCAATAGATGTTTCTATGGGGTTTAAAATATATCATTTAAGTATAAGATATATTTTAATGTATGCGACAATTCATTTGAGATAGGTTCTAGACCTCTCTAAGATAAGATGTAGATTTTAGGGAATTTCAAGGCTTCATGATTTCAAACTTAGCCAAATTTCAAGAATCAACATTTATCTTTCAACATGGTGTTTAGTAGATGAGTGGTGGTAAGGCTTCATGATTTCAAACTTAGCCAAATTTCAAGAATCAACATTTATCTTTCAACATGGTGTTTAGTAGATGAGTGGTGGTAACTTTGAGCCTCATCTTCTACTTGACCGTTGTTGGTCTCTACTTGTGAATCATGATTATGATATGTCTAGTAGCTATGGACTTGTATGTCTAAGCATGCTAGGAGCTTTTACCTTGGGATTTAACAAGAATATCCCCTTGGTATATTCTCATGACTTGTGTGGTCTTGGTTGTGAGTTGCAGTTTTGAGCTTGGAGATCTTTGGAAGTAGTTGTAAGACTTCTGATGGTCTAGGTGAACATGTGAGTCTTGCCATGCTCCCTATTCTCATCACTTTGTCCTGATGTTTCATTATTGTACTTGGTTACTTTTGTTGTTGTTAAGTAACTTGTTTTAAGAAAAAAAACTAGTGCATGTTTTATCCTTGTGTTCCAAGGATCTCCCGATGGGGCATTACATCCCTTGCATTTTTCTCTACAAATTCATCAACTCTAACATTTGCACTTTCCATTATTTCTTTAGTGTTAGAATTCAAACACTTATAAGCTTTGCTTTTAGTGGAATGTCCTAGAAATATACCTCCATCACTCTTTGCTTCAAGTCTTCCTTTTCATACATCTTTCAATATGTAGCACTTGCTTCCAAAAACTTTGAAATAATTCACATTGGGTACATAACCATACCAAAGTTTAAAAGGTATTTTGTTTGTTCCTTTCTTCACTTGAACTCGGTTCAGAGTGGAGACTGTAGTACTTGCAACTTCTCTCCAATGTGCTCTATCACATTATCTCAATGGTAAAGAGGGGAGATAGTTCTTAAATCCAAATCCTAACCCTAAGCCAATTGTCCTATAAAGTACGACAAGTATATGAGTTATTTACCCTTCTGAATTCGTCAAGTGACGTGAATTTGAGATTTTGACCCTTGAGTTTGATTTAGTACTTTATCTTTAAAATGAGTTTTCTTATCTAGTTTTGTAAGTCTCTTGTGATTTTCAGTTATAATTAAATCACATAAAAAGTTTATTAAATGATTTAATTTAATGAACTTTTTATAAAGAAAAATGAATTTATAATTATATTTAATTAATTGAGAAATTAATAAAATAAAATAATTAAATTTAAAATATTCAATTAAAGTTCTAATTTTGGCATAATTATATTCATTTAATTTAATAATTATTTATTTAGGAGTTTCATTTTAATAATAAACTCTAAATATTATTATTAATTAAATTAATAAATATATTTTTAAAGATGTCTTGTGATTTAATAAAAGAGAGAGAAAATAAATTTAAGAAAGTTTATTTTAATTAAAATGAAAAAAATTTGCACATGAACTTATAATAAAATAAAATAATAATAAAAGGGTTTGCATGATTGTAAAACCAAAACCCGAAAGGGACAAAGCTCTTTATTAAGAAATTAAAGTTCATTTCTCTCCACACAGGGTTTGGAGGAGAAAATTTTGAGAAAAGGGTTTTTTTGAGGAAACAAGAAATTCTTGCAATCTCTGAGCATTTGTCTGGTTAGCATCAGATCAAGGTAGGAATGTCACTTGAATTTATCACAACAATTTTTCTTTGTATTTCTCTCTGTCTTCTTTGTGCTTGTTTCATAATCTTGTTTTGGAAATGGCTCTGTTTGAAACCCTTGTTTGTGAAATCATTGTTCTTCCTTTCAAAAATGTATGTGGTTGAAATCAATATGAAACCCTTGATTGAGAAATCTTGTATTCATAATCGGATCAATTTAGAAAAAATATAATTTGAGATAGGGTTTGGAAAAGAAAATCAGGTTTTTATTTTATGAATTCGATCAATTGTATTTATCTTTCCTATCACACACACACACACACACACACACACACACACACACACACACACACACACACACACACACATCACAGTAAATAATTACTATGATAATATTTATATTGAATCAATAATTTCTTTATATAAAATAAAGTTTTGTTTCCATGTACATATATGGGGGAGTCATTGTTTTTATTATAAAATAATAATAAAGAAATAAAGAAAAATGAGATTAGAGTCATCAGCTCCCCGTCCCCATGGCTGCAAAGGCATGCAAGGCTACTGATAGTAGTTGTAGCTACTACAACAGCCGAGGCTACCTAAGCAGCCAAGGCTGCTATTTGCAGTAGCCTATGAGCCTAAAATTGTATGCATGCACAATTTTAATTGAATTAATATATTAATATATTTTTAAATATAGTTATATATATATAATAATAATTAATAGTAATATTATTAATAGTAATATTTAATTATTATATTTTTTAATTTAATATTTATTAATAATAATTTAATATAAATATATTATTATTCTAATAAGTTAATAAGTATTATAATTAATAATTAATAATTATTATTAAATTGTGATAATTACAAGAATTTGTTTAACAATAGTTTTTAATTGAAGATGTTATTAATTACTTTATTATTAAAATATTTTTTATATAAAGTAATTTGATAATTATATTTCGATTGGGAAAATTGGTTGCTTTTAATAACGTAGATTTATCTTAGATGGTTGAATTTTATATAATAATATTTTCTAATTCTAAGGAATTTTGGAATTTTTGTGAACTCAAAAACTTTAGTAAATTTGACAGTTGAAAAATGAAGAATTCAACCTTATTTGTAAATTAAAATCTTATGTTTTCAAAAGCAAACAAGTTATGAAACTACACTTATTGTGATGTTCATTTTACTTTTGCTAGGTTTGGGGTTGACTTAGTATGTTGGCCAGTTTTGGATGTTTACCAAAGGCCTGGTAGTTATTATTCCATGATGTTTATGTAATGTCATAGTTTTGTGATGTGATCTTTGAGTTATGGATTATAGGGTATATGGTGATTTTCTTGGTGAAATCTATGAGTTTTAATAAGTGATAACATTTTATTAAATAGATTTAAAATGAATTAATAAGAGTCAACATTTTTCCTCGCTCATGCCTTGAGTGCTAGTACAGGCTAGGATAGGAGTATCTAGTGGATGTTTGGTTGTAATCTTGCCTCATTAGTATGCCTTATATGTTAAAGGATACTAATGCCACATAGAGACACTAGGGAGCTGGAGTCTAGAGAGGATGCCAAGGTAACCTTAGAGTTGGCTAATCCAATGACATTTGTCCAGTTACATTGTAGATTTCCTATGTGTCTTTCTTGCCTTAGGGTTTAGATGTCATTTGTCTTGATACCTTTGAGATATATTACTCTATGGTTTTCCTTGATCTAGATGTTGGTTATGAATTTTGAGATTGATATTCGTATGGGACTTGAGAGATTATCTCATTAGCATGGTGGGAGTGGGCCATTTAGATTCCACAAGGTTAGGTGGTAGTGTTTCTTATACCATTAAGATTCAACAATTGGATGTCATTGTTGGATGTGCTTGTGTAGTTGTTCCTTTCATTATGATCTTGTGTTTTGATGGATGGTTATATTCTATTTTATTGTATTTGATTTTCAAAGATCTTATGAGATGATGTATTTTATTCATGATGTATATTCTTTGAGCTTTTCATACCCTGTAACTTGTATAGTTGATGATTATGCATTCTGGTTATGCCAAGTGGCATCTTATGCAATTTACATATTATTTATTTGGATTCATACTTGTGGTTATCCTATGATGTGGATTTGTTGTGTATCAACTTTAGTATTAATAAAACTTATGCATGTGATTCAATATCATGAAACCCTTAAGAGATGTAACTTGTTTATGGATGGTTGTATGCATGTGAGTTATTGCTTCCACTATGTTATCTCTTGTTGTTATTATCTTCAAAAGAAAAAAATGTTTGGAAAACTTAGCGAAAATTTAGGTTAATTTCTTTTGGGTTCCTTGGAGGGGCATTACACCTGGTATCAGAGCCCGAGTTTCTATATTGGGAGCTCTGGGTATATTGGAACGCCGATAGATTAAAACTATTAACTGAAATGAAACTTACATTGCTATAGGTATCTTTTTTAACTTGTATACTTGAACACTTGAACTTCAAATTGAAATAAACTTAAAACTAGAAATAGGAAAAATTGGAATAGATCTTGTATTGTATTCAAAACATGTTTCTTATGGTTTACAATAGTATACCTTTGACATTTTGTTGTTCTTTCTTGGATAGTGTTGTAGGATGGTATGTGGGATGAGATCTATAGGAAGGGGTCATAGCTCAAGTTGTAGTAGAGGTCATGGGCAAGGCAGGGATATTAGTGTGCATGATTCTAATCATGAGAGTCATGTTCAGGAGGAGAACAAGGAGGAACACCATGGAGAGCAATAGGATGATTTAGAGGAGGTTGAGTTGAGACATATGATGAGGACTATTATGGAGCACCTACCTCCTCCTCATAGTGTTGATAATGGGGAATCACATCATGTAGGCAACAAGGAGAGGTAGAGGTCCAAGAGTCCTTGGGGAGACCTCCATGTGTTAGAGTGGGGTTGTTGTTGCACCAAAATATCGATCTGTCAATGCCTAATACAACCACTCAACTTATAGTACACCAGAAGCAGTTAAGCCCTTGTCAGAAATCTTGAGGGGAGCATTGAAAAATTTCTAACAATCTTCCCCTCAGTGTTACCCAAGGGTCTAAGGATTTAAAACTATAACCAAGCTTTGATACCACTTGTTAAAGTGGGATTGTTGTTGCACCAAAAGATCGATTTGTTAATGCTCGATACAACCACTCAACTTATAGTACATAGGAGGCAATTAAGCCCTTGTCACAAATCCTGAGGGGAGTGTCATGGTGACATACAAAGATAAGCTAAGGCTTTTTAGATGAGGGACCTATAGAGGTCCATGATCAAACCTTTCAATGGGGTTGGTTTAGGATATGTGGTAGAGCAGTGGTTGATTTTATTAGATAAATGTTTTTCTATGCAGGACTTTGATTCTAATGTAAAAGCAAGGTATGCCATCACCCACCTAAAAATCTTTGGGGCTACATGGTAAAACATTAAAGAAAATAAGTTGGGTGTGAATATGAACATTGTTACATGGGAGATATTCCTTAAGAACTTCTGTGAGTGCTTCCTACTAGAGGAATGGTATCAGTAGAGAGTAGATGAATTTCTCAATCTAAGCCAACGTACTATGACCATGGTAGAGTATGAGTGTAAATTCTATGAGCTCACACCTTATGTTGGGATCAGTGACAAGTACTTTTTGTTGATGGTACAATATTTTATTCGAGGTCCACATAACCATTTCATTGGGGGTGTTAAGGTATTCCATCCTAAAACCCTCAAGAATTGGGTACATTAGGCTATACTTGTAGAGCAGAACATTACTTGAGGACATGGTAGTTTTGTGGGAGCACTTGCAACATCAAGATCCAAAGATAACCAAAGCACAGGTGCCAATAAGAAGCCTCCATATCCCAAGGGCAACAAGGGCCAACAACAACAACAACTGCAATAACAACAATAGTAGAAGGGATCCTATCCTTTAGCATAGAGTGGTGGTAGTGGTTCTAACAATCAAAACTTATGTGACTTGTAGTACAATAGGAAAAATTAGAATACTCAACTTGCATAGAGTAATTGATATTTTTCTAGTAGAGATAGCCACCGACAATTGAGTGCACCTCTAGCAAGGAGAGGTTCTAATAGAGGCATGTGGTGTTTCTCTTATGGACATTTTGGGCATATTGCAACCAACTTCCCACAATGTACATCTCACTATTCGAGAGCTAGGCCAACAACATTTGAGCCTACAATTGGTGATGCAGGTAGATCACATAAAGACTTTATAGTGGCAGATCATTGCTAGGTAGATCACCAAGCTAACATAATTGAGACTACGAGAGCTATTAAAGGTACAACTCTTTCCATCTTGTTTGATTCAAGTGCAATGGATTCTTTCATTTCACCTTCCATAGTCGTTAAATGTAAGCTTGAGGCAGTTAAGCAAGGCTTAGGTTGGGAACTAGAACTAGCTTCAAAAGCTAAGATTCCCATAGATTCTTTAGTGCAACAATGTGAATTGAACTTAGGAGGTTTTATCACTTTAGTAGATCTTTGAGTTATTCCCCTTGGTTCTTATGACCTATATCACTTTGGACAATCTCTACTATGAAGTTGAAGCAGAGCATTCATAAGTTGTTAGGTGTTCACCATTACTATGAGTGAACTTGAGGAAGAAGACCCTATAAAGAAGACTCTAGAACACCCTATCTTACAAGATTGTGTAGATGTCTTTCCTAGCAAGATTCTAAGTATGTCACCGAAGAGAGACATTGACTTCAACATTGACCTCATCCTAGGAGCATATCCCATTTCTAGAGCTCCTTATTAGATGACCACTAAGGATTTGAGTGATTTGCACCTACATCTTGAGGACCTTTTGGCCAAAGGTTGTATTAGACCAAGTGTTTCTCCATGAGGAGCATGAGTGCTCTTTGTGAAGAAGAAGGATGAATTGTTAAACTTGTGCATTGACTACAGACAGTTGAACAAGGTAATGAATAGGAACATGTACCCTTTATCGAGGATCGATGATTTGTTTGATCAGATCAAGGGAGCCAAAGTGTTCTCTAAGATAGATCTAAAGTTAGAATACCATCAACTTTGCATTCAAGATGCTAACATACATAAGACAACCTTTTGCACTTGCTATGGACACTACAAGTTTATAGTGGTTCCATTTGGTTTGACAAATGCTCCATTGGTTTTCATGTGCTTGATGAATGGAGTGTTCCATTCTTACCTTGAAAAATTTTTACTTGTGTTCTTGGGTGACATTTTGATATATTCTAGATCGTAGGAAGAACACGAGGAACATCTACAGTTAGTTCTTCAGTGCCTAAGAGACAATCGACTTTATGCCAATTTGGTAAAGTGTGATTTCTTTAAGTCTAATATACAATATTTAGGGCATATCACATCAAGGGATGGTATCTTAGTAGACCCTACGAAGATCTTGGTGATGGTAGATTGGCCTATACCCACTAATGTGTCTGAGATTCATAGCTTTATGGGTGTGACTTGTTATTATCGTAGATTTGTCTAGAACTTCTCTAGAGTAGCATATCCCATCACTTACCTCTAGAGAAAGGGGAAGAAGATCATTTGGATATAGAAATGTGAAGAATCATTCTAGAAGATTAAGGAGCTCTTGACTAGTGCATCAAATTTAGCAGTACCTGATCCAACATCTAATTTTATGGTCTGTATGGATGCCTTGCTAGAAGGGATTGGAGTAGTCTTGATGCAAGATGGACACATGATTGTCTGTGAGTCTCTCAAACTGAAGGATCATGAGTTGAACTATCCCACACATGATCTTGAGCTAGTTGTAGTTGTTCATGCTCTAGTAAGACAAACACTTCTTGTTGGGGCATCTTTTTGAGCTTCATAGAGATTATTACAATTTACAATATATATTCATGTAGCCTAATCTGAATGCTAGGAAGAGGCATTGGATGGAGTTTCTATGCGAGTATGAATTCGAGGTGAAGTATATTTAGGGAAATGAGAATGTGGTAGCTGATGATTTGAGTCATAGGAGACATGTGACTCTGTCTTTGACCCTTACTATGGATTTGAGGAGCCGTATACTTCAAGCACTTCCTATAGATACTTGGTATTAGGAAGTGAGCATGGAGATAGATTCAAGGA
Source organism: Cupressus sempervirens (assembly GCA_028749045.1). Lineage (NCBI taxonomy): Eukaryota > Viridiplantae > Streptophyta > Pinopsida > Cupressales > Cupressaceae > Cupressus > Cupressus sempervirens. The sequence continues at coordinate 570,209,411 of CM053792.1, read as the reverse complement.
GAACTTTAGAGGGAATATTTTTAGGTTATGTCCTAGAGTTAGATGACATTTTGCACTATTCAGAGAGGATTTACGTACTACAGTTGGATGCGCTTCATACATTGATCCTATCAGAGGCCCATCATGCATCTTACTCGCTACATCCAAGTGTCAAGAAGGTGCATGCAAATTTTTGATGTTTATACTTTTGGATAGGGATGAAGCATGATATCACTAATTTTGTGGCTAGATGTCTTGAGTGTCAGAGAATTAAGGCAAAACACTAGCATCTAGCAAGGCTTTTACAACCTAATCTCATTCCTTCATGGGAGTGGGATATTATTTCTATAGATTTCATTGTAGGATTACCTATGACTACTTGTCGACATGATGCTATCATGGTCACAGTTGACTAGTTGACTAAGGTGGCACACTTTTCACTAATGAGATCATCCTAAATAGCAACTTTAGTAGCTAATGTCTTCATGCATGATATCATGATATTGCATGGTATTCCTCAAAAGATCATTTCAGATAGGGATCATGTATTCACATCCACATTTGGACATCTTTGCAGCATGATCTTGGAGTGCAGTTAAACTTCAGCTCATAATATCACCCAGAGACAGATGGTCAGAATGAGAGAGAAAATCAAGTTCTAGAGGATATGTTGAGGATGTATGTTATGGATAGACATACTCTTTGGGAGGATTATCTATACCTAGTAGAGTTTGCATATAATAATGGATATCATAGTTTCATTGGGATGACACCTTTTCAGGCTTTGTATGGTCATCCTTGTCATACATCATTGGGTTGGGACAATTTATAGGATCACATCCTATTAGGTCCTAAGATGCTTTGAGATATGGAGCAATAAGTAGTGCGCATCCATGAGAATGTGTTTGCAACACAAGATAGAAAAAAAAAAAGTATGTTGATGCTCACAAGACAGATAAGTAGTTTGCAATGGGTGAGAAATTTTTCTTGAGAGTGCATCCACGAAAGAGTTTGATCTGTTATAGAAAGGGTTTGAAGCTAGCATCTCATTTTGTGGGGTCATTTGAGATTCTTGAGAGGATAGGTCACATTGCCTACCATCTTGCATTGTCGCCTAGCTTAGCTCGTGTTAATGATGTGTTCCATGCTTTTGTTCTTGGACAATGTATTCCTAATGTGATATATGTTCTTGATTGGAATGTGTTATAGGTGGAGGCAAAACATTTGGCTTTGGATTATGTGTACATTATGCAATAACGAGATTTAAACCTCAAGGGTCGAACCATAGAGCAGTTAAGGGTTCAATGGGACCCTACTAATGAGTCATCAACTACTTGGGAGGATGCATTTGGTTTATAGGATTTATACCCCTACTTGTTTATAGGCTTCTAGGAGTAAGCCTAAGTCTGGGGGGGTGAATGTAGTGCCTACCCCTCATTTTCTTTTCATATTATATTGTTGAATTCTTTTAGGCTAGCTTTATGGTTATGTTTTATGATTTGTGATACTTGGTCACCTAATTTGATTTGGATGTTATTTCATACTTGATTGATATATGTGATGAGCTACTTGATACTTGATTATTTCATGTGTTCATGATTATTCTTTCGATGATGATGCTTATAGTGATTTCAATTATTCCACGATGATAGTTAGATGGAGGATTATATACAGTTTATACGGATACTTACCTCATACTTGCATGTGTATGGTGTACATGTATGTTTTGCTTTATGTTTGACATTTTTGATGTGGTTGAGGTAGGGAGTCTTAGTCACCTGCTTGTCGAGATCTACACAATGCGCTACTTGCCATCATTTCCTATTTAGTTTAGATTTATATGTATATGTACATGCTCAGATTTTATGCAGATTGTAGCTATTGGGCATTAACTTCCCTGACTTGCCAAAATGAGTGTGCCCTATCACAATATCTCAATGGTGAAGAGGGGAGATATTTTAGTCCAAATCCTAACCCTAAGCCAATTTTCCTAGAAAGTAAGACAAGTATCTAAGTTATTTACCCTTCCAAATTCGTCAAGTGACATGAATTTGCGATTTTGACCCTTGAGTTTGATTTAGTACCAAGTCTTTAAAATGAGTTTTCATATTTAGTTTTGTGGATCTATTGTGATTTTTAGTTATGATTAAATCAAATAAAAAGATTATTAAATGATTTAATTTAACAATTTTTTTATAAAGAAAAAACAATTTATAATTGTATTTAATTAATTGAGAAATTAATTAAATAAAAGAATTAAATTTAGAATATTTAATTAAAGTTCTAATTTTAGCATAATTATATTTATTTAATTTAATAATAATTTATTTAGGAGTTTTACTTTAATAATAATCTCTAAATATTATTATTAGTTAAAGTAAAATATATATTATTAAAGATGTCTTGTGATTTAATAAAAGAGAGAGAGAGAGAAAATAATTTTAAGAAAGTTTATTTCAATTAAAATGTAAAAAGTTTGTACATGAAATTAAAATAAAATGAGATAATAAAGAAAATGGTTTACATGATTGTAAAACTGAAACCCTAAAGGGAGAAAGCTCTTTATTAAGAAATTATAGCTCATTTCTCCACACACAGGGTTTGGAGGAGCAAATTTTGAGAAAATGATTTTTTGAGGAAATGAGAAATTCTTGCAATCTCTAAGCATTCGTCTGGTTAGCATCAGATTGAAGTAGGAATGTTGCTTGAATTTATCACACTAATTTCCCTTCGTATTTCTCTTTGTCTTCTTCTTGTTTTTTTGAGAATCTTGTTTTGGAAATGGCTCTGTTTGAAACCCTTAATTGTGAAATCATTATTTTTCATTTCAAAAACCTGCATCCTTGAAATCAATATGAAACCCTTGATTGAGAAATCATGTATTCATAATTGGATCAATTTAGAAAAATTATAATTCAAGGTAGGGTTTGGAAAAGAAAATTAGGATTTTATTTTACGAATTCAATCAGTTGTATTTATCTTTCCTATCAAATCTATACTAGATTTTGTTTGTATATATATAATAGTAAATCATTACTATGTTGAAATTTATATTGAATTAGTAATTTATTTATACAAATTAAAGTCTTTTTTTCCATGTGCATATGTGAGGGGAGGCATTGTTTTTATTTTAAAATTTTAAAAAAAATGAAAAAGGGATCGAGGTCATCACCTCCCCATCCCCAAGCTACCTTGGCTGCTCGTAGCTGCTAAATAGTTGAGGCTACTATTTGCAGTGGCCTACAGGCCTAAAATCTTATTCATGCATAATTTTTATTTAATTAATATATTAATATTATTTTTTAATCTAGCTATATGTATAATAATTAATAATATTATAGGCAAGAGGCTACAACACAATGGTAACTTGTGAGCCTCTCATGTGGTAGGTCTTGGGTTTGAATTCATTTAACACATAAAATAAATAATTACAACAAATAATAATAATAAATCTAGGCTTTGGCCATTTACCAATCAATTTTTTAAAAATGATATTATATAAATATAATATTTAATTACTATATTATTCAATTTAATGTTTATTATTTGTAATAATTTAATATAAATATATTATTTTATTAAGAATAAATTAAGTAAAAATAGGTTGTAAATGACCCGAAACCATTTACAATAGAACAAAATAATAAAAGTTGAAAAACCCAAAAGAAATATGCATTAGCACTGAAGAATAGAACTAGCTAAACTAAGTAGCCAAAAAATAATCAGTAGGAAAAATAGCAAAAAGAAAACAAAAAGACAACACAAAACTAGCTACAAGGTCTTTAGTAAATCCATTGCCTGGTTGGCAAGGATGTTTGTGTTATCTATAGAGGCCTTCAGATCATCCATTTCTTTGGCTTCGACAATCTCAATCTTTTTTGAGTTGGCCCTAGTACGCTTGCTAGGTCCATGGTCATCTTTCACATCCTTGGAGCCTTGACCTTTCCCTTGTTTGAATTTGTTGAGAAGAGTATTAATGTTGTCTATCATAGTCTTTAGAATAGAACAATTCTGATAAGCTAGTTTCTTAATCGTCTTCTCCATATTAACTACTCTATTATCTAGACCATCCAACCTTTTCTAGAAATCTTTATTTAGCTGATCCAAAGCTTTGTTCTTGGCTTCTAGGGGTGGAACACATTTCATAAGATTCTTAACCCCTTCAACATTACCAATCACCTTAGAAAGTATATCAATATACTATCCCAAAGTTCTCTCCCCTCATGTAGTTTTGTTGAGCTAGTCAAATTCTCTCAAAATTTCATGCATCTCTTGCTGCAAACTATTGATGTCAAGGTATACTTTAAGAAACCCCTCCTTTAGAAAAGGTGTAAAAACTTGGCAAAAGGTGTAAAAAACCTTTTAAAAAAATATTTTTTGTGGCGAAAAAAATAGTTTACAAAGAAAAAATAACAATCTCCATTGGTGAAACATTCACAGTCTCTCAAACAATGTGTAAAATTGGGGCGAATTGTGTTATTTTAAAACCACAAAAAAATTATACATTGGCGAACAAAAAATAATAATTAGTAAAATTTAATTTTTTTGGGCAAATCATTTCATTATATTCAAGGTTATTAAAAACATATGCTAAGTCGATGGCATCAAAGGTCGCAAAGGGTTTCATCAACTTGAAATTGGCAGTTGTGAAATTGCGAGAAAGGCTTTAACAGGTCTATCGCAATGTCACTGTGAAAGTGAAAGTTAATTGTTTGTCTATTGCGAAACTGCGAGGAGGGTAGAGATTGCATCATCATTGGTTGGAAAGATAAATGAGGAGTTAACTTTGCGACTTTGCAAAAAGGAGATTACAAAGCATCGACAGTAGCAATTAAATGATGGTGATTTAGTGAACTTTTATGTTATGAAGTCATGAAACGGGAGATCACATCATCAGAGGTTTTATTTAAGCAGTTAGTTTGTTGGTTGTGAGACTGTGAAATGTTAATTCAGGCAATTTTTGCATGTTCGTAGCGGTTAAAGGGAAAGGACTTTCAGAAGTTGTGAAAAGGGAGATCGCATCATCAGAGGTTTTATGTAGGCAGTTAGTTTATTGGTTGCGAGTCCACGAAATGTTAATTCAGGTAGTTTTCGCATGTTCGTAGTGGTTAAAGGGAAAGGACTTCTGGCAGTCATGAAATGGGAGATCGCATCATCAGAGGTTTTATGTAGGGAGTTAGTCTGTTGGTTGCGAGACCGTGAAATGTTAAGTCAGGCCATTTTCTCATGTTTGCAGCGATTAAAGGGAAAATATATGTGATCCTGCGAAGTCGCAAAAAGTTAAGATGAAGCAGTCTTCGCCACTTCACACCGGTTAGAAGGAAATAGGTTTTGACAATTGTGACAACGTGATGTGAAACATTTAAGTTCTAAAGCTGCGACAGAAGGGGAATCTCAGTGGAAGAGGATATAAGGCTTATTGTAGGGTTGCAAGGATAAAGCAAATATTTGATTTAATGGTTGCAATAGCCTGAGAAAAGGAAAAGAAGGGTTTCACAGTTTTGTGAAAAGATTTCAAGGTTAAGTTGAACTGATTGCGATAGAGCATACAAAGAAGGGTTTTGCAACTCATAAGATTGTACAATGACAATGTATTTTTTAAGCTTGAAACTTTGAAAGTACAAAAGAATAGGTTTTCAAATCTATTATCTGATTCCAGACAACTGATGAGTTGACATTCTAAGGCAAATGAAATAAAGGCAATAATTACTACTGGTAGTGGTCGATAATAGATATCCATGCATGTGCAAGCTTTTAAACTTCAAAGCCATTAAAATTTAACAATTTAACACCATGGCCCATCACGAAGTTGCAAAAAACTAGAATTCTCAGATATTTAGAGCTAACAGAGCAAAAAGATTCAAGAATTTGTACTAAGATCAGAATGGCAGAAGCAAAATCATTAGTAAAAAAGGGCACTGGAGAGGGTAGAAAGGTTTCATTGTCTACCAAATTTGCAGAAGAATGGTTGAAGATTCTCCCTAAATCTTCCAATGCTCAAAGTGCTAATGTCCACGTGTTTAGAGATGCTTATAGCTTCTGTAGAGATGCTCAAGTACCAGACACCAATGGAACTAAATTGTTCTGGTACTTTTACAAGAATAGGGTACAGAAGGTTCCCATCTCAAATCCATGGATGAAGAACCTGGAAAAGTTGATAATGCCAGAGGTATACTTGGATGTTGACCTTATCAAGGCACTAGTAAATGCATATAATCCAACCACTCGATCCTTTCATAGAAAGGATATGAACATTCTTTGTACGTTAAGTAAGGATGCTTTTATTGAAGCATTTGATTTGCAGGGTCCCATGTCAGTTCCTATTAACCTGGAAAAATTGGAAGGAACATTTCAAAAACAAAGAGGTTTCTATACAAAACATGCAATATTGCGACAGATCCCGAGGGAAAACAAGATGAAAGGAGAATTCCTGAAAAAGGTTACTAATTTTATACCTTTGTCATATTTTTGTGCATACTTTCAGAAAATAGTTTTTGGATTGAACAAACTATTGGGAGTAGATGGATCCATGGATGCCTCCCTAGCATTGTATGTGATAGATCTAGACATTCAGGACCCACATACTAATGTGGGGTATGATTTTGGAACATTCATTGTTGATAGTATTCATCAGCAGATGGTGACAGCTCAACAAGGTGATCTTGGCAATTTCAAATTTCTACATTACTCATTGCTTATGCATCTCATCCCCTTCTACAACGTGGGCCATGTGGATTCCAGTTTCATTGAAGCTTTGGACAATTTTGGAGAGGCATTGCCTGTTCAAAGATGGACAAGATTATGGCAGAGGTTCTACTCTTTTTCTAATTCCCTCTCTTTTTATAATGATTTTGTTGCAACTATTCATATGATGTTAGGTTTAAAATTGGAAAGATTACTTAGGTTAATCAGGAAGATTGTTAGACCAACTATGTGTTTTGATGATGAGGGACCAATTGATCATGATTGGGGTAGTGCCTTTTTATTAGCAAACTGTACAGTGATTAGAATTTTTGGTTGTTCCCAACCCCCTCATTTCTTGCCAAGATATGTACTGGAGAGGGTGGGTGTAGTGGAAATTTTCAGGTAGTTGTTATCCATGAATAGAGAATATTTAGGGCCAACCATTAAAAAGGGGTCTTTTTTGTGTAGAAATTTCAAAGTAGGGGATTTTGAAATTGGTAAAGAGGCCATTGAGGAAGTTGATGCCTTCCTAAGAGAGTTAAATTTCCCCACTGCCCCCACTAGGGTTTATGACCCATATAACATTGTTAGAAGTGCTCTTAAACAAATGAGAGGTTATAATGTCATCAATGGAAGGAAAATTTGGGAAGAGGATGTCATTAGGGATCAATTGGATGAAGATGTTTGTGCTGATAGGATGCAGAAGTGGAGACAAATCCTCTCAGTAGAGGAAGAAATGAAGAAAGTAGATCCTAATTTCCAGGGCTTCTATTCTAATTTACCCCATTTTCAACAAATAAATAAGTGTATTGAGGAGTTTGATAACATTATGGCTCAAGTTCCTCAAAATGCTAGAGATAGGGCAAACCCTTCTTCTCCAAAGGCAGATGTTCTATTGGAAATTAGTGACGAAGAAGATCAGCTTGGCCCTTCAGACTGGGATAAAAGGGGCAAGAAGAAACAAAAATTGATTGAGGTTCCGAAAAAGGCTAGAGAGAAAGCCTTGCAAGTGCTTCCAAAAGGAACTAGGTATTTTGATGATGCCAAACAAAAGTTCTTAATTGATCAAGCTACTTAAGAGGAGAGGAGACCCAATAGTTTAGAACTGCAGTCCATAATGCTGGATGACAAAATTATACAGGCTCAAGAATTCATGAAGGATGATGATTTTATCAAGAGTGAAGAATTCAAAAGTTTTATGTATAAACTCAAACATAATGAACTTTCTTTGCATGTAAAACCTAGAGACATAGATGAAAAAGTGACTGAAATGGTGCAGAAGCTCCAAGCCTATGATCCTAACAGTGAAAGCCTCACTATAGAGGAGGCTAGGGAATTGGTACAAAGGAGTGGTATAATAGTTTTCCTAGGATGGGATATTAGCTCATCATTCATGCTTGATCAAATGAGGAGACAAGAAAAATCAATCTCTTATGAGGAGATTAATCCATTTGGTGAATTGCAGGGGGCAGGATCTAATATAGATACTAAGACAATGGCTATTTGAAGTGTAGCTCCAGAATCAGAGAAGCCTACCCTGATGGAAATTAAAGAGACACCGGCAAGTAATGCAATTTTTTGGAATGCACATTCAACTTCTTCAGATCAAATTTACAACCTCCAAAACATTTTTGCTATGCTAGGCAAGAACAAGATTGATATTCTTCAAGAACAACTCGTGTAGACATATGAAAAGTACCTTGACACTAGGAAGAAGTATGAAGAGGAAATGAGAAGAACATATGTTCTGCAACACACTTTGGAGGAATCAAAAAAGGAGAGGGAGGTACAAGACCAAAATATTCAAACTGACCAGATAGCAGAAGAACCACATCTAGTAACACATACGGATGTGGATGAGTTTGAGATTAGCAAGGATGCAAAGATCAAGACAATGAAACAGTTTTTGATTCATAGAATCACTGCTTTAAAGAGAGCCTTTGTAAATGTACATAGTATGTATAAGAGTAAGGGAGGTACAAGACCAGAATATTCAAACTGACCAGATAGCAGAAGAACCACATCCAGTAACACATATGGATGTGGATGAGTTTGAGATTAGCAAGGATGAAAAGATTAGGACAATGAAACAGTCTTTGATTCATAGAATCACTGCTTTAAAGAGAGCCTCTGTAAATGTACATAGTATGTACAATACTTTGCAGAGTAATGAATACCAATGCTTTGAGGCTTTATCACTATTATCTCCATTGTTTTCCCAGTGGGCGCCATACATTCAATTATTTGATAGGTTGGTTCCTTTACTTACACAAAAAAAGGAACTACCTAAGAAGATCATTGTTCCTATAAGGAAAATGATACATCAAGTTAAATAATCAAATTCATTCTTCATTGGTAAGATCGAAGCAGTAAGGGGAAAATTGAAAAGCATAGCATTGGGTACCCCAGATTTCATTCCAACAATTTTGAACAATGAAGGGTATGTCAAATCTTGGCAAGAGTGGTCTGAATCTTTTGATCTAATATTAGACCATCCAAGATTTATAGCATTTTCAAGAGGTGAATCAAGTGATCAAGTTGTATATGATATGATTGATATGACATACAAAATTGAAGCAGAGATGAACACAATTACTAGAGAGGGTAAAGCCATCACAGATACAAAATGGACTAAAAACATTAGTGAATTAGAAGCAGTTAGAAATACAATGTGGCCTATTGTGGATATAGATATTGCCATCTGGGAGGTTATAGTAGATATCAAAGCAATCCCTTCAGTAGAAGATGATTAGCAAAAAAGATGGTGGCCCCGGGGAATCAATTGGAGGACACGTGTTGCAGAAGAATATCAAAGAGAAGTTGTTCATCATAAAAGATTACCTTACCTTTGCGGTACATCTGTTGTGGGTAATGTTGCAGTTAGAACTAGAAGATAGGCTTAATGATCACTTACCACGTGTCACATTTTCTAATTGTTTCCCCTTTTTCTATTAAAATATGTCACAAAAGGTTTCAACAAATTGTAATGATTATCTTAATTGTTGTTATCTTTTGTCTTTTTTAATGAATCATGATGTAACCTTTCTAAGCCTGAAGCTTGTTGTTACTCAAGTGATATAAATATGAGTTCCCAAGGCTTAGAAATGGTCTGATCTGTTGTTATGTTTTAGATTAAGTATAATTTTCTTTAAGAGCATATATTGTTCCAACTCTATGTATTTCAATTTTCCATTATGTTTTGTACTTAGTAGTTCTCTGTGATGTTAATGTTAATGAAAAGTGTCATATTCTGTGCTGATATTATGGCCTTTGCACACATCTCTACTATCTCTTTTTTAATTATCAAACAACTAAATCAAGAGAAAGATACAAAAATAACATTGTGTCAACAATATGAATAGAGTAACAACTAACAAAAATCTTGAACTCAAATCAAGAGAAAGGTACAAAAATAACATTATGTCAACAATAGAGTAACAAAAATCTTGAACTCAATTTTTGTAAATTGTAATTGCAATATGACTGAATATGGAAGAACTGAAGTAGAGTATACCTATAAATTCCTTAGAACTGAATGCTACATTACTAAATCACGATTCACTTCATTGACTCAGTCTCAAATGTGATGCTTCTATATCCGATATGGACTCCAGATCTTGAAACTAAAGTCTAACTAGTACTAATAGGTTCCTCTTCATTCTGAATTAGGTATTAAAAATTCGTAAAATCTTCATCTTCATTTTGAATTTAAGACCTAAATTCATCATTTATGTTGGAGTCAGCAGTAGAAGTAGAACCAACATCTTTTAAAGTGTTGCAAATGCCTCATCTTTCACATGTGGAATTCCAAATGGCCAATGACCTATCATAAGGAAAATCTCTAACATTGTATTGAGTTACAAACAACCTCAAACAAGTTTCCAAATTTTTGTCTAGTTTGTTTTTGACATTTGATTTCAAAAACCCCAATGCACTAAAAACTCTCTCATCTTTCACCGACCCTAATATCATTGTTTGACATAAATCAGCAAGTTTGAAATATTCTGATATTGAAGTACATAATACTTCACTCTGACTTATCCTTTTCCAGAGCCTTGTTATTGCACTAGGATCGAATGGATTCTCAAAGTTTTCCATCTATTTTTTCATACACAATGCAAAAAGTTTACATTATTTTTGAGATTATTTGAATCTAAGATTCCTTGTATTAGTTGTCCATTGCAATTTGTATGCTTTTAAAAATGTGTTATCAATTTGTCAAGTTTATTATGAAACAACTTTGCATCAGTTGGATTATGTCCAAAGTGTTTCCAAAATTGAGGAAACACACAACTCATGGCTTCAAGAATTTCTTCTCGAGGGAATCTTTCGTGAATCTCACTTGAAATTTGGTAGGAAATAGACTTCACATTTTCACTAATAGATTTAAAAATCTTGTCAAAATCATCCTTTCTAACTGGTAGTACTCTTCCTCTCTTGGTTGTTTTAGATTGGTGCATTGGTATTTCAAATCCTTTCACAAACACACATAGCTCATTTTTCCCATTGAATTGTAAAAAATTCTCAGCATGATTCAAATCTGTAATAATCTCCCACCTTGAAAAAATTGGGCTATGACCTGAGAGATTTGAATACAAAGAATCCAAAGTCATGCATGTCATTTTATGTAAATCAGAATACTCATGAATATACATAGTTTTGTCTTGGGCTTTCTTAACAAGTTTGTTCATTAAATCTAGCATGGGGAGAAGACTAGCTAAATTTAATAGGTTCTCTATATCACTTAACTTATTTAAAAATTAGGAGCTCTTTCCATTGTAAGGCGTTGCTCATATAGAACTCCAATCAAGGATTGATATTTTGCTAGAACTCATTCTGCTAGTCCATGCAAAGATATCCATCTAGTCTCAACATCCTTGAGAATCTTATTTCTTGATGTTACTCACTTAGAAAAAATCTTAAATTCTGCAAAGCATTTAGGACTTTTGCAAAAGTACGAGTGGAGCTCATGGATTAGATCTTCAACTTTTGACACTGTAGGAAAAGTACTTACAATCTTATATGCTAAATTCATTCGATGGTCCATGCAGTGTATGCCAAGCATGTAAGGTGCAGTACTAGTTTTTAATCTTGCACAAAGACCAGTCCTTTGCCCTTGCATTACTGTAGCTCCATCAACTTCGACACACACTAACTTCTTTGCAATTGTCAAGTCATCCATACCAGCAATTTCATTCAAAGCTTTCTTAACTTCTAAATATAAATTTTTTGCAATTGAATTGGCCCTCATTTTACGAACACAAAGTAGATTAGCTTGACAGACATGATCTTTTATAGTATATACATGCATACAGACCCAAGCAGTGTTATCTACCGCAGTGACTTCATCTAAGGATAATGAAATGAACTTGGATTCTTTTACTCTCTCCTGTACATTTTGCTTTTCCACCTCAGCAAGACAGCTTGCCATTTCCCATCCAGCGTATATTGACCAATGTGACATAGGATAGTGAGGAACTCTCAAAAAAGATAATAAATTACCATATTCTAAAAAGTCTCTCATAGGACACCCTCTAGATAAAATATGAAAAATAACACTCATCTGAACGGTCTTTGCCAAGTTTGCATCATTGGCTGCATGTTGAAGCCCATCCTTGATTGGATTGCCACTACTGCCACTACCAATTACCGCTATTTTCTTGAAATGCTCTTCATATTCTATGGCATACTTAACATGAAGGCATTCTTCCTTTGATTTCCATCTCACTGCCACTACTTCCTTTCCATCTATGATTTTTTTTTCATAAACCTTACCAATATGTTTTTCTGTAGTGTCGAGCTTTAACTGCAACTTTTTCAATCTTTTAGTTTTCCAGGTACAAATCGTACACTTGCATTCTGTTGGTGGTTCATCATTTTTTGTGACTAGTTCAATAAACCAGTACTTTGCTGCCCAATCAACCTGGAAAGTCCTTTTCATTTCCCACTCCCGCCCCATTTTTACATTCCTTTTTCTTTTCTTCCTACCAACATTAATATTATCTTCTGTTATAACATCTTTTGTTGTTCGAACATTTTTATCCTCGTTTGATGCATTTTGATTTAATTGAATAACAACCTACTCTTCTAGTGGTGGTGAGGTATTGTGATTTCCTTTTGCACTTGTACTTGCCAAAGTTGGTGGACCAAAAACATTGTCAATTCTAAAGAAAGCCTTTATGGTAGTATCTCTAAGTTTTCAGCATTTTGATGTAAGATTAATCCCTTCATTTCCCTTGGGGGTCTTACCCTTGTCACTTCCCTGAGACTGAGCAATAGTAGTTACAGACTCACCCTCCCCAGACATCTCAATCCACTGATAATCTGTTTAAACTTTACTTCCCTGAGAATAAGTAGTATTACTTTCAAACTAGGAATTGAAACTTAAAGAAAAAAAGTTAAATTTCAAATATGATTTTTGACAGTCGGTGAATTGACATTCCACGAAAAAGGAAATAGGATATTGACCTTAAGTGGTCAATATCCATGCATGCAAGCTTTAAAAACCATTAACATCGCTAGCAACTTTCAGCATTTTGTCCACTTTTTGAAAAATTTCTAATGAAAATGAGATAAGAAAGGAAACTGTAGATAAGCTTCTGATTAAATTAAACTACATAAGCTCAATGAGAGTATTTTATAGCACAGTTGCACATACTAGTGTACCACCACTTGTGGAAGCTATCTCTGGAGTCTGAGTCGTGCCCGCGATGTGTCCTGCACTGCCAAAAATTTGTTGGAGTGCCAGCGGTATTTAGTGAATGTCTCATTGCTTGGGAAAATTTGGATTTATACATATTACAAATCAATACAATTACCAATTTACCACACCAAATGAGCCGACTCCTCCATGACAAAATGAAAGTGTGTTGGCAAAATGAGCCGACTCCTCCACTTCCCATAACATGAAATGAGCTGACTCCTCCACGATAAAATGAAATTGGGATGGCAAATTCTCCCATACTGCATGAAATGAAAACTTGAAACCTGACAAACATTCCATGATGAGTGTTACCTGGTCGACTGCATGAAAGGCGAATACCGCCAGGGAAAAACTCAAACGTAACATTTGCCTTGGCGATTACAATGCTAGGCAACTAGTAGACCCAACAAAGCTTGGCGACCAGGAAACCATGGAAGGGCTCAGAAATTGCCAAAAATAACACTAGCAAAATGCCAAATTACCAAAATACAAAAATTCGCCACTATATTATACCCTGATGCTCTTGCATCAGTTTATTAAGTAATTTTTACAATGCCAACATCACACTAATCTAATACATGCACCAACACAACATCTACAATCCATCGCACCCCCATGTCCCTTTGCATGTTGGGGGTTTGATCTTGTTTAGCTAATCACATCCCCATCTTCTGATGGACATAAATGGATCATCATATTTATTTCACCAAGTGGGTTGAATAAATTTTACTTGTTAATGCCATGGGAGTCCAAGTTTCTAAATTCATCCTCTACCACATTATTTTCCAATTTATTATCCCAAGCACTATATTTTCACACCATGGGGGTAATTCTGAAAACCTTAATATGAATGAATTGTAGCCCTATTTACACATTCATCACCATTTTTCTAGCCCATACTTTCCACAAGTAATGGTCAGGTGAAGGAAACCAATAAAACCCTGCTTAAAATCCTAAAGAAGGTTGCCAATAATTTTAGTCATGATTGACATTTGTAAATCAACCATGCTCTTTGGGCATACCACTCCTCATTTTGTACATTCACTAGCACAATCCCATACTCCTTGGTTTATGAATCTAAAGTAGTCTTACCCATAGAGGTTGAAATCCCATCCTTGCACATATCTTTGCAAGGAAAACAATTTGATGATAACTACAAAGTTGCTAGACGCACCTAGCTAGGTCTACTTGATGAGATATGGCAGCAGGCCTATGACCACCTAGTGGTTTACCAAAATTGACTCAAGAGGAACTTCAATAAAAAAGGTTCACCCTTGTCAATTTTAAGTGGGTTACATGATCCTACAAGAGAACATGAAGGTCCAATCAGATAGAGAGAAGAAAGGAAAATTTGAGCCTACCTAGCTAGGTCCATATGTTGTCACAACATCGTTTTGGATTTGGAGCATATAAGTTATCTACTCTAGAAGGTGAGCTTCTAAATGATCCCACCAATATCATTCATGCCAAGAAGTTCTATGCTTGATTCACTTAGTGTACCCTTCTAGTCTTGAAAAAGTACAAAAATATCATAAAAAGCCCTAGAAAAAAAGAACCAAAAATAAAAAAGAGTAAAGAACAAAAATAAGCATCTAATGGCAAAAACTTCTCAATTCAAGTGCCTTGGATAGGCTACTTGGTGAAAACCTAGCAATAGGAGCCCTGTGTACTTGGACCATTCTATTATCTATAAAATCTCCATAGCATTCCTCCATCCACTTACCCATATACCAAAGGTGTCCCAAAATCACACAATTGAAACACTTACATACCAAACACCATTCTTGTAGAAAATCCAAAAACATTGTACTCTATCATGATCCATATGTACTATAGCTCCACCATGTATGATACCATCCGAGATCTTCACATGCACTATAAAAAAATTCAAATGTAACATATCTCATGTACTCTATCAATAATTCTATCACACTATCCTTTGCACTAAAAATATGTAATATAAAAATGCATCCCATTTGAATCTCCCACCCCTATAAATGGCCCCTATATAGTATCATCCTTGTAAATATATTAGTTAGTTTCATTGAACATACTATCTCCCATATCTATCACTAATCATCAACTCATTAGTTGGCAGTTCTTTGTCATCATTAGTTAGTTCCTATTATACATAGCCCAATCTCATGTCATCTCACATTAGATTAGGTCCTCTAGCTCTTACCGCTTCACACTTTAGAAAGTCCTTATGTGAAATCCTATGTCACTAAAGTGGTGTCCTTTAAATTTCCAATTTTTATTGAATCTAGGCGCTAGGTGCTATCAATAAGTCCTTGCAGGATACATCTTTCCTCTCATTAGACTTGGGTCCCATCATTATCGAGTCCTATCGATCTCTTTAGAACACAGTTATTCTTTGTCTATTTAATCTTTCTTTTCATGTTGGATTTCAATTTAGGATCTTGATAATATTTTCTAAGAAATTTGGTTATCTCATCCTCAAGGTCACCATGATTATTCATATCATGGTGTGCTAAAAATGGGGCAATTAGAGCACAAAGTCTTGATCAGTCTTTCATCAGTCCCATCATACATATCCCAATCTTGTGTATGTTCGCATTAGATCATGTCCCTTAGTTCTCATTGCTCCATGTTTCAGAAAGTCCTTATGTGCAACCATTTTTCACCAAAGTGTTTTCCTTAGATTTTTTGGTTGCTTTTGAGTCTAGGTGCTAGGTGCCACCGATAAGTCCTTGCAGAATACATCTTTCCTTTCATTAGACTTGGGTTTGTTAGTATTAATTGCTACTGATCTCTTTGTCATACTATTAAATTTTATCAATTTACTATTTCTTTCGATGTTGGGTTTTAATTTTGGTTCTTGATATCTTTTTCAAGAAATTTGGTTATCCTCTCCTCAAGGTCACCATGATCATTCATATCATGGTGTGTTGCGAATGGGGAAATAAATGATCAAGGTTTTGATCTATTTTTCATTTTTTTGTCTTTTCTTCATGTGAATCAATTAGCTATAACTCTTGCATATCCAAACATATGATCATTTATTATTACATGGTGCACTTGAGAAATAGAATTCATTTGTGGGTTACCCAATGCCATTTCCACTTCAATTCCCATTGGGTTTCATGTGTGATGATGGGACAATCCTTGCATGTTTGTTTTGAGTCATTCTTATGTAAAATGGTGATAATGACATGATGTCCTTGGTAACCTTGTCCAATCCCTAATATTTCTATATTAAATTAAGCTCTCAACTACATGGTGGTTCTCCTTATGGAGAATCCTACGCTCAAAGCTTCAAATGGATTTCATCTTATACCCCCATTTCACAACAAGGAAAGAAAAAAGAGAGTTATTTTTTACCCTTATCAAAATCATCCTATTAGCATCTATCCTACATCCTTATGCTATTTTTAAAAATATCCAAAAATCCCAAAAAGATCCTACAAAGTTTCCAAAATTCCACCACATCCTAAGGGTTCAATTTAAAAAGAAAAATCCCCCATTTATCCCTCATATGCTCCATCCTATCTCAAAAATTTGTACAACTGATCTCCCCTTATCTCATACTACTATAGTGAGAGTATGAGTCACTTTTAAACCTCATTCATCCTTTGTGTGTCCTCTTTCTCACCCCAATTTTCTCCCTTTTTTAGATGTCGTATAATCTCATTTTCTCTCCCCATTGCCTTCTCAAGGGGACATCACATAGTAAAGTATTTCATCAAAACCAACGCTTTAAAACCTTCTTTGTGTCATCTATTATTTAAAAATGTCTTCAAAATAGTAATGTACGAACACTATATGAAAGAGGGGCAAAATGTAGACACCTAAATTTGATCATATAAATTTGTAGTCAAATTTAATCATCTTCTAAAGCATATTTTAATTAAACATTTAATATTTAATTATTTTAGTGCTATCCCCTATTTAATTAATTTAGTTAATTTAATAAATTAATTTTAGCCCAATTAATAAATTAATAGACAACCAATAGTCTAATTTATTTATAAAATCTCCTTTCCTCTATTAAATTAAATAAGTGCAAAACCCATTTAATTTAATCATAAAAACCCCTCTCTATATAATTAATTTAATTAATTAAATCACTCCACCCTCAACCTCATCCTCTAAACCATCAATTACCTAAAGACATTCTCTAAACCAACAATTACTCAAACTCAACTCATGCACCAACAATTCCTCTGTTAAATAAATAATTTATTTATTTAATTAAATCTCATGCACCAATAATTTCTCTTTTAATTCAATAATTATTTTATTTAATTAAATTCCATGCACCAAATATTCATCTTTTGATTAAATAATTTATTTAATTTATTAAATCTGATGTACCAATAATTGTAAGGAAACTTGGCAATAAAGAATATAACCGTTTCCACATAACCCATAATAGATCTGAAATAAACACGAAATTAAAATTCACATGCAAGAGAATAGACAACATACCCACAAAATTGTGACACAAGATATACCTTGGGAAACCCTCATTGAGGGAAAAAAAAACCCAGCCTCCAAAAGCATCCATCACCATGTATTATTCAACAAAAATATCATTGCCATACAACCATGGAAGCCTTCATGGCCATAGCCACAACTGAGAAAACTATGTGAACAAGCATGAATCCACACATCCCATGCCATGCTTTCAACCTTCACAAATGCTCCCTTAGCTAACCTGTCAAGCCTTGTCCCGCTCGACTCTTGCCTTTTGTCTTCTCCTTGTCACTCTTTCTCTTTCTCTCTACAACAACTACCCTTATGGCTTCTTATATAGTAGCAAGTCCCACAAAACCACTAAGTGGTATTACATAAATCATGTGCTAAAACCATGTGCTACCTAACCCACTGACCCCACATTTAATATTGGGCATTTAATTCTTTTCCCCAATATTAAATAATTAAATAAAATATTTTCACAATGTTACAATACAACTCATCAAGAATATTCCATGGGAATCTTTACATGTTGCACGTCCATCTAGGCACAACATTACATAATAAAAATAAAATAATAAAATAACAATATTATGCAATGTGTGCAACACCCATTATCTCAACAATCTCCCACTTGTTGTATACATTGCATAGGGTCAATCTGTAGCCACATAAATGAACAAGGGAACAATCCCTCCCAGCACATCCACCATCATGGATCAAAATACACCAAGTGCTCCATCCTGGTACCCGCAACAAAATCAAAGTATCCAGCATCTCGAACATGAATGATCTCACCTCCTATTATGCCACTGCCACTGGACATACATAGAAGCCATTCAAAGAGAAAACCACCCAACCTGTCACATTAGAAGATCATAAAATCTTGTACCAACTGAAATTCCAATCACAAAAAACCTGATCCAAAGGTAATCACATGTATCCGTAGTTGTCAAAATATCCATAGCTGAAATAACACCCACAACAAAGTGCCAAACCCATCCAACTATCCATACCTCAAAGGTATAACAAGTGAATCTTATATCACCGACATATCCAATCTATAACCTGCAATCACAAGCCTCAAGAGCAATACCTGCCACATATATACCAAGAAGCTCCCACTGCAAAAGATAATGTCAAATCTATAACCAATCCACTCAACACATCTCAAAGAAGTGAATCCATGTAGTATCAAGGACATCCACAATACATAAATTGATATCTTGCAAGAACAACTCTCATAACAAGTCTCTAATAGTCTCCCAAATTCTCCACAACCAACAGAGGAAAGAGAAAGAAATAACCATGTCATCTCTCACATGACATACATGAGCACAAACCAGTGATCACAATCTCTAACCAATCTCAAATCCAATGTAGGAAAAACTGAACATCCAGGAAGATAACCAAGACCAGAGAAACCATGCAAATCATAACCTGTATCATGTCCTTCTACACACACCTCTAGATGTAAACTGTGCAAGTATGATCTCCTCCATAAAACCCCAACAAGAAGCCTCAACAACACCCAAACCATACCATATAACTAATCATGGATGTAAGCCTCTCACAAGAAGATCAAACTCAATAAACCATTCCTAAATCAAGGAATAACCATTCCTAATCTAAGGAATATGCCCAATATAACCATCTCCCAAACTCAACCAGCATAACAACATATGCACATGGAGATAACCAATGCTAAACCATCTCTCAAATGAACCCTCCAGAACTAACTCATGTACCATAGGTCAAGATCCATATCCATAAAAGATAAGCATAAATATAATGCAACTGAGAGAAAATCATGGGCTATACCTCTCAAGTAGCAAACCGTTGAGTAGACCAAGAGTGGGGAATGAGAATGCTCATCAAGATACCCAAGTCTCCAACCAAGACTCATCTAAGAACAATCTCCTCTCAAGTCCATATCAGGTGACTGCCCCTCAGAATTCCTGCTGAAACCATCAACCATCCCAACAAATAATTCTCTAATCCAAGAGAAATCAGCGTCACCACCGTCTCTAAGTATCCATGAGCACCTGTAACCAATCAATCCATGCCAATTCCAAATGCAACATAGCAATATCATGAAGTATCCAGCTTATGATCAGTTTACTCAATACCAAGAAACTTAACCAAGATCAATGTCAAAGTTCCAACCATGGCCTCAGGAACATAAACATGACAACATGATCTTACCATCTCAACCAAAGAGATAACATGCTCCATATGAACACACCATAATATGTCACAAATCTAAACGCGTATCAAGAGTATACCATGACATAATAATGAAACCATCCTCATACCAAGGATAATATGCCAAATAAAAGCATAAACCACACCTTTGCCAAGAACCCTGTGAGTCCTCAAGATGCAACCATCTCCATACACCATGAAGAAAACCATCTTCACATACCATGAAGATAACCAAGAACTCCATGAGTCCTCAAGATCTAACCATCTTCACACACCATGAAGATAACAAGTGCACCATGCAAATGTCAAAGACGCTTCTGCAGCAATAGGATCTAAGACAAACCTCCAAAATCTGCAAACACTCAATAAATATATCAATGCCAACAACTCCCACTCAACCGTGGTACCAAGCCACCTATGGCATCATAAAATCCATCCTCTCCAAACCAAGAAGACATAAACCAAACCAGGAACTAATCCTACACTGTCACCCCATCACTGTCACAAGCTCCCACTAAACTGTGTATCCAAGCTATCCATGGCATAATGATGAAAAAAACCATCCTCTAACCATGAGAATCAACCAAAGCATCAAACCATCAAAGAACTCAAAGTGCACATCATGAGCTCCTCAAAAGAAACCAAATAACCATGATCCTCAACCAAGAAGATATACCACCATAACTGAATCAGAAATCGAAGCTAATGAACATCAAGGATGTACCTGTATATCCAATCATGTCATGCCAAAATCCATGACACCATGATCACATTCATGAACCGAGCATCTGGTTCTCAATATGTCCAACCTGTCAACATAGTCAACCATAATCCTCTGCCATGACTGTACCTGGTAACAACATCTCATCCCTTCAACATGAAGAAAATAGAAAATCATGTGACTTAGGGCATAGACAACCCAAATCCAAGCCACCAATCTGAATATGCATCAATAATGAAAGATCAATGGGCAAAGACAACCCATAACCAAGCTATAAATGCAACCTGTAAGTATAGACCGCTTACAACACTACACAACTTGTAGACCCAACAAGTCATCATGCATATCCAAACCAAACACTGATAACCATATCATCATGAGACCAATCTGAAATATGAACTGAGTATACAATGACATCAAAACTTAAATCTCCAATGTCATAAACTCACAATGTTACCATAGTCAAAATATACTTATAAACTGTTCAGATCAATATATCAACAAATAAATCATGCCAAACCTGCACCAAATCTGAACCAATGTGTAGAGCTCTCCAAGAGCTTTCCGTTGACTACTTGAAGTCCAAAATCTGACTCCGTATGCCCAAGTTATGCCCTAATCCGTGCTCAAAATAAACATCTAACTTTAGGGCTCTTAAAACCTGAAAAAATCTCAAAATCATAGAACCAAACCTACACCATCTTGTAGTGCTCTGAATTAGCTTTCCAATGCTTATAAGAACTCTGAAATCCGATATTCTGAGAGAAAGTTATGGCCATAAAGAATATAACCGTTTCCACATAACCCATAATAGATCTGAAATAAACATGGAATTAAAATTCACATGCAAGAGAATAGACAACATACCCACAAAATTGTGACACAAGATATACCCTGGGAAACCCTCATTGAGGGAAAAAAAAACCCAGCCTCCAAAAGCATCCATCACCATGTATTATTCAGCAAAAATATCATTGCCATACAACCATGGAAGCCTTCATGGCCATAGCCACAACCGAGCAAACTATGTGAACAAGCATGAATCCACACATCCCATGCCATGCTTTGAACCTTCACAAATGCTCCCTTGGCTAACCTGTCAAGCCTTGTCCCGCTCGACTCTTGCCTTTTGTCTTCTCCTTGTCACTCTTTCTCTTTCTCTCTACAACAACTACCCTTGTGGCTTCTTATATAGTAGCAAGTCCCACAAAACCACTAAGTGGTATTACATAAACCATGTGCTAAAACCATGTGCTACCTAACCCACTGACCCCACATTTAATATTGGGCATTTAATTCTTTTCCCCAATATTAAATAATTACATAAAATATTTTCACAATGTTACAATACAACTCATCAAGAATATTCCGTGGGAATCTTTACATGTTGCACATCCATCTAGGCACAACATTACATAATAAAAATAAAATAATAAAATAACAATATTATGCAATGTGTGCAACACCCATTATCTCAACAATAATTCCCCTTTTAATTAAATAAGTCATTTATATAATTAAGCTCACCCACCAACCTTTTTTCTAACAAATCCATACACCTCCCACATCATCTAGTCAACTGAGTCACCTCACCCACCTTAACTAAAATACACCACCCCGTCATCCATGTCTTAAATCCCTCTTGAGATCACTTGCACAAATTAAGGCATGATTTATTCCCTCTAACTCAAGCTCAAGTCCACTCTCATGCCACATCTCCCTCATCCACTTGTAAACACATAAGTCCATATCCTCTACTTATCTCATTCAACTCAAGCCTATCTCACACCTCAAATTAACTACCCATCAACTATTCTTATCTCCTCCTTTGCCTATCAATTGAACCCTTTGTTCCTCACAAATCATCCACCTTCCATGTAGAATTATTATACCATTTTGAGAGCTAATTACTTTCAAATATCTATTTGGTGATATTCAAATTTCCATGCATCCATCCACAATCAACCATTGTTGAAGCATCAAGCACACCATTGAGCACACAACCACAATCATGACCACATCCACACATCAAGGAGGTTTCACTGAGGTATCAAAGTTTATATTCTATGTTTGTGGTTTCCTTATTGGTTTATCTATTTGTTTCTTTAATATTAGTCTGTGAATGCTTAGTTTATTCTTTTTATTCTTAGCACATTAATTTCTATTAGATACAAGTACTACACATAAATCATCTTTGCCACAATATTTTCCCTGCATGATCTCTTGTTGTGTAATTATTTTTGTACATCTAATTAAGGATCCTATGGCTTGAAATTCCATAAACTCTTTGAAATTCTAGGTTTTGAACCCCATTTTTTCAACTAACCTTTCATCAATTAAGTTGTGGGTGTTGACATTCTAGTCATGTTTGTTATTAGTGACATACACTTATTCAGATTATAAGTATCTACCGAGTTTATTGTATAGTTAACAATGTTAACTAGGCAGTTTAGTTGCTACCGAGTTCTATAGTTGCTACCAAGTCCTTTGGACAGATTTTAGTTTATCCAAAGCAGTTAGTACTATGGTGATAACCAGCAATGTAAATAGAGCATCTTAGTGTATGCTGAGTTTACCAGCGTAAACCAAGTTGTGGAGTGCTTATTGAGTTCCCAGTTGATGTGATGGGAGTCTAGTGTTAACTGAGCTACTCAGTGTTAACCAAGTGAATCAGTTTATATCGAGCTCATAGTGATAGCATTGACCGAGCTATGTAATGTGAATCAAGTGATTCACTTTATATGCCAATTTTCATAGTATTCACTGAGTCACGAGTGTAGATGAAGTTCAAGACTACTTGGAAGTGATTGATATGGACCAAGCTTCTATGTCTACTAAGTGCATGATGATGTCGAGCATTGACATTGGATGTTGAGTATCAAAACCTCACCAAGTTAGTCTTCAGAACTCAAGTTTCTACACTTTGGCCAACTTTGTAATATTTGTGTAAACTTGTATTGTGGATGACTTTGTAATTTTGTAATTGGATTAGTATATATGTAATGTATTGTATCTCATCCAAAATATAGAATTGAAGGGATGTAATCATCAGAGAAGAGCAGAAGAGCGAATTACAAAAGCTACAATAGTATAAGGAACAACAAAGATTTATCTATCACAGCAAGGTGATTTGTACACTCAGAGGAATCTCATTCAGCAAAACAAGTTGCAGATCAGAGATCAACTATTGCTTCATCCTAATAGGTGGATCAGTCAAATCCTTTAACAAGGTAGACCTAATAGTCTTGTGTAAATCACTTTATTGAGTGCATAATTCATTTTATGTTTATAAATCCTTTTGCAAAGTGGACCTAACAGTCCTTATTGCTTCTAACAGGGCAGATCATTAGAAGTGATCATTGTAAGCCTTAATAGGACAACTTTATACTGTAGTACTAAAGCTTGTGCATATCATCCCCACCCTAGTTTTACTTTCTATTTGGAAGGTTTCTAGGTCACCAAAATTGTGTGTCAGAAGTGTTTTGTATGCTTTAAATGTTTTTGGTTTCTCATGCATGCAATTAGATTAGATTTCACATGAAGGATTAATTGCTAATTAAGGATTAAGTTTTATAAGTTACTGATTCACTCCTCCCCTCTTAGTAACTTAGCCTGTCATAATATTTTCAATAGTGGGATGGTCCTCTATCCATCAAGGTTACCACTTTTTCCCCTTGAAGAGTACTTTTAATTATTAACACTTAGTCCTTAGTTGATTTTGTGAGGGTCGACACTATACCAATTTCATCTTCCTCTTTTTCTTCTTGTCTTAACTTCTTGCTTGGGTGACCATCTTCTTCATCATCATAGGTAATTTTGATATTATGTGTGCATCCTCTTTTTTCACATTTATGTCCTAACTCCCATTCTTGTTTGAATTTAGAACATGTGTTCCTCCTTTCTATATTTTCATTTTTACAAATGTGTCCTCTTTCCCATGGTCCTTGACATGATTATTATTATTTCCTCCTTCTTAGTATCTCTCTTTCCTTTTTTGTAAGGGGTTCTTCTCTTTTGCAAAAACTATCCTTTGGGTAGGATTCATCTCTTCTATGGAATATCTTGTTATGGATTCTTGTTGTTCTATTATTTAATGAAGATTCTAAATTTGGTGCTTTTTTGAAAGCATCCTTAAGATTCCTTAGTTTGAGTGCACTAACCAATCCTTTAAGAGGGTCTTACATCCAAATATGTAAGTGAGTTTATCTTCATATATTCTTGTCACTCATATTGATATTTTATCAAACTCATTAGTGTAACTTTCTATTGTCCTATATTGTTTAATATATGTTAGTCTGTTGAAATCTTCTTGTGGATGTTTTCTATCAAATCTTATAATAAAATTTTGTGTTAATTCCTTATTTTATATGATAAAATATGGATGAATAGGATTTAGAATAATGCACATGAAAGAGACCCTAAACCCATATTTTACACATACATTTAAATTCTTATGATATGGAAAGTAAATATAGATGACTAATATTGAAATGAAGAAATAAAAGATACTTACCTCAAAAAAATAATCGTCTGAAAACCCTATCAAATAGTCTAAAAAACTATTGATTTTGGAGATCTTATATCAAAATTGCAAGATCTACAAAACCCAAATATCTTTTTCTTTTATGAGGGTAGGTCAACCTTGACCCAGATAGTGGGTCACAATCTTACCCCGGGGTACAATTGTAGCCCAGAAAGTTGACCTTGACCTGTACTACTTTGACAAGATTTTGGTTTGTGGATCCTACAAGTTCAACGAAAAGGGTATCCAAATCTGCACTTTAATTCATTGTCTTGTACCTATACCTACAATAAAAATGTTTTTTTTTTTTTGGATGGAGGATTTATTTTTGTCAAACCCCAATTTGGAATCAACCTTGAAACGTAATTAATATTGCAATATGTATAAACAAAGTAAATGAAACTATTCACCTTGCTTATGTTGAAACCCTTGTAGAGGACTCAAATCCTTGAATCCACAAGAATGGATGCTCCAAATGAATGTATAATTATGGGTAGGATGTCTCAAATCAATGAAATTAGATATTCAACACCAATCTTGAATGGATCTTAGCATAGGAAGAGGCTTGAGTGGAAATGGCTGAATCTTCAACAAGGGGGCTCCATAGAGCTTGAATCCGTCAATGGCTACTAATAGATCTCCTTGATGAATTTAATGTTTGAAGGCTTGAAGGCTTGAATTCTTGCTCATGAAAGTGGATGCTTGATAATGGATCATCCAATATGTTCTTGTCCTTCTCTTCTAGTTTCTTGAGAGAGAAAATGAGAGGAGGAAGAGACTTCCTTATGTAGTGATCTAGGGCACACATTTCTAGATAGGCTAACATATGAGAAATAAATTCCCATTGGGCCCTTACTCATAGAAATGGACCTAGATTAAATGAAATTTAAGAGTTTACCATTTAAGAGACCAAAATGGCTAACCCAAAAGTGGGAAAATAACTCTTTTCAAAACCCAACATCCAAAAATCATGGAACCTTAAAATTTGAACCTTGGATCAGGGTCGAGGTTGACCCTATGTCAGGGTTGAGGTCGTTTGTGACCTAGGTAATGGTCAAGGTCAACCTTGACCTAAAAGGTTGACCTTGACCTTGAGGCTAGAAATCTTAAGGTCTTGGTCCAGAAAGCTAGAGAAATGCATAAAGAAAGTGGAAAAGGTGACAAAATTAGGGGAAAAAGCCATATCTAAGACAAGGACCCATTCAAGGTGCTTGACATGACCTCAAATCACTTTTTGGGAGGGCTAAACACTGTTAACATGGAAGTGCTTCCATTTTAAGATGATACACTAATATAAGGTAATATTTTCATGACCTTGGGTGTTTTTCCCATGGCACCACCATTCTTGTGCCATGCCATCTAGATGGAGAATGAAAAATTGGAGTGCATCTTCTTCATTCATGGGGTTGAATGTTAGGTAAGTGTTCAATATTTTTAGCCAATCACATCCCATGCTTTTTTCTAATCCAATAAAGTTTAAAATATCCATCTTATTTTCTTTATGTTTAAGGTCTTTAAAAACATGTTTCCTAGGTGTCTCCCTTCTCTTATCCTCACAAAATTCCCTGAAAGATACTACTTCTCTAATATGAAACTCTAATTATGCATATTCTCTTTCTATATCCTCAGCTTGATTCAAGGGTTGTTTTATCCCCCCTTCTTCCCTTGGTATCTCTTCCTTGGGTAAGAATGTGGGTTGTGGTATTCAAACTATGGAAGACATCATTTTCTAATTAGTTTGAGATAGTGTCCCTTATATGGGTAGGTTAACCTTTTAGGTTATTACAAATTGAATTTCCCATTCTTCACAATGCTTGGAGGAGATCTTAGCTTGATTTTTTGATTTGACTAATCAAAGTTTGGCTATTTTGTTCCATGTAGGATCTCATTTCATTTTCTAAGTCATTTACAGTGGTTCTATTTGTTCTCCCTTTGTGAGTTTTCATATTCTTTTATTGACAAGATACCAGGATTATGCTTTGATACCAATTATGATGACCCCTTTCCAAAATATATGTTAGGAAGTAGTAAAACAAGAATTAAGAAAATAATCAACCCATTTTTAAGTTGATAGTACCAACAATATGTTGATCTTTCTAATTTTTTTTGTCTATTAGTATCAAACATTTAGTTATATATAAGGCAGAGTCTGTTAGTTATCACTATGACAAAGTTACTCTATTTAGGTCGAGCCATGTGTTTGTAAAGACTTATAAATAATCATGTATATGTTGAGCTCTATAGGAGCCAAGGAAGTCTTTGGTCATAGAGTACTTCCATATGAGTTGAGTTTAGTAAATGTTGAGAAGACAAAGCATATGGATGTTGACTCATACAAAAGTAGTCGAATTAGTTAAGGCTGAGTAACAAAAGGAAGAATAGTTACAACCAAGCATCAAAGACAATATGTCTTGAGTAACACAAAGTGAACAAAAATGTTTGAAATGGTACAAATTTTGAGGTAATCCATTTTGAGCTGACATGTAAATAACATTTAATGATCATAGAGTTTTTTTCAAAGGTTGTTACATGTTTTGATGTGGATTATCGATCCCTATGAAGGAAGGACAACCAATCAAATAAAGAGGCAAAAAGGGAAACATTTAGATCATTGATATTATTCTAAAAGACTCTACAAATCTCTTTAAAAGGGTAGATCCAAACCCTATTTTGTATAGTGTGTGCATACAAAGAGAATTGAAGTGAAGTATTATGCGAAGGAGTTAGGTTTTGGTTACTACAAGAAAAAGTTGTCAAGAAACTAAGTTAGTGACCTAATAGCAGTGAAGGATAGATTAAACATATATCAGATAAGATATCATATAGAACATTAGAAAGAGGAGATCTATAATCAACATTTTAAGTGCAAACTGAAGGATCACGTACATAATCAATTTTGGAAGATTGAATTAGGGTAAATCTCTTAACAAAGTGGTCCTAATAAGCCTATGTAAATCTCTTAACTGGGTCCTTACTTGAACATTTTAAGTGTTAAATCCTTTAGTCAAGGTAGACCTAATAGTATTTGTAAATCTCTTAACATGCTAGACCCCTCACAGGGTAGATCATTAGAAGTGATCAAACTTGTAGTCCTAATAGGCTAACTTTTTTATTGCAGTAGTGAAGATCTTTGATTGTCATCCCCACCCCATCTCACCTTCACCTTGGAGTGTTTGTGGGTAACTAAAATCTTTGTTTTATGTGTTTACATTTTCATAGTTAGATCTATTACAACATTTGAAGTTATATTTTATGCATAATATAGATATGAGATGGATAATGTGGTGAATGTAGTCATATTATTTAAAGGTTAAAAGTTTTATTGATCTTGATTTACCCTCTCCCCCCCCCATTTAGTATCTCAGTTTCCCAATAAGACTTCCAAAAATTAGTATTAGAGAAAATATATCTTGAAAGAAGTCCAACAACTTAGGAGTTCATATCTTGGAGATGAAGGCTTAAAAATTGGGAAAGATTATTAACAATCAAATGATTAACATCCATCTCATACTAGAGCAACTTGAAGCAATAACAAAGGAATTGAGGAAATCTCTAAGGAAGAGAAAAGATATGGCTATTCAAAAAAATGACACACAAAATCAAGAAGTTGATACTTAAGGATTTCTTGATGATGGAAGTTCCAGTGAAAGTGATGCAACTATTGCAGATCTATTGGAAAAGAACAATATTCTGAATGAAGAAGTCAAAGGATTGAAAAGAGAACATGAAATCCAATTAGTAAGGTTAAGTGAAGTGACCAAACCAAAGAATAAATATGAAGAAGACCAAGTTATGGTTGAAGAAAACAAAATAAAAATGGCTATCAGACTTGAAGAAATGTCATCTGATGTAGAAAATCCTACAAACATCAGCTAGACATGACGAATCAATCGATACTTAAAAATCAAGAACTAAATAGGAAAGACATGGAGATAGAAAATCTGAGATCACAAAGTGACCAACCAAGGAATGAGTTAAGATCTAAAAAAGAATTTATAAAAAGGATGAACAAGCCCAGTGAAGCAATGAGATATTTTGAAGAACTAATGAGATTACCAAGTTCATCTAGTGACACTTTTGGATTAGGACATCCCAAGCACCAATCATCTACAAAAGAAGGAGAATCATCAAAGAGTGGAGAGATAAAGAATGAAAATTCAAAAGGAAAACCTACATGCTATCATTGTGGAAAACTTGGACACACAACAAATAGTTGCAAAATAAATATTGGCATGCAAAACCCTAAACCTGCGTTTACTGATTACTATTTTAACTACAAGAAGCAAGGTCATCAAACACATGAATGTAGATCAAAAGAAAAAAATACACCTATTGCACATATATTTGAGGGGTATTTTTACAATTTTCAAAAGTATGGACATAGATCACATGAATGCAGATCACAAGAAAAGTCTAACTAGACAACCAAAAACCAAGACAATGCACCTAAGAAAGGTAATTCTTACAAGTGGGATTACAATACATAGTATTAAAGAGGCAATCACAAGAATTGGTTGAATGGAAGCCGAGTTTTTTTTTAGTTTCACAAGGTTGGACATGTGAGAAAGAATTGCAAGACTCGAGCACCAACACCAAATAGTGAACATGTCAAAGGTAAAGGCAAAGTGACTGTTGAACAAAAAAAGGAGGAGATGAATCAAACCTGGAAGAAAAAGGTGGAAGCTAGAAGCTATGGAACATATGAAGTCAAGATCACCCAATTCAATGGAGAAGTTGATAACACCACCTCAAAGTGATCAAGAAAGGTATGTAAGGAATTGTATATTTAATGACTTATTTTACATCACTTCCTAAGATAAAATATTCCTAACTTCATATTTGGATGAGAAAAGATGCATTAGAACATATTTATGGAAAGAAAAACACAATGGAATCATTTACATTACTGAGTGCAAAGCATCAATAATTTGGTATGTACTGACCAAGCATTGTAATATGGACCAAGCACCTCCAACGACCAAATTGATGTATAGGTTGGGTTAGATGGTATTGACCAAGTTGTATAGTGAAGACTAAGTTAAAAATATAAAAAATGATCGAGACAATTGGATTCCACTTAACAAAGGACACAAGATTTATGAGAACCCTAATTTGAATGAATAAAGGTATATATAAAAAAAGTAAAGGTATTTTACACACCTTGCATTCATATTTTGAGAGTCCAAAGTAATTTGAGCAATTTGTGAAGAAATTTTAAGGCGATTGAAAGTGGTTTTGTTGTTAAAGTATGATTGAGTATTAATCTTAAGTTGTGTCGAGTTGTTTAGAAAGAAAAATTTCAAAACCCTAACATGAAAATGACATCATCATCATCATCATCATCATCATCATCTATGAAGAACCAAGGAGAAGATGTATGCAATGTTCAATTGGTGAAGAGTGACACTTGTCCTCTATCTAAATACTGTATTATTCTTAAAATTGCTATGACAAAAGATCCAATGGGTGTGTTATCATCGATATTGCCTAAGCTTATTATGATTTATGATATATAGAATTTTTATATCTATAAAATTGGTGAAGTTAGAGACTATGAAATTAGGTTGGCGTATGATAAGTTGTGTGATGAAGGAATATTGAATGATGAATTCAAGATTGTTGAGAGGAAAGGGTCAACAGTGCCCTAGATTTTCCAAGAAATTCGAAATTCGAATGGATCAAGGTTGTACTGAGTTGAATTAATGATATGGAGTTATGGCTAGAGAATGAGCTGATCAAGATTATAAAGAAGATGATTCATGCTATCACCAGATACCCAATATTTGACCAAAAGAAGACTATGTGTTGCTAGAGTAAAGAAGATAGCGAGAAAAATGCCAAGGCCGAGTGGAATGGATGTGGCATGTTTATTTCAAAAATTATTGATCCATTGATTGAGTTTGCAGTGAGAGTGATTTCATATAAATTTTATTGATCGAGCTTGAATAGTGTGTCGTGTATGGTTGTTGAACAAGTATGTAAAATTGTGATAAAAGATCACGAGTATGATCTTGTCGAGCTCCAATGCTTAAAATTGGTAGAGAACCTTCTATCAATTAGGAAAGAAAAGAATTAAATGTGTAAGTTTGGATCATTGATTATGTGTATTTTCTTTTATACCCAGAGTTACTTTCCTACTATTAGAAATGTTGTATGGGAATAAGGAAAACTTGCTACAAGGTAGATAATTGAGTATATAAATAATTTGGGAGAGAATTTTGAGAATGTGTTAGATGGATATTTTGATGAGTTCAAATAGAAAATTAGAAAAGGGATGAGGATTCCTGCATCCTTAGTTGAAAAGTATTACAATAATGTTTGTTTTCTAGTTGATATTGACTATACATATGTACAGAAAATTAAGCCATGGATAACCTCGCTTAAACCTTTTGGATATGAAATTGATATTAATGATGTGAGTGCAACAATTATTGTACTACCCAATGAAGAATTTGATGCAAAGGTTGAGCACTATGGAAAATATGAAGAAGCAAAAGCAAGAATAACTGTGGATATCAAGATTGTTTCTACTCAAAATAAGAGAAAGAAAATGATTGAAGATCTAGAAGGGAAGCTAGGGACAAAAAATAAAGGAAATGAACCTTTGATGATTACACAAGGTATTGGAGAGGATCAAGACAATGCAAGTGATGCAGATGAAGAGGAAGAAAGTGTAGAGAAACAGGGAAAAGCTCTAGCACTTGTCACCCCACCAACAAAGAAGACTAAAAAAATCAAAATCATTGAGCCTAAGGTGAGGAAGAATGTAAAGAAGGTAACATCTAATCTCCTCTCTCCTTATACACCACTAAAAGACCAAGAACTAGGGTAGAAACAACATCTATTGTCGAGCCACCATTGAAGAATGCTATGGTAAATATTACAAAACTGAGTAAAGGTTCAAGTGGCACAAGTGTAGTAAAAGGAAAATTTCCAGCCACAAAGGGTAAGACAAAGAGGAGAAAACTCAAAGCACAAGAAGATGTTGAAGACGAAGATCTAGAGAGGGCTGAATCCAATGAACTAAGTCACCACTGAGTAATTGCTCATACTAAGCCTAATACTATTGATGAAGTATGTGACAACATTAGAAGCTCTACAGGCCTATCAGGTTTTAAATTTATCAAGTATGGAACATAAAGTGTTGTTGAAAAAACTAAGGTAGAAGAGGCCATGCTAAAGATGATGGCTAAGTACAAATTGTCACCCATAGAGATGGAAAATAAGATTCCTAGAAATTTGTATAGTAGAATTGATGACAAATGGCAATACACAATTGTAATTGAAAAGAAAATAAGAGAGGGCATATTAGCCAAAATCATGCTTGAGCTAACAACTAAGAAAAAGATAACATTTTTGGAGAGGTATAGGAATACGTTTGTTCCTAAATATAGAACATTCATGACATTTAAATAAAGTTGAGGTTGTTTTACAATAAAATGAATTATTGTGGAAAAGTATTTTTGGACTAACTACAAATGACAAAGGTAAAGGAGTTGAATAGGAGAAAGAACATGCCACTATAACTATCGAAGATGATCAAAGTGATGAAGAAGATATATGTGTGCCAAGTATAGAAGGCAATATATCCCCTATTCATGCCACCGCATGTGACACTCCTACGATTCAAAAAATAATGGACTATCCCAAGATAGGAGAGATACAAATACACATTATTTTTTAGTGAATAAGTAAAATAGATTGAGCAACAACTCCAACAAGCCTCACAAACCAAAATATTGGTGATAGAAGCCAAGGAGCTAGAAAAGGAGGTAGAACAAAAGAGCAAGACAAGGAATTAAATATAGGCCAATCCACTATAGGTCAAGAAGGACCACAAGTCTTATGACCTCTACAAGAGGGAAACAAGGACACAATATAGAAAGAAAAAGAGAAAGACAAAGAAGAAGATAAGAATGAAGGTTCATAGATAGTGTTGAGTTTGCTAGTTCACACTCAATTCCTAGCAATGTTAGATCTCACATCTGTACATCAGCTATAAGCCCCTACTGATCAAGTCACATCGAGTACTATTATTGTTGTTTATGGCACTAGTACACAAGTTAGATTGAGTGGTGAAACCCCTTCACCTACTCAGGACCTAGCTATGTTGAGAAACAACACTTGAAAAAGGGAAATGAAAGAAGGTAGTCAATTCTCCAATTACTATTGTTACCTTGGAGGAAGTTATTGAAATTCTAGATTGGGATTTAAAGAATCTCACATTTGAGCAAACTGTCATCTTGCAAGACAAACTGGCAAGAAATAAACAACATGAGGAAATGAGAAGAGAACAACAACATAAGCAAGTGTTGCATGATATCAAAGATATATTTGTTGATGCTTTTGATATTCAAAAAATTGATGAACATGTCCCTATTAACTCTTAGTTAGTAAAAATTATTGAGAAATTCAACACTAGGGATATAGAAACAATTGAAAATAAAAAGCTTGGTAGAGAAAAAGTTTGAAAATAAGGTTTTGGAGAAAGTTTCTACTATAATTGCAATTAGAAAGTTTGAATTGTCAATACTTGTACAAAAACTGGAAGAACTTGCAAAGAATATACAAGATCTGTAGAATATTCTTTGTGACATATCCATATTTACAAATGGGTTTCAAACTAGCATTTAGAGGATTCAAGCTAATATGAAATTATCAAGAAACTCTATCTCTCAGTCAGCTAAATCAAGTTCAATGCATTACAATAGATTATTGTTTGCACAAGGGAGGTTGGCTGAGCTACATACAACATATAACAGAATGCGGGGCAAGCTTATCTCCATACAATCGATGTCGATAACTCACTTGGAGGTTATGCAATGAGAGTTGGCTTCAACAAAGGATCTAGTTCAAAAATATAGTGCCTGCCCCTAGGTCACATTTTTTTTATTGTTGCCAAACTCTTTTAGGACAGTTTTATGTTGATGATTATTAGTGACATTATTTTGAGATTATCAAATATTGTCTCAGATTCAGCTTATTATATGATGAGATTACTTGGTACTTTATATTTCATGTATGCATGATGATTATTATAGTGTTTTTAGATATTGATGATGAATAGTTAGATGATTTATTATCATATGTGTTTTCTTATGGATACTTACCCCATACTTGCATGTGTATGGTGTGTGTGTTTGTTTTCTTTCTGTATGACATTTCTGATGTGGTTAAGGGAGTCGTAGTCACTCGCTAGTGGAGATCTACATGATGCACCACTTCTTGCCATTGCCTGTTTATCTCAGTATATATATTATGCTTGTACATGCGTGGGTTTTATGCAGGTTGCAAGTACTGGGTATCGACTTCCCTGAATTGCCAGGATGAGCGTACCCTATCACATTATCTCAATGGTAAGAGAGGGGAGATACATTCTCAAGTCCAAATTCCAACCCTTTAAGCCATTTGTCCTAATTGAAAAGTTGGACAAGTATTTGAGTTGAGTACCCTCCAAATACGTTGGTTGACGTAATTCATGATATTATAACCCCTTAGTTTGATTTTGTATGTGTTTTGCTATGATGGGTTTTCATATTTTATTTTATGAGTCTTTGGTGTATTTTTCTATTAATTAAGTCTAATTAAAAGATTTAATTAAATGAAAATTAAAATGATATTTTAATATTATATTTTATTTAATTAATTGGGAAATTAATTAAATAAAAAGAATTAAATTTGAAGATAAAAGTTATAAGTTTAGATTTGGAATGTGATAATATTTACTTTAGTACTAATATATTTAGAGTAAATTTTTAAATAAATGCTAAATAATAATATTATTTAAGTTAATAAATATTTTATCAATTAAGTTTCAAAAATAAATTTAAAAGTGGAAAAGATACTAAAATTATTAAAAGATTCTAGATCACATGATGCGTGCATGTAATTAAAATATATTAAGATAAAACAAGTGGATTTAATAAGTGAGTGCATGAGATTTAAAATTAATAAATTAATTTTAAAAAGGAGTCAAATGAATATTAAATAAAGAAATTTAATAAATTAATGTGCATTATTTTAATATTTATTCACATAGGAGTATGTGAACTCTTGTGAGTTACCATGTAGACAACACAAGAGTTTGCACTCTAATTATGCACGTGTTGTCTACACTTAGGTGTTAGCACATTATTTGAGCACATGGTGTCTACAACATTCTAGACACCTCATCATTTTTATCTTCTTATTGTGGAAGTTATGTGCTTAGTTGTCATGCTTATCTCCTAGTTCTTTCTAGACACATTCTAGATGCATCTTAGAGGCCTTTATATAGAGGCTCTCCTAGTGTGTTTGGACAAGCTTACATGCATTCAAGAAGCTCATATGCTTTTACATGCTCATATGCTTCTACAAGAACTTCTAGTCACTTGGGGGTTTTGGTTGGTTTGATTCTTGGAGGAATGGAGAAGGAAGAGATTTTTCTATGGACTTTTGAGGTGTAGCAAATTAGCATCAGTATCCAGGTGCACTCGTGATTTTTGCATATTCCATTTGCACTCTTTCTCTTCCTGTCTTCATCGTGTCTGTTATGCGTGTCTGAATAATTCTCTATGAATGAATCTTCAATTTTGTAATTTGGAATTCAGGCATGCATATTGTTTCATCCAGTTATGGGTATTAAAAATATTATTGCAATCTTCCCTAGTAGAATCAAGATTTGGAAATTGATTCGGGTTTGGGTTCGAATTAAAATAGAATCTTATTATTATGCATTAGTTTCATATGATTTAATTAACTAATCTAATTAAATTAAATTTAATTAAGATTAGTTAATAGTAGAAGGAGTCTAATTATTTATTAGTCAATTTTAGAAAATGGATTTTTAAATGAGGGCAAATTAAAAGAAAAGAGATATTAATAAGTGGAATTAAATAATTGAATTATTAATGAGATTGATTTTACTTAAAATCAATGAAGATTATTTTAAATAAATGTTTTTCCTTGAAGTGTTTTAAGAAAATTGTAAACAAATTATTTGAAAGTTGATAAGTATTATTCTTATGATTTGAATAATGGGAGATGCTCTTAGAATTAAGGGAGTTTCATTTAATTATTAGTAACATTGATTTTAGTAAATAATGTAACGATTTTATTAAAAGTCAATGAGAATTAGTTCAATGATTTAAATAAGTAAATAATTATCTTATGATTATTTTAGAGAATTGTTTTAAAATAATGGAGGGATAATTCCATGCTTTATTCAAAGAAATAAATGGGTTGACTTGTAGAAGAATCTTATACTCTTGAAATATACTTGAAACAAAATCGGAAACCTCATATTTGGCTTAATCATGTGATTTCAAAAGCAAACCAAAACATGTGTTTGTATCTTGTTTCTCTATGCTATATGTGTTTTGGGGTTTGTCCTAACTTTGACTAGTCTTAGGTTGTTACCAGAGACTCGAGGGTTATGTGAATGTGATGCCATGTTGATGTTATTTAATCTCAATCTTTCTAAACCCAACCATGGTAATGTGATGGTATGTTCTATGAGATGTTTGTATTTACTAATTGTTATTGCTTTCCAGTCTTCTTGTGTGAAGCTGAGGAGTATGTATTTGAGACACTTGACTTAACCATTTTTGAGTCATAGATTAGTTATACTTGGGTTACTTTCCAGTCGCCTTAATGAGACTAAAGTTTTTGTTTTGATCTTGATGATGTCATGTTGTGACATGTTTTGACTCGACCATTTTTGGAGTCTTCGATCAATATTACATTGAGATACTTTTTGGTTGCTTGTTGAGAACCAGTGGATATTGTGATTATCAGTGATACCTTCAGTTGCCAATAGAGAACTGTTGCGGTCATGATTATTAATGGATGCTTTTCAGTTGCTCATGGAGATTTGATACTTTTATTGTGGATTATCTTTTGGTATTTTTCCAGTCGCTTGTATAGGATTTTGGTGATTTTGAGATTTATGATTCCATGAGCTTAGGGTAGGTTATCTACTTGTAGTGTCAGGAAGTGGCTTGCAATGGGGGCTGGAGCCCTAAGTGGCTGCTAGGGTAACTCATTGTAAGTTATTTAATAAGTAAAAACATTTACACTAAATGGGGATTAAATGAACCTAATAAGATAATTGTATGTTCTCACACATGCCTCGAGTGCCAGTATAGACTAGGATGGGAGTAGAGAGAATGCTTGGTTGCGACCGTGCATTTCATAGTATGCCTCGTCAGTATGAGAGGATACTAGTGGCTGCATAAGGATCACTAGGGGGCTGAGGTCTATTGAGAGACTACCAGGGTAACTCTAGCATGATTCATGCAATGACACTTTCCCACTTGCATAGTAGGTTTCCTACATGTCTTTGTTTTACCTCTAGGATTAGATGTCAATTTGTGTTGGAACCCTTGAGTTAGTATACTTTTAGGATTCTTGGACTTAGAGAGTTTTTGTGCTATGTGATTTGATAACCTGTTTGGGACTTGAGACTATCTCCTCAGTGCGGTGGGAGTGGACCATTTAGGTTCGACGCAGTCGAGTGGTAGTGTTTTTTCACTCTTATCATTTGAGATCCGTCTGAGACACCATGGCTGATGCATTCCTTGTTGGCATCTATCTTCATTCTATTCTTGGATTATGATGATGGACATTTATCCTTATATTGATGATTAGCATATGATAGATGATGTTGTTTACTTATCTTATGCCTTATTTTGCATGATTAGATTTCTGATGCATATGTTGTAGCATGTTAGATTTCTTTCTGCATTTGATGTAGTATGTGTTAGGAGTGATGTCCTACTATGATAATACTGATGATCTCTTCAGTGACTTGGGATGTTACGCACAGAGGGATGACTAGGCCCCACGATGGTCTAATGATGCTAGTTACGGTTGGGAGGAACCGTGCACTTAGTTAGTGATGTTTGTGATTTATGGTTATTTGTTATGATGGATGTTTATATCTTTTATGATGATGTATCATGTATGACATGTGGTTTTATTTAATTTATAGCATTTTC
Source organism: Cupressus sempervirens (assembly GCA_028749045.1). Lineage (NCBI taxonomy): Eukaryota > Viridiplantae > Streptophyta > Pinopsida > Cupressales > Cupressaceae > Cupressus > Cupressus sempervirens. The sequence continues at coordinate 570,171,183 of CM053792.1, read as the reverse complement.
ATCATGGATTTAGAATAGGATGATGTACTTCATTTTCACATATGTATATTCTTTTAAGCCATTCATACCCTGTGGCATGTACAGTGGATGATTGAGCTTTCTGAAATGTAGTTTATTAAGGGACATTTGGAACAAAGTATATTGGTTAAAGAACGTTGGACTAATCATTATTATTTTATGTGGATGTAGTATTAGATGGAATCATTAATAGTTAATTAGATGTGATTCAAAATTAAGGGATCCATGAAGAATGTAACCTGTTATGTATTTCATGTTTATTTTCACTTGAATTGTTGCTATTGCTTCCGCTATCATGTGTATGATGTAGATGGATTTACTTTCATGTTTAAAAAAAAAAAAATGCTACCAAACTTTAGGTTAATTCTTTGGATCCCTTGGTGGGGCATTACAAAAAAGATCATAATCATTCTATTGATGATAGCTTAATTGACTTAGCTACAAATTTGTAAATAAAGATTCATGTTTTGGAATTAGTAAGAACCACGTGGGATCATTCTCTTTCCATGATCATTCAAACTCATAAACCATGAACATTGACAAATATGGTTTAATTCCACCTACTAAACCCCAATAGTAGACATAAGTGTCAAAAACAAGGGGGGTAGATAAGAAAGAAATGAAGAAATCAAGGGGCATCAAATGCAAACATTTGATAAAAATGAGACAATCAACAATGTAGAGCTCAGCCAAAAAAATAGAAGTTAGAACAAAGGCATCACAAGCTACATTAAACTATTTTGAGTCATGTAAAATATGTATTGTATATTATATTGTAAAAAAAAACCAAGTCATAGGCATAGGGGGAGTACTATCATTTTTGTATTGTAATGATGTAATCATGACAAAGTGTTTTTACCACTAATGTCAAAGGGGGAGATTGTTGATCTCTCTAATTTTTATTGTCTACTAGTGTCAAACACTTAGTCACATAGAAGGTAGAGTTAGTAAGTCATCGCTACAACCAAGTTACTCTATATAGGTCATGTATTTGTAACTACTTGTAAATTATCATATGTATAATGAGCTCTATAGGAGCTGAGAAATTATTTGGTCATTGAGTACTTCCATATAAAGCCGAGTTCAATAAATGTCAAATAGATAGAGCATATAGATGTTAAGTCATATAGAAGGAGCCAAGTTAGTTAAGGTCGAGTAACAATAGAAAGAATAGTTACGACTGAGCATCAGAGAAAATATGTGCCGAGTAACATAGAATGAAAACGAATATTGGAAATGGTAAAAACTTTGAGGTAAATCATTTTGAGTTGACATATAAATAACATTTAATGATTTTAGAGTATGTTACAAAGGTTGTTGAACATTTTGATGTGGATCATCAATCCCTATGAAGGAAGGACAACCAATTAGATAAAGAGGCAAAAAGGGAAACATCTAGATCATTGATCTTATTCTAGAAGGCTCTACATATGTCTTTAAAAGGGAAAATCCAAACACTATTTTGTATAGTGTGTGTGTAAGAAGAGAAAGGAAGTGAAGTATTAAGTGAAGGAGTTGGTTTTGGATGCTACAAGAGAAAGTTGTGAAGTAATAGAGTTAGCAACCTAGTGAAGTAGTGAAGGATATATTAAAGATACATCAGATAAGAGATCAGATCATAGATTAGAAAGAGGAGATCCATAATCAAAATTGTAAGTGCAAACTAAAGGATCAGGTACTGAATCAGTTTTGGCAAATCGAAACAGGGTAAATCTCTTACCAGAGTGCTCCTAATATGACTATGTAAATCTCTTAATAGAGTCCTTACTTCATTATAAGTGTTAAATCCTTTAATCAAGGTAGATCTAACAATCTTTGTAAAGCTCTTAACAAGAAAAACACCTTACAGGGTAGATCATCAGAAGTGATCAAACTTGTAGTCCTAATAGGATAATTTTGTTACTATAGTAGTGAAGATTTGTGGGTGCCATCCCCACCCTAGTTTTACCTTCACCTTGGAGGGATTTTGGGTAACCAAAATCTATGTGTTATGTGTTTACATTTTCATTATGGATGTGATTCATAGTTAGATCTATCACAACATTTGAAGTTATATGTTATGCATAATCTAGTTATGAGATGGATAATGTGGTGAATGTAGTCAGATTATTTTAAAGGTTAAAATTTTTATTGATCCTAATTCAGAAACAATGGGTGGCTTAAACCAATGAGAAGCTCACAAATTACTTTTGTTTTGATTACATAAAAATAGGTTTTAAAGGACCCAAAACCTTTAACAAAGTATTAAAGAGAAACTAACTAAAGAGTTCATAAAATAAAAGGCCTCAGTGAATAGATAAACTAACATAGAAACATGAGGCCAAGTACAACTATGTATAAAAAGACATCAAAAAGAAAGAAAAAGGACAACACCTGGATAGTTATAGAGTTTTCAACAGATCTACTACTTGAACTACCAGAATGTTCATATTTTGTGCAGTGACTTTCATTTTCTCTAGCTTTTTCACTCCCCCACTTGCATTCTTCTTGGAGTTGGCTCTGGTGCGCTTGCTTGGCCCCTAATCCTCATTCACAACAGAGGAGTCAAGTCCTCTAGCCTAATCCATCTTATTCAACAATGTATTGAAGTTATCAGCCATATTTTTAAGAATGTTACAATTTTTGTCACCCAAATTCCTGATTGTTTTTTCCATATTGCTCACTCTAGCTTCTAGGCTCTCCTTCCTTTTTTGGATATCTTTATTAAATTGTTCCAATTTCCTATTTTTGGTTTCAATTAGAGGCACCATTTTCATTAAGTTTTTAACCTCCTCTGCATTACCAATGACTTCTGAAAGCCTATCAATATGCTGGCCCAACATGCACTCCTCCCTTACCGTCTTATTAAGCTGCTCAAAATCCTTTGAAATCATCTAAATTTTCTATTTAAGGGTCCCAATCTCCTTCAAAATTGACCCTTGGGTTACACATGATTCCCTTTAGAAAACCCTTCTCGACCTCCTCCTTGTTATGGTCCAAATGGTGATCCTGCTCCCCTTGTTTGTTGATGCCCAAATCCACCTCTTTTAGGACATTGTCCTCACCCTCATTATGAACCGACACCATTTTTATTTTTCTTTCCATCCTTTGAATTAATAGTTCATCATCAGAAGGAACCAAGATCCTGTCCACATTCAAACCTTTATAACCCGATCCCTTCCCTACAATTCCTCTCTTTTGAGAACCTTTTCTCATTTCCTCCTCGTAGTCACTATCCTGATCTAACTCACTCCCCTTTCCTTTCTTTTTCTTCTTGGAATTGCTGCTAAAATCCCCTTTCATACTCTACTTAACATCCACCTCATCCCCTTCATCCTTAGTGTCCCTATCTAGGTCCTCCTCTGAATCACTGCCCTCTGTCTCATAATCAATCGCCTTCTTACTCTACATGGGCCTATCCACCTTTTTAGACTTTAGAGGGTTCATAATGAAAACCATTAACTCCTCATGACAAACATGATCACCATCTAGGTAATTTTGGAAGGCCATAATGGAGTTACCCAGGGATTGTCTAAGATAAAAAGGAAAATTTATCCTAATCCCATGCCTTAAATGATTGTCTAACATAAAATGGTGACCATAAATTTTTGTGACCCCACCATCCAAAGTGAGATATTCAATAATCACAAACACCACAAATTTTCATGGGTGCAAAATCAAAGCTAGGTTAAAGTAGGAATTACCTATTTTAACTAGTCTGTTGTGTTCTTTGGCTAAATCCACAAACTCATTGACTGCCCTATTAGAAAATTTTTTATCCTGATAAAAATTGATGCCCTCCATCTCCAGACCTATAGCTTCAACTATGATTTATTTAGTCACCTCCATTCTTTGATTTCCCACTAGAACTGTCCCATCTCTCCAATTCTTAATGTACTGTCGAGTAATTGCAAGGTTGTTTCCTTTTAATTTTTCCATATAACCAGTAAGGTTTCCTTGCTCAAGAATTTTCCAGATTTCCTTCTTGTTCCTCCATTCTTCACAGCTAGCTAGTTCAATTCTTTTTTGTTTTCCTCCCATGTTCCTTTTTCAAAAATGAATATATTGTCTTCTCCAAAAAACCCTTTGCAACTAAATGTGGTAATCAATATCATAACCAAGGTACACATTGGCAAATAAGACCCACAATCCGTGTGGAATTAAGTGGAAGAACTCCGTCCTTCTCATAAAAGCCCACTGCAGCCCAAATCTATCAATAAAATAATTAAATTTTTCTGGCATGGTAATCATTAATGGACTAGTTTTTCTTACTTCAAACTTTGTCATGTTCGATCATTAAGCACCCATCTATGGGTATTATATCATTATTATTCCATATTAGCTTTTCCTCACTCTTACAAGCCACATTGGCAACCTAGTCAACAACTTGATTGGTTTCTCTAAAATTATAAGTTACAATACAATTTTCAAAGGAATTGATAAGATCTCTAGCTTGACAAATAATATTATTAATAGTCCAGGAAGACTTGGTAACTCCATTAAGGTAATTGATAATATTAAGGGAATCCCCCTCAAGCCAAATAATTTTCAAATTCAAACTCTTTGCATAGATAAGACCACAAAGGGTAGCATTAGCCTCAGCCAAATGATTAGTTTGAATACCAATAGGGATGGCCATACCCCTCATTCTATCTCCATTCTCATTCCTAATAATGACTTTGCAACCCGCAATTCCTAGGTTGCCCTTCGAGGCCCCATCAAAATTTATCTTATACCAATCCATTGGGGGTCAATCCCATCTAACTAGATCCCTAAGGTTAGAACCAATTTGTATCAAGATGATATCCTTAAGATGTCAATTCTTTATCACCAAATCTTCCCATTCATTCTAAAATTGTTGATCTTTTCCACTAGATCTAATATTATTAATCATCAAATTCTTAATCTTACAGAAAAGATGATCCAGATTTGATTCAATTCCCCTAAACACCCTATCATTTTGTTCCTTCCAAACACCTTAGCAAAGGAATGGGAGAATAAAATCCCACGATAAAAAAACTAAGGCATTATTAGAAGGTGGCTTCTAACCATTGAAAAAGTGTTGAATGGTATCAAGGAAAACCCAAGCAATATTTAGCGGACCACAGATCCTATCCCACACCTTTTTAGTATAGAAGTAGTGCAAAGTCATGTGGTTGACCGACTCAGCATCAATCTTTTGTTGATTTGTAAGGATTTTGCTATTTTTTATATGCCTTATTTCAATGGTAATATTGTTCAATCAATATTACTTGCTAAGTCTTATGACTTTATTTAAATTAAAATGATAATTTGATTCAATGGTGTCCTTATGTGCAAATTACTTTTGTTGATTTGTAAGGATTTTTGATATTTTTTTATATGCCTTATTTCAATGGTAATGCTATTCAATTAATGTTACGTGTTGAGTCTTATGACTTTATTTAAATTAAAATGATAATCTGATTCAATGGTGTCCTTTGACTCAGACTCCATCTCATTTATAGGCTGAGGTGACCCACAAAGAAAAAGACACATCCACTTGCCTATGTCATTTGATTGGATTGAAAATTGTTATCGTTGGTTTGATATAGAATTTAGTATTATTTTGGTGTGATTTATTTTATTGGTACCAATTTATAATTAATAACAAATATAAATATTTGTATGTTATTATATTTTGATATGTTATTATATTTATAGGTTGATAATAATTATATTTGATTGACTAGATATAATAAAAATTATAATTAACAATATAAGTTGCATCATGAAATTGTATTTTAATAACAATTATATATTTTTACATAAGTTAATTTAAATGTATTATTAAAATTTTTGTATATTCCATTGGGGGTTCATGACATATAGGTTTTTTTCAGGAAACCTATGCCTAAAAGATAAAAAAATTGAGATCTCCAATATGTTTTTTTCACATTTGTGATTCTGCAAATATGTGCCCACACAAAAAACATAGGGAGATTAAATGTAGAAAGGGGTTTGCCATGTTCAAGCCTCCATTTAAGAATTGACCTTGAAATAAAGTAAGTAAAGCACATAAATAAGATAAATGCAACTATAATGCAAGAGTCTACAACACAGTGGTAACTTGTGAGCCTCTCATCTAAGAGGTCTTGGGTTCAAATATACTCAATATTAACACACAATAATAATTAATCTCAATTTATCAAGGCTTTGGCCCATTACCTATCAAAAAGGGAAAAAGAAAAATGCAAATGTACCTTTCTTGTCAAACTCTTATGGTCGGATATGTACCTTCCATCCACAAGGATGTCAACTTTCTTATATGTATATTGAAGTAGAATGTAGTATGTTTTCATTTATGCAATAGATCAAATCTTGTCATGAATCATGGATCATGGATCATAGAAGAAACTAGATCTATGGAAGGAAACACTTCATGCTAGCTTACTTAAACTCATTGAGTGCACAATAGGTTGTGTACTTGTAACTTCGTGAATTGTGGATGTCTTGTAATTGATGGATGCAAAAATAAAGACAAAAGGTCTCATTTTATGGTGATTTTAGGAGTTCAAATTTGGGAATCCAACTCCACAAGGTGGGAAAGGGAAAATATCTTTTATTAGGCCCCAAAACCCTCTAAAGTATGAATGGCAAAGTATGGGTCACCTAGGGGAAGCCTATCTTGGTATAGGTTGCCTCTAGATGACCCATTCCAAGGAGTGCAAACTTTGAGGTGAGTAATGTGGGATTTGAGAGACATTCAAATTTTTGATTAAAGATAGATATATAAGGGAAAAAAATGAATATAAATGCTAAAATAGGGTCAACAAGAAAGGTGGATTAGGTAGGTAAATAGATAAATGAGAAGTTATGCATAGGAATTAGAGCAAAAATAGAGTTTTGAGAAAGATTTAAGGAAAATGAATGATCTTGATGTAAATGATGTATGCAATTAAATACAATGCAATATATCAATGAGAAGGGTCATACTAAAGAGTTGTAATATGGTCTCAAAAAGGACATAAAAGAAGTGCTTACTTCATCAAGTTTATTTACTTGGTTTATGTGTGTCATCTTTCATAGTTTTGATGATCATCTATTTATATCTACATAAACAAATGCAAATATGAAACATATATTATAATTTTATGAATAAATTACTATGATCTCTCCAACTAATTGTAATTATTTTATGGTTAATCAAACTTTTTAATATCGTAGTTATTATGTTCAATTTATGACTAAAATATTATAATTTTGTATAATGTAGATATGCTTAGTGTAATTTAATGTATTCATGTTAGTTGATAAATATATAAAGCCTTAATTATGTAGAATATATGTAATGATATTTATTTGAATGCATATGATACAACCAAAAAAAACATTTGATGATCCCAAAATATATTCACACATTAGAAACATTTTAAAGTATTTATCTACATTGTTAGATGATAAGGAAAGAAGATGTATGTTGGTATGTACTAGTGAAATCCATCTATTTAAATCAAATGTGATTTGAACCTCTTTTATAATAAAATCATAGAAGTTTCTTAGATCTATAATTACTTTTTTAAATTTAAAAGTTTCTAGAATAATTATTACACAAAAGGTGTTTCATATATGAAAAGAGTGACCTTAATTTGGTGATCAATGATTGACAAGTTAAGAGAGGCGTGCAAGAGGATTGGGTTGTGTTTAACCCATGGATTCAATTTAAATGTAAGTAATCTCTTGTCTAAAGGGAATTGGTCAACTTTAAAGAATGACAATTTGTACTTTACCCAATTACAAACATCACAACCATCTATTTCATGGCAGTGTTACTGCATAATTTCAGACCAAAGCAAAACAACTAGTATTTGACTCCTAGGTTTGAAAATATGCTCATCTATAGTCGATGATGATGAAAACATAAAAGGTTGACATTAAACTATCAAGAGCACCATAGTATTGTACCATTTCTTATTTAGCTTAAAAGCATATTCTCTACCATGCTTGAAATACCAGAAAAAAGATAGAGTAACTATTGTTAAGTTTGTAATTATAGTCAATTTGATAAGATCATGAGTTTCATTATTGATGGTTAATCATCATTAGATAAATATTCTTTTATATACATATATTATTATAATATATAATATATAATATATAATATGTATCTATTACATCAAGAGCCTAATGGATATTGAAAATAAGAAGAATGATGAAGGAAAAACCCTAGTCATTAAAGATTAGTGCCTAAATAAGGAGAAGGAGATAATGGAACAAAAGGGTTTAAATACTAATAATTAGCTCCATCTCAAGGAAACCCAAGAAATCACTAATGATTCTAGGAAATTTTTTGATGAAGAGGTTAGAGATAAAAATAATTCAATGAAGTTGTCTTTCCTTCACAAAGCCAAGCTGAAAGCAGATGCTTCCCTCCAAGTGGACTCCTGGATGTATAACGAAATGATTGTTCTAAAGAAAAAAATGGGCGAAATCCAAAGAGAACTGGATCAAGAAAAAATTAAGAGAACCTAACTGGAAAATCAAGTTGGAAATATACCTAAGAAATTAAAAGAGTATGAAATGGAACTTCGATAACTAGTTAAAGACAATGGGAAAAAAATGGAGATGGTGACATCTAGTTTATGTGTCTCAGGTGCCAGTTTAGGGAAAAAGAGTAATGAGGAGATCATGTCACCTAATGTTGTTGTGGTCAAGATTTTGGGTGGTTCGAGTAAAAGAACAAGATACAACACAAAGAAAGCTATTGTTGAGGCATCTGATTCTACTATTGAAGAAATCCTTTAGAGTACTATGAAGCCTAGCAAGGACTTAGCTAAGGTCATTAAAGATCTAATTTAGTTGATGATCTAGTTTGCAGGTGTCTGGTTCTTGGTCGGGTTGCTGGTTCTAGTTCTTTTTTTTTTTTGTCATTTCCATCTTTTTTTTGTATTAACTCTAGGTTCCAAGTCCTTGTAAAACTTGGGTTTGAACTATGTTTAGTACTTTTTCTAGTTTCAGGTGCCTATAAAACTTGGCTTCTAATTAGTTGTGAACTTTAGGTTTTAGGTCCTTGTAAAACTTGGTGATCCTTTTCACTTATCTTTTATTTTTGTATGTGGTTTTGAGTCCCCTCAAAACCTTTTTTTGCACTAATATAATATATATATTACATATATTATATTATATATAATAATACATATATTATACATATGGCTATGTACATTATTTATATACTAACTAGTGACGTTTAAACCTTGGAGACACCTACATTTGGAAGTGATGTTTAAACCTTGGAGACACCTGCATTTGGAACATATCTATTACAATGGAAATATTAGTACATTTTTATAAAATGATCCATGTTACTCAACATGGTATTAGATCCTAGTTTGAAAATGTAAGAAAATAATTCACCTTAGATATGGAGAATGTCAATTTAGCAAAATAGAAACTAATACAATATTTAGTAAATTGAATATGAGACTCAGACAATAGACATGGAGTTTAAGAATATATATACAACATTAACTTGGAAAGTCTAGTTATTGGTAAGTAAATATCTCAAATGTACTCTTGTCTAGGCGGAGACCCACACTCAACAATTGCAGATGCTTCCTCATGAATGGGTTGTACATAAGCCATATTGAGAGTTCTTTGTGGAAGAAAAATAAAAAGATAATTTGGAAGTCTATAATATCTATGTGAGATTGTAGTATACCTTTAGGGAACAAAGGATGAGGATATCTACCAATGCAAACAAAGTAATAATCCTAATTGGAAAACATGTCCAATTATAGTAGTTCTACTCATTTTTTTAATGTCTTTTATTGTAGGTGTGCAAAGCATAACGATAGGTGGGGTTCTTATTAAAATAGCCTAGGACTTCCTCTTCCAACCTTAATTAGACTTGAGATCTTGATCTGTCTATTTTGAGAATACCAAACATTTTTGTTAAAAGTACCACTGGGGAGAGAAGTGTGAAGCACACACAATATAAAATGAATTCAAATTTATTTTCAAGGCCATCATGTGAATACTTGTGTAGATTCTGATCATCTTCACTAAAATTATCCTACTAGTGCTCTTGATTAGTTAGACCTACAAAAGCGGCCATGATTCTATAATTTCACGAAGGAAAAATAAAATATTGAACAGGTAGAGGTAGTGCCAAGTGAAATAGAAGATGAGAAGGATGAGTTGAGATAATATGTACTTGAAAGAGAGTACATACGTTTCCATCATCAAAAGTTTTGAAGCACTAACAAAAATTCAGATTCCTTAAAATAAATAGCCTCGTGTTAGATGTTTCTAGTGTTTGGTGTGGCATAATTCCATGTGGCCGTCTGACATAGATCAAAATATTTTTGCATTGTATTTGTGTTATGTGGCGGTAAATGCATTGCATAATACAATAAAGGGGAAGAATATTATTTCCAAATTGCTCATATTCATTGACTACCAATTTTTTTTAAAAAAGGACCCACCATTAACAACAAGGACATATAAATCATAAGAAGTTTCGGGGCCTTACAAGCTATGGTTGCAACATTTGGATCCAAAGGCTCCTTTCTTTTCCATCTTCTCCTTCAAGTTAATAGCTGCATGTGTTCCTATCATTCTAGGGGAAGCCACACAATTTACTGTAAGGAAAATACATATAAAAGGTTTTTATATTATAGTTTCAATTGATTATAAATCATGCTAAAGCAATAGTGTGAATATATCTAATTAATATTGAATGAATATTAAATAAATTTGTAATACACAAATAATATGTTGAGATTATAGATATAGAACGTATCTACAGTAGATTGAATATATGAACATATATTCAAAGTTTGTTTTTATCTATATTTTATTGGAATTGTCTTGTATTATTATGCAAAATTATTTATTCTTGAATTTTATATTACTCTCTCTTATTTTATTTTAATTCGTATTATAAGAGCTATGTGCCTTGATCTTTTCCTCCAAGAATGTTATTACAGGAAAAAGAGGGAGATTAAGATTCAGAGAAAGACTAACATTTCATTAGAGGCAGCAGATAAAGAATATGATTCTATCAATCTTTAGTGATCTCAATCTTACTAATTAGGAGGGTGTAAACAATGTTGAGATGAATTTCTCTAGCAATCAATAAATTGCCACTAACAAGAGGACCATAATTCAAACATTGTGACCATGTGATTTTAATGGGCCTACCCCTTGTGTACATCATGAGGAAGTGATGTCTTCTAAATGATGTCACTTATATTTGGAAAAGTTACTAGTCATTCATGTAACGCCCCAGAAAGGGATCCAAAAGAAATAACCTAAAGTTTTACTAAGTTTGCCAACATTTTTTTTTTTTGAAACAAGAAGAACAACATACACATTAAACACATAGTAGCGGAAGCAATAACATACAATCATCTATAAGCATACATAATAGGTTACATTTCTTAAGGATCCCAAGACATTGAAGCACATTTAAATTTAATTAATACTAAGTCTAATAGTGACCACATCCACATGAAAGAATAATTATAATGTTTAATGTCCATTTAAATAATATACATTTGTTCTAAATGCCTTGGAAAATTAAATTTGAAATGCTCAATCATCCACTATACATGTCACAGGGTATGAAAGGCTTAAAAGAATATACATATGTAGAAATAGAAATACATCCTCCTCCTCAAATCTATGATACAAGTACAATAAAATAAATGAAACCATCCACCATACATGATACATCCATCCATCATAAAAGATATAAACATCCAACAAGATATACAACCATCCATCGTGAAGATACATAGGTAGAATGAAAGGAAATGCAAACAAGGAATGCTCCAGCCACGATGACTATGGATGAATCTCAATGGTAAGAGTGAAAAAGCACTACCACCTGACCACATGGAACCTAAAAGGCCCACTCCCACCGCACTAAGGAGATAGCCTCAAGTCCCAAATAGGATATTAACCCAAATATCAAAATACTCTCTAAGTCCAAGAAATCCTAAAAGTAATCCAACTCAAAGGGTTCCAAGATAGGTTGACATCTATACCTAGAGGCACACAAGACATGTAGGAAACCTACTATGTAAGCAAGCAAGTGTCATCACATGAATCACGTTGGAGTTACCCTACCAGTCAGTTAGGACTCTAAGTCCCTAGTGATCCCTATGCAACCACTAGTATCCTCTCGTACTGACAAGGCATACTATAGAATGCAAGGTCACAACCAAGCATTCTCTCTACTCCCATCCGAGTCTATACTAGTACTCGAGGCATGGGTGAGAACATGCAAAGACTCTTATTAGGTTCATTTTAATCCCCATTTAGTGTAATGTTTTCACTTATTAAACAACTTACAATGAGTTACCCTGGGAACCACTTAGGGCCTCGACCCCCATTGCATGCCACTTCCCGACACTACATGTAGATAACTTACCCTAGGCTCATAAAAACACAAATCAATAGTCATATAAAAATCACCTCAGCCCTATACAAGTGATTGGAAAGCATCAAAAGATAATTCACAATAATCACATCAGTTCTTCACAAGCAACTAGAAAGCATCCCAAGATAAATCACAATACCCATCAGTTCTCAACGAGTAACCAGAAAGTATCCCAATAATACTGATCAATGAATCAAAATGGTTAAGTCAAACATGTCACAACATGACATCACCAAGATCAAAGCAAACACTTCAGTCCCATCAAGGCAATTGGAAAGTAACCCAAGTATAACTGACCAAGGCTTAAAAATGGTTAAGTCAAGTAGGTCATACATTCACCTTAGTGTCACACAAGATCACTGGAAAACAATAATGAACAGTAAATACAAACATATCATAGAACATACCAACACATTACCATGGTTGGGTTAAAAAGATCAAGATCAAACATTAGCATGACATCACAAACACAAAACCTTGAGCCTTTGGTAACATCCTAAGACTGGTCAAGCTAAGTCAAACCCCGAAACCCCAAAACATAGACAACATAGAAAACATAATAGCCTCACAATTTGGTTTGATTTAGAAAACACATACAGTTGAGTTAGATATAAGTTTTTCTGTTTTTTGGTTTCAACATATATTCCAAGTAGATGAAATTTTGAGTTTACCCTATAAATTGACCCATTTTAATTATTTGAATAGAATATAGATTTACCCCCATTATTATTATTTTCTTTTAAATCATTAAAATTATAACTAATGATTTTTCAATAAAAATAATTTTGATTTTATTATAAAATGAATATAAATCCCTTAAATACTCTTCTTTTAATAATTAAACTTAATTAGATTCCATCTAATTACGTAAATTATTATTCATGCAATTAAATTGCCTATATTAACATATTTAATTAGAATTACCAAACTAGTAATGATAGTTCATAATTTAAGTTTAATTATACATAAAATTAACAATATCAAATTTAAAAGGTACCCCCTTCTTGCAAGGGACAAAGTTTGCCTCCCTAAGAAGAATGGAGGGCTGGGAATCAGGAAGCTCATTCACCTCAATAAGGCCCTCCGGGCAAAGCTGATTTGGCACATCTTTAGTAGCACAGGGGATTGGAGAGACATTGTAGTTAATAAGTATATAAAGAGGCCCTCTATTCAGTTCACCCTCTTTAGTGAGGATATCCCAATAGGCTCTGTTGTTTGGAATGGTTTCTTAAAAGCCAGGGACTTGGCTAACTCAAAAGTCTCCTGGAATCTGGGTAATGGGAAGGACATTATGTTCTAGTTAGACAGTTGGCTTTCTTAGGGCCCCCTTATGAACAACCCTAGTTATGGATTTTGGGATAATGATTGCATCAACCTTTATGGACACAAAGTTAGAAATTATAGGACTAAATAGGGTTGGAGGGACCTTTCCATTATCTCAGATGACCTCAAACCAATCATGATCATGCTTAATTCCTTGTCCCTTAGCAACAATAAGGATGAACTAGTTTGGAGGGATAATGCCAATGGGCTCTATTCAGTTGCCTCTAGGTACTCGACTTTATGGAGCTTAAAAGAGTCTCCCCCTTGGTCGAGGGCTTGGATCCCTGGCCTCACGCCAAAAGTCAACATGTTTTTTTGGTTGGCTCTTTAGGACAAAACTCTAACCCAAGAGAGTCTCATCAAAAGAGGTCACACCATGCCCAACAAATGTGTTTTGTGTAAAGAAGAGTCGGAGACAGGCAATCATATGTTCATTCACTATTCTTTCTCCATGATAGTTTGGGGCATCCTCACCCAGGACTTAGGCCACAGCTGGTGCTTTCGTTCTAACCTCCTGGACTTTTAATGTCAATGGCATGACTTGTTCAATGGGTCTATCTTGAAGGAAATTAGCTCCTGGATCCTGCCCCATTTTTTTTGGAGCATATGGAAGGAGAGAAACAATCAGATTTTAAAAGATAGGGAGGAGCCGGCTTTAGTTTTTGAGAGAAAAATTTTCAGCAACATAAAGAAAAAATTTTCGGTGAGGAAGGGGGGAGAATTTGAGATAGGAGGTAGGAAAAAGGAGAAGGTAAAAGATAGTTCAAGGAAAAGACAAGAAGCCAAGTGGTTCCTCCCCCTTGAATGCTGGCACAAAGCCAACTTCGACGGAGCCTCCAAGGGCAACCCTGGCTCCTCGAGTAGTGGAGGTGTGATAAGGAATGAAAATGGAGATAGTATTGCAGCTTTTTCTCTCCCGCTGGGATTCCAAACCAACCATTTTGCGGAAACAAATGCCGTGTGCAATGTTGTAAAACTAGCTTTTGAAATTCGTGTTACCAATTTATGGCTTGAAGGGGATTCAAACAAAATTATAAAGTGCATCATTGGCAACTCACATCCATCATGGATGATTGTAAATCTAATGGATGAGACATGTGAGACCCTCACCAAATCTAAAAGAATCCATGTCACTCATATTTTCTAGGAAGAAAACCCGATTGCCAATAGGTTTGCAAACATTGGGGTCAATGTAGACCAAAAAATGACTTGGCATCCAAAAATTTGTTTGCCGAAAGACGTTAAAATTTTGATCAATTTGGACAAGATCCAAGGAAGAACAGAGAAAATCAAGCTATAATTATGATTATGAAGGTTTTAAGAAATAAGGGTACTTTTCAAAATGGAAGCATGGGAAATCATAACTGCAGTAATTCATTATTGATTAATCGCAATGCTTTATGGGTTATTTTTTGCACTCGCTTCTGGAGCAATAGCAAGGCTATTTTTCTCTGGTTATTGCTTACTCTCGGTGGTCCCTTTTAGTCATAGAGTGAGGAGTAGATGAGTAAAGAGGGTGTGCAGTGTGCAGAAATGGTAGGCGAAAGGTGTAGAAAGGAGCCGATGGGAGATTTTGAGAAATGGAGTAGGGAGAAAGTGTGGGAAAAGCTTGAAGAGGGTAGGGTTACCAATTATATCATGAAGCTGCATGGATTCGATTAGGAGGTGACCAAAAGTATGGTGGGGTCCTGAAAGGATGGCAGGGTGAAGGTGAATGGGGTCTACTTTTGAATAATGGAGGAGATGATTGTGACTGTCACTGAAATCCCTATCGAGGGTTTTAAATTCTTTAGGGATAAGAAGCTCTTGGCCAATGCGGTTAGGGACTTTGTGGAGAGTGAGAAGGAACTAAAGGTGCTGAGAAAGATTAACACCTACTATGTCCTTGACTCCATGAAGAAGCGGTGGAGGTATGTTTTGAGAGCTGTTATCGAGTACATCACGTTGGACCCTAGGTTTGATAGAGCTCATAACCACCACTTTTTTATATTGAATCATTTTCTGCGTAATGCTAATATTTCCTTTCCATATTATCTGTTAACCTCTATGAGCAAGGCGGTGGACAACTTCAAAAAGAAGCCCACCACAAACTTGGCTCTACATGAGGGGTTATTGCTGCTTATCCACGAGCACTTCAAGGCTCAGACTATAAGCATCGCTCCCCCTCAGGCAGAGAAGGTGGAGTCTGGTAGTTCTAGTTACTCCTCTAACTCAGATGAAATTCAGAGCCTCAACTCTAAGGAAGGAGGGATCTCTTCTTCGAGGAAATTAGCAACTCACCAAGCTAAAAAATTTCCCTCCCCCATAACCTATAGCAGAAAAAGCCCTAGGGATCTTGGGAAAAAGCCTCCTGAGAAGGATGAGGAGGGAGTCAACGATGATAAGGAGGAGCCAAAGTCTGAGGAGGTGGTTAAGGAGATGCAAGAGGAAATTAAGAATGAAAGTGGAAGGAAGAAACGAAAGAGGGAGAGTTTGGAGGAAGTGCGCTCTCAGTTTGAGGAGGCGTCTGTGCTGCCCCTATCTCTTGTCCACCTCCAAGCCCAACTTGAGGAACAAAAAGAGGAGAATGCAGGGTATGCGGAAGGGGAAGTGCATGCCAATGATAGGAGGAAAGATTGGATAAAATTTAATGTCAAGACTTCTAAGATGGGCATCTTCAGGAAGGCAATGAATCCCCAAATCCTTGTGGAAAATCAAGAGGAATAGAGTTTGGAAGAACTCATTGACTTGGTGATAGTGGCTATTTCGAACAGAGCTAGGGAGACACAGATGAACCTCTTGAATAATGCTCATAACAGTATGATTGACAATTTTAGATCAATCAAATGGCTTTTCCACGAGCTAGAGGAGGTCAAAGAATAGGTGAGACATATTGAGGCAACAAGGAATGGGATGGATGCTAACAGGAGGACAGATTCGACTGACAGGCTTAGTTTGGCAGAAAGAAGGATACTCAACCTAGAGAACTACAATCATAACCTTGCGAATTAGATGTTCTCTTTGTTAAGCTCCATTAACAACAACATCATCTCTCTTATGGGCTAGATCAAAGACAGAGAAATGCAAGATGATGAGGAAGGAAAATATAGGGATGAAGCCAGAATGGAGGATGACTCTGTTGGCATAAAATTATTTTCCATTAGTGACAACACTCATCTCACAGTTCACACTGAGTAATATAGTTCACACCGAGTAATACAGTGCAGACCGAACAATGGCAACACAGTTCTAACTGAGCATCGAGTAATACAGTGCAGACTGAATGATGGCAACACAGTTCAAATTGAGCACTGAAGACTCAATATTAACCAAGTGAAGTTGCACTTAGTGTCAACCGAGTAAAGATGCACTCAATATTAATCGAGTGAAGTTGCACTTAGTGTCAACCGAGTAAAGATGCACTCAGTATTAACCGAGTGAAGTTGCACTTAGTGTCAACCAAGTAAAGATACACTCAGTATTAACCAAGTGAGGAAGCACTCAGTGATAACCGAGCTCAGGAAGTTATCGAAGAAGTTAGTTTCTACTGAGTGACACTATATCTACCGAGTCACCAATGGTTACCGAGTTCCAGGCAACGTTGTATGACTAGTATGAACCGATCCCCTACCTCTACTGAGTGCATGATGATGTTGAGTAACGTAGTGGATGTCGAGTATCAGAGGTCATCAAGTCTGTCAAAAGAACTCGAGTTTATTTTACTATTTGGCCGACTCAGTTATATTTTGTTTACTTGTTTTTGGCCGACCTTGCATGAATAATTTTTTGGAATGGTATATATATAATGTATTATATCATTCAAAACATATACAATTGACACATTCAAGAATACATAAGAAATAGAAAGAGGGACATAAGATATGATATGCGAATTCAGCAGCAGAAAAGTATACTCAACAAGGTCTACCAGGAGCAGAAATGATTTCATCAATCACAGAAGGTGATCTACAATAAAGAACTCAGTCAAATTGTAAGTTGATCTGTTGGTTCATCCTAACAGGTGAATCATTTTTGTAAATTCTTTAACAGGGTAGACTTAACCGTCTTTATTCAAATCTCCTAACAGAGTGCATACTTGTAAAGTATGTTTGTAAATCCTCTAACCAGGTGGATCTAGCAATCCTCTGTGCTCCTAATAGGGCAGATCACCATAAGTGATCATTGTAAGCCTTAACCGGCTAACTTCATACTGCAGTAACGAAGCTTTGTGGGTATCATCCCCACCCTAGTTTTACTTTCTATTTTGGAAGGTTTTTGGGTCACCAAATCTCTGTGCATATATGGTTTAAATGTTTAATAGTTTTTATGCAGCAGGATAGATGAGTAAATGTTGTGTATGGTTGAATTAAAAAGTTTTATTGTTACTAATTCACCCCTCCCCTCTCAGTAACCTATTACATCTTGAATATTTCCAATAATTGGTATCAGAGCTTTTTGGTTCTCAGGACAAAGTTTGACAGCTTGAGCAAAGATCTAAGTTATGGAGATATTCAGACTGGAGAAAGTTATTGAAAATGAAAATTTAGATCTAGAAATGGCCATGGTTTAACTCAAAGAAGCAAAGGAGCATCTTTCTCAATCCCTAAAAAGAAGAAAGGAACTTGCAAGACAAATGAATGACCATCACTATGTTGAAGAAAATATTGAAGATTTGTTACAATCAAGTAGTATAGAAGAAGCTGACAAGGCAATCAAAGAACTTCTAGAAAAGAATGGATCTCTCCAAGAAGAGGTAAGAAAACTCAAAAGAGAACAAGAAGTCCAGTCCATCAGGTTATGTGAAGTTTTGGAACAGAGAAACAAAGCAAATGAAGACTTAGAGGTAAGGAATAATCTATCCCTTCAGCATGAAGATCTTATAGGATAACTATCTAATGCAAATGAAGAAATTATGATTCTAAGATCAGAGAATGAAAGTTTGAGAAATGATTTAATCACTGAGAGACAAATCAATGTAAGTTTGCATAGTGATCTGAGAATTGAGAGACAAATCAATGAAACCTTGGAAAATGATCTAATCTCTGAAAGGCAAGTCAATGAAAGAATGATGAAATCCCAAGCAGATATGAATCAATTGAATTTGCAAAATGAGCAGAATCTTCATAGACAAAAAGGTAAAGCTGGTCTTGGATACAATGAAGAAGGTGAATCTTCAAAACAAAGTACCCAAAAGAATCAAAAACCTACTTGCAATCACTATGGAAAGTTAGGTCATACATCAAACAAATGATGGAGCAATGGAAAAGCAAAATTCAATGGTAAATGCTTCAATTGCAATCAGCATGGTCACAAAGCAAATGAGTGCAAAGAAAAGACAAATTTGAAGGCAACTGTCACAAATGCAATAAACATGGTCACAAGGCATTCCAGTGCAGATCCAAATCAATCAATCCAACTGAACAACTTGTCGAAGCCATATTTGGATGGGACTACAACACCTGGTACAGATGTCACTATTGTGGAGAATATGAACATACTGGCATAAATTGTGCTAGACATCACCTAAGGAAGAAGGACACTACTGTAAGGTGCTATATATGTAGAGAACTTGGTCATATAGCTAGAAATTGCATGAATATAGAAAGAATTGAAGATGAAAAGAAAATCAAAGTAGACAACATCTGAAAGCAAATGAAGCAACAGTGGATTCCAAAATCCGCCGAACAAGATAAGTCAAACAATGGCAATATCACTCAAGAAATGAGTGATTCCATCATTTCCAATTAACATTCATAAAAGAAAGTATGGAACTACATCCTCCAAGAATCATCCTAAGTAGTTCCAAAGGAAGAAAAATGATCAGATCAGTATGCAGATACACTTTGATCCCAAATTGGTCCAAGACTCAACCGAGTTCGGTCGGGTGCAACAAAGTTTCACTCACCAAGTTGTATCTACCGAGCGAGGTCGGTTCATGACCTTACCGAGTTAGATCGGTACATCAATGTTTTCTCTTGGTTACCAAGTTGATAGTATCTACCGAGCAAGTGAATGACAACCTGTCATTTCATCCACCGTTGTACCAAGCATTTATGAAGAATGTTTTGTCAAAAAGGGGCAAAATTTGATCTCATTCTTCACTACGAACTTTGAGCTAAGTTATCTTCTGCGATTCAAGAGCAAGCTTAAAGCAATTTCGAGCAAATTTTTTAGAGCGAAGAATCTATTCAGAATTTCTCTTCACTTACCAAGCAGCAATGGCATCTAGTAACAATAGCTCCAAGGCAAAGAGAGGCTCAGAAATGCTAGTTAAAGGTCTGGAATGGAAGGCACCGAACTTCAAATTGGCACCAGCAATTGCAAAATCACTTGACCCTAACGGTGCTCAGTCTCGAATTCCACCAAAGGTACTCCTTGTAAATGACATTCGCTCTCATTTCAAATGTTCCATTCAAGAACTTGGAAACCTAGAAATTGATAATGCCCTAGGAGAAATGAGCGTAGATGGAAATTTGAAACCCGAGCATAAGCATCTTGAAACAAAAGGGTTAACCCACATTTCACATTTGCCAAGAAATTTTCAAATTAAATGGGTTAGGTATGTACTCAGTCGGGTTCACAACGGGAAATTATGGTTAGAGAAACCAGTGCTTATCACAAAGAAAATGATTAACAAGATCACTGGCCTTCCCATATTAAGCAAAGCTAAGACTACCAAAACTCTAGGTCGGGAAGAATTGCAAAGGCTAACCCAAGTAGAATGGGATGGTAGAGGACTCAAGCTTAGTACAGTAGTTGACGCTGAATTAAGATTTGGTATTCACGTCATTGCTCATAAAATTTACAGTTCTAGCCATCCAAACAGTGTACCTTGCGAAGCAGTAGATTTAGCATATAAGGTAGTAAAGAAGAATGTTGAGTTTGATCTGTCTGAATTGCTTTTGTCTCAATTTAACAAAAATATGGAAACCATAAGGACTTCAAAGAACAATTCTTGCAAATTTGGTTCACTTTTGATCTGTTTATTTTTCTATGTTCAAAAGTCTTTTCCATCAAAAGGATCAATAGTATGGAGAAAAGATATTCCCGTTCTTTATCAAATAAATGAGTTCATTGCAGAGTTAGGAGAAAATTTTGATAGTGTTTTGGATAATTACTTTGAAGATTTTAAGGAAAGAATGAACAATAGGTTCCAAATTCCACCAAAACTGGTTGAGGAATATAAAGAAGACATATGCTTTATGGTAGATTGTGACAAAGTATACATATAGGCAGTTAGGCCCTGAGTTGCATGGGTGAAACCTCTTCCTTATGAGGTTAATATTGATGAAACTAGAGATATCATAGAAGCACTGGTGAATGAACCAGTAGACCCAAAGCAACCAGTCTTTGGAACTTATGATGAAGCTAAAGCCAGAATTGAGCTTTCAATCAAAATCTCTCAGGTCATTAGCAAAGGAAAGAGGAAGATTGCAAAGCTAAAAATAGAACTTGGTCCTCTGATGATTACTGAAGGGAGAGGAGAAGATGATGAAGAAGAAGAGGAAACCGAGTTAGAAAAAGAAGAGGAGCCTCAACGGAAGAAAGGTAAGGTGATTATCACCAAACCTAAAAGGCAAGCTACTGCAGTCTTCTCCAGAAGAACAAGACATGGGAGGAAGGAACCTGTATTTGTCAAGCCTCCACTCACATTTGAGGCAAGGTTGAAGCAATTAGAAGAAGGTACTAGCTTCAAAAACTTCAAAGCATTGAAGTTTGAGACAAGAACAGATTAGGAGAAAATGCAGATTGAGGAGTTGGTATTAAATAAAATGGGAAGATGGAAATACTCTCCAGATGAGATTGTCTCTCAGATCCCCAAAGAGCTATTGGAGAGGTTGCAACCAAGATGGGAAATTGCAACCAAAACTATCAAAGATATCTTTGAAAAAACCCTGAAAAATCTCTTGCCGAGTCTCACTGATGTAGAAGTAAAGAAATCACTGAAAGATCATGTAGGTAATATGATGATTAGATTTCACACTTGTTTGATACTTATCAAAGACATTGAGCATGTTGTCAATGATGCAACAAACATGTGGAAACATATCTATCATCTACATAAATCTAGTGAGGATATTTTTGAAATCAAAGACAATGACAGCAGTGATGATGATGACATTGAAGATATTCCAGGGGATCTGCATTCAATGATGATAAATGTTGAGGAAGAATTCAATGAAGATGAAATAGAGGAAGACGACAAGGAAATGGAGGAAGAAGAGACTGATCAAGCTAAGGAGGAAGATGACCTTGTAAAAATTGCAGCCAAAGTCATTGCATCTCTTCCCCACTCTCCACCTAAAGCTGATACATCAACTGCGGAGATAGCCTCTACTAGTGAGATTGTGTGCACAACAGTTAATCAATTGCCCAATCTTCACCTGTCTCCTCTCAGCTCCGAGCACCACCTATGCAAGTGTCTACCACTTCATTAATCAAGCTACAACCATCTTCATTGACTGAGGCATCATCAGCTACAGTAGTAAGTTCATCAGGCATATCAACTTCTACTGCAGTGTGTACAGTTAGTGTACCCACTAGTACTCCAATTTTGACAACTTCATCTGCTCCAATTTTTGCATCTGTTAGTTCTCCCATACCAACCTGTACATCAATCTTGGGAAGAACATCAATTTTTGATACTGTTAGCACTTCTCTCAGTTTTCCTCTAGCTAGTCCTATTCCAATTTTGTCAGCCAGTCCAGCCTCATCAACTATTGTTTCAGATTCAAAGGGAAAAAGTGAAGTCACTGTAGGAAAAGCAAAAAGATACATGATTTCCAGCAAGGCAGTGGATGAGGAAATAGACTTGGATAAGGACATTGTCATTCCTAAGATAGATCTGGATAATGCATCAGTTGATGAAATGAGAATGATTAGTCAGCTATTAGATCAGAAAGCAAGACAAAAACAACTGAGGCATGAGAGAGACCAGGAATATAGTATTATTGAAAATGCTAAGAATATTCTAACAGAGGCTATAGGTGTTGAAGTAGATTCTACTCAACACATTTTGAATCAGTTAGAAGAGGCTATATATAAATTCAATGAGGATACCTCCGGCCAAGAAAAATTGATTGAAAAGGCAGAGAAGAAATTTGACAATAAGGTGCTTGAGCACATTGCATTAAAACAGGTAGAACTGTCTACAATTTTGAGTAATTCTGAACATTCTTTTAATAATGTAACTTCACTTTTTGGCAAACTTTGTGATGTTACCGAGTATACTAAGGAAATTAAAGAAAAGTAGAATAAAATTGATGAGGATATGAAGGTCAGTGCACAAATGTTGCAGCTTGACCACAGTTCAAGTTCATCCCATCATCTCAGAATAATATTTTTGTCAGAGAAATAGGCAGAATTGTTGAGAGAGGAAGCAAGGATCAGGTGTACTCTGATTGACATCCAAAATATGATCCTTCCTGTCATGGACACAATGCAAAAGCACATTGCCCATTCCAAAACATTGATTCATGACAAAAACTTCTCAATTGCAGATCATATGATTGAACTCTCTGCATAAGTTCAAATAGCACTCTCCACTAGCAAACTTTTGCAAGAAAATTGGGATAAGACATTGGCTCTTATTCTCAAGGTACATTCTAAGTTTATCTCTCATTTTGGACTTTTTGTGTAAATATATATTGTTTAATTTGGCATTATTGTCAAAAAGGGGGAGATAGCACACTCCTGGAGATAAAATTGTACAAATATGTGTAATGACTTGTAAATACTGTGCATACTGTATGGGGGAGATACATGTAAGAAAAATATGTGTAAATAAGACTTGCAAAGAGCAATTTTTGAAAATTCAGAACTGTATGTCAATTTTTTTTTCACATAAACTTTGAATCATAATTGTTTTTGTCACTAATGCCAAAGGGGGAGATTGTTGGCATAAAATTATTTTCCATTAGTGACAACACTCATCTCACAGTTCACATCGAGTAATATAGTTCACACTGAGTAATACAGTGCAGACCGAACAATGGCAACACAGTTCTAATTGAGCATCGAGTAATACAGTGCAGACCAAATGATGGCTACACAGTTCAAACCGAGCACTGAAGACTCAGTATTAACCGAGTGAAGTTGCAGTTAGTGTCAACTGAGTAAAGATGCACTCAGTATTAACCGAGTGAAGTTGCAGTTAGTGTCAACCGAGTAAAGATGCACTCAGTATTAACCGAGTGAAGTTGCACTTAGTGTCAACCGAGTAAAGATACACTCAGTATTAACCGAGTGAGGAAGCACTTAGAGATAACCGAGCTCAGGAGGTTATCGAAGAAGTTAGTTTCTACCGAGTGACACTATATCTACCGAGTCACCAATGGTTACCGAGTTCCAGGCAATGTTGTATGACTAGTATGAACCGAGCCCCTACCTCTATCGAGTGTATGATGATGCTGAGTAACATAGTGGATACCGAGTATTAGAAGGTCATCAAGTCTATCTGAAGAACCCGAGTTTATTTTACTATTTGGCCGACTCAGTTATATTTTGTTTACTTGTTTTTGGCCGACCTTGCATGAATAATTTTTTGGAATGGTATATATATAATGTATTATATCATTCAAAACATATACAATTGACACATTCAAGAATACAGAAGAAATAGAAAGAGGGACATAAGATATGATATGCGAATTCATCAGCAGAAAAGTATACTCAGCAAGGTCTACCAAGAGCGAAAATGATTTCATCAATCACAGAAGGTGATCTACAATAAAGAACTCAATCAAATTGTAAGTTGATCTGTTGGTTCATCCTAACAGGTGAATCATTTTTGTAAATCCTTTAACAGGGTAGACTTAACCATCTTTATTCAAATCTCCTAATAGAGTGCATACTTGTAAAGTATGTTTGTAAATCCTCTAACTAGGTGGATCTAGCAATCCTCAGTGCTCCTAACAGGGCAGATCACTAGAAGTGATCATTGTAAGCCTTAACCGGCTAACTTCATACTGCATTAACGAAGCTTTGTGGGTATCATCCCCACCCCAGTTTTACTTTCTATTTTGGAAGGTTTCTGGGTCACCAAATCTCTGTGCATATATGGTTTAAATGTTTAATAGTTTTTATGCAGCAGGATAGATGAGTAAATGTTGTGTATGGTTGACTTAAAAAGTTTTATTATTACTGATTCACCCCTCCCCTCTCGGTAACCTATTACATCTTGAATATTTCCAACAGACTCTATAAAGGACAACACCATTCCTGACACTAATACATTTGGCATCGATTTGCAATGGCTAAGTGTCACAATTACGATGGCAATGTGTCGCTACTGTGACAGTAATAGACGTCGTTGTTTTTTAGTCACAAATTATGACGTCTATCCTCTGACATGGCAAGTTTGATGCCTGTCCGTCGCAATCTAACCACTATATTTTGGCATGAATCTTGTCGCAATGAGTGCGACGTACGTCACAATTTTGACGTTGACCCCACGCATTTTGATGGGGTCGTGTCAGCATTTGGCCACAGGGTCGCTGTGGCGGTAGCTGTCCCATAACTTCCCTAGACATCGCAATTACGATGTCCCTGACAAATTGCGACGGGGATGCAATGAAACTTGGTGGTGGGGTAGGTGTGGTGTCAACACTGTCGAACGTCACAATTCTTGCATTAACATCACAAGTGCGACGTCCATGCAAGAATTGCGACGATGACGCTATGTCTGCGATGCACTTTCTGTCACAATGGTTGAGCGAACGTCAAAATTGTGATGTTTGTGGCAAGCGCTTGGGAGGGGCTACTATGGTGGTGATGCCAACTACCCTCGCTGCCACAACGACCCCGTCACAAGCATATTCAGCCTGCTGTGCCTTTAGCCATGGTGTTTTTGGTACTTTTGGCTGGAAATACATTTAGTTTCTTGAGTATATTCTCTAGATGCTCACCAGCTACAAGTTTACCATTTGAATTATTTTTTGGAAGTTTAGTAGCATGATGCCAAGTAATAATACTTGTCAAACCATTTGTAGAATGTTTGACATTCTCATGATCTGTTACCATTCATTTTTGAATAAGCTTCAAAATTTCTACCAATATAGTTCTCATTATCATTGCTCACATCACAGTTTCAAGAATGTCTAACAACCATAATATTAAAATTACCCACAAAATCAGTTCCCTTTATTTCAGATTCCTACTTCTTAACATTATTACTAGGCCCATTCGATGTGCATCCATTACTTATGGTATGACTTGACTAGAAGACATTATTTGTTTGAATACCATTGGTTCTTGGAGGCACCATTTGTAATGTAGCATCATGATTTGTTGATGATCTGGATTTACTGCATGACTAGCCAGAACTTGTGTTCTTTTCTAGACTTTCTGAAATGAAATTGACATTTAACAAATTTTCTACCTGTTGGGATATCTTGTTTACACCTACAACACTAAAAGAGATTGCTGTCATTTGGAAAGAATGCATATTTTCTGTCACCTAGGGGGCATATGAATCTTGTAAGCAGTTTTCCTTTGGATGTCCAATGTTCAATGACACCCTCTTCTTTAGTTTAGAGCCATTATACTGAGATTCATATCCACCTACTGTTTGAATGCTAGTTTTCTTATCTCATATATAGAATAGCATGTAAGCTTTTTGGGAAAGCACACTTTTCTCACTGACTGAATAGACCTAGAATACAAAATGTCATAAGAATAACTTCAATTAGTCTAAGAAACTTCAGTATAATTAGTGTTACCATATAAAGAAAAGGTTCGACATAAAATTGTAGTTCTTTTGTTTATTCTGTTATACACAAATTATAATTAGTT
This sequence comes from Cupressus sempervirens, assembly GCA_028749045.1. Classification (NCBI taxonomy): domain Eukaryota; kingdom Viridiplantae; phylum Streptophyta; class Pinopsida; order Cupressales; family Cupressaceae; genus Cupressus; species Cupressus sempervirens. The sequence goes on along the minus strand of CM053792.1, from coordinate 570,144,689 downwards.
TGCTCCACAAAATTAAACATGTCTTCACAATTGTAGCAAATGTATACCTGATTATCATCTAAAGCATGCCAGATGCCTGTGGATGAATGAATAAAGCAGAAATAATGACCAGAATGTGTGCTCTAGCCATCATGAACAAGAACGCCATAAAGAGTGTTCTTAAAATTGCCCTCCTATGATTGATCAATAGATAGAGAAACTAGAATATCATTCAAATGTGCAAAATTTATTAAAAAACCAGTAGATATTACAAAAACTATATTATTAGATTCCACTGAAAATGTGATCCACTGACAAATAATATTGTAAGGGCTACTTACATGTGAACGACTAACAAATAGTTTGAGATCCAACGTACAACCAAAGTCTACTTTTTTGTCAATTTTTCCTCTAGATCCAACTACACTGAAGTGCTTGAGATGAATTGCAAGAACATGTGGTGCTTTATCAATTTTGAGTTGTTCTAGAGCCTTCACTTTTACTTTGCATCGTTCACATTGATCTCTTTTCACACCCCCATCTAACTGCTCCACTGCCATGTAATGGGATAATGCTTTCAACAAGGAATCTGCTCGAATGATCTCTAGGGTCAAATCTAAGAAAGGATCAAATTTATTTGAGCAATAAGAACATTGTGTGCACTTCACCTACAAGCCAAGTTGAAGCAATTGTTAATGAATAAAATACTTTTCTAAGACTATAACATAGATTTCCCAGCATAAAAATAATTTTGAAAGGTTTAAGTGACTCAAAAAAGCAGAAATAATGACCAGAATGTGTGCTCCAGCCATCATGAACAAGAACACCATAAAGAGTGTACTTAAAATTGCCCTCCTGTGATTGATCAATAGATAAAGAAACTAGAATATCATTCAAATGTGCAAAATTTATTATAAAACCAGTAGATATTACAAAAACTATATTATTAGATTCCACTGAAAATGTGATCCACTGGCAAATAATATTGTAAGGGCTACTTACATGTGAACTGCTAACAAATGGTTTGAGATCCAACCTACAACCAAAGTCTACTTTTTTGTCAATTTTTCCTCCAGATCCAACTACACTTAAGCGCTTGAGATGAATTGCAAGAATATGTGGCTTTATCAATTTTGAGTTGTTCTAGAACCTTCACTTTTACTTTGCATCGTTCACATTGATATCTTTTCACACCCCCATCTAACTGCTCCACTGCCGTGTAATGGGATAATGCTTTCAACAAGGAATTTGCTTGAATGATCTCTAGGCTCAAATCTAAGAAAGGATCAAATTTATTTGAGCAGTAAGAACATTATGTGCACTTCACCTACAAGCCAGATAAAGCTTTCTAATCTATTAGTATATAAAGCTTTCACAAAGCTTCGTCTTATCATATGTAATATGTTAGGATACAAAGCAATCCAGATTAATCATTTAAGAAACAAAATGGCTAAAGAGATGAAATTCAACTGCTTCAAAAATTTAGCTGGGCATATAACAAATGTAATGTTGTAATACAGAATTGAGCCGGCCTGGCATAATGAAAAAAGAATGGACAAATAATATAAGCCTGTAATTCTCAAAAAAAAGTGCAATTTCTAGGATATTTCAATAGCCTTTTACTAATTTTAATCAGTACATGCATAAAACTGAAATTATAAAAACAAAAATATGTTAGTTCAACCCGAGAAATGAAATTAACCTGGCATCTGAGTAAATAATTGTTTAGCAAATGTATAAAAATGTAATTTTACATCATGCATCTCATTCTGTAGAAGATCAATATCTCATATTCTGGTGTTGATGGATAGACTTACAACATTCACTCAATCATGCCTGAATTTCATAAATAAATAATTAGCAAAGTCTATTTGCCCTCCATGAATTTTTTTGACCTGGAACTTTTGATAAATCCGGGTAATGAAAATCTAGAGAAAATAAATGTTGTTTCACATGTAAAAATGAATGTTTAGTGTTCTTTTAATAAATTAATATCTTCCATGACCTATATTTACATATTTTGATATCTTAAAAATGTGGCTAACTTTCATGACTAAAAAACTATATGGACCATATTCATTGTAAACACTGCTTTAAATCAATCAAGAGCAATGCTCTTCACTATAATTCTATTTCTTTTGAACATACGATTTTATATTAAAATAGAAAGCAATAACATGGTATTTAGAATTGGTTGATGACCTATACATATCATTAAATTCTAAATTCCTACTACACATTCTCATCTGTATTGCATGATGTCTACCCTACGAAGATATAGCTTATTTGACATTTGATAAAAATACAATAAGAAAACATTAAGATTTATTTAAAAATGAGAACATTCAATGAAAACTTGTACCTAGTAAATTTAGACCAGTCAAAAGTCAGCTTCAAAAAGCATGATAGTTGACCCAAATAAAACATATATAACAGATGATGAGTAGGCTTACCCTTCCAAATTTTTCTCCATTTCTTGAATTCACTTCTCAGAGGACAAGAGAGACTCCCATGCACCAACTAAATTATCAATACTAGATCTTAGAACCTCAAAATCATGCCTAACTTTGCAGAGCTCCTGCTCATTTTTTGTTGCACGTTGTCTTTGTCTTGATGTTTCCTGTTCCATATCTTCAAGCTTTTGCTGCATTTCCTTGAGGACACCACTGGTACCCCTGACAACCTTCTCCATTTCTTCTACTTGTGCCCACATGTTCTCAATCTGCAGTGCCTTTTGCTTCATTTGATCCTGACTAGCAGAAGCTTTTTGCTTCTCTAAAAGCTGAGATGTTCAGGGAGATAAAGTGGGAAAGATAGAGAGGAACATATAAAGAGATATGGATGAATAAGGAGAAGGGGCGATAAAGAGATATATAGATGGTGAATGAGAGAGAAAGATATAAGGAGATATAGAAAGAGGGTGATAGGATAGATGGATAAATAGGTTATAAAATAAGTAGAGAGAGCTAAAGCAGAGATGGAGATAGGGAGAGGTAGCAAGAGGAAGACAAAAATCATGAGATATGCTCCTAAATTTTCCAATTAGAGTCCTTTCTCATTGGACAAATAAGGAAGATATTCGTAATGGTGCCTAGTAATCATGTATTACATAAATACATGCAAAACATAGAACAATGTATTTTTTCTATTTGATTTTCTACCTCTTCAGTGTACCCATTGCACATCAATGTAGTATTGCTAGTTTTTTATTCATGTTATGCATGCAAAAGCATACAGTAAGGGTTACATAAAAGTTTTCATTGATAAGGAGAAACCCAACAAATTACCCACCATATTACATGGGCCTAAGGAAAGCTTTATGCTTGACCAAAGGCAAGGCACCTGCAGCTAAAATTCAGGATGATCGAACTGGAGTGAACAATGACTTTAAAAAAAACACTTTGAAAACTTGTTAAGAAAATCTATCAACTTGCAATAAGATTCTATTAAAACTAGAATTATAAATATCCATATTATTAAAACTTAAAATACCTGTAAGTATTAAGTGTTCAAAAAAGCACATGCCGGACACCTCTTGGAATGTTCAGGGCCTCCATAACCTTTGCTACAATAAGAAAGAAATCCAAATAATATTAAATCTTTGCTGAAACTCCAATTCACAAGGATGTATAGTTATGTTCTAATAATCAAATACTAACAGTAAAAAACACAAAGCTGAAATGGATATGTCGCTAGTTTTTCTCCATTCATTCATAAAACAAGCTTGATACTAAAATGTAAGTGTTTTCTCTTTAAATTATATCATGCTGATCACAAATACTAATCACAGATTAGTTATCCAAAATGGTGCAATAATGACAGAGGAGCCAAATACTAAAAGATGCAATGAAGACTTGTAATTCTTCAAATGATATTAAAAAGGCATCAATAACCAGTCCAAGGACATTATTTAGATAGAAGATTACTTTATATTCTATACAGACATAAGTGGTAGTAATCCACTAGACATCAGAAAGCCAGATCCCATGAGTACAATGATTAAGATCAGGAATAGTGACATATATATCACATAAGTAACAAGAGTTAGATCAGAAATTGCAACAGTACAGATCACCCATCATTGGGTCATCACCATTACAAAGATATTATATCACACAAAGATCAAATAAATATCCAACATCTTTACAAACCAAACAGAATCAATCATATCACATTTCAATAAGGCAGATATAAGATACAGTGAATAACTTCAGACTAGTATGGTACATATCACTTTTACATTATGATAAATCTATAACAGTGATTACTTGGTCTTGCAAATTGCTCTACAGAAATTCTAATGATACTTATTGTAGATCAGTAATCAACATTAGATCGTTAGGATCTATGACATTAGGTCATTTAGCTGACTATCACTATACTTCCAACTTCAATATATATAATCCTTGTTTAGTCTTTGATATTGATTGGATTGGGAATTTTCACAAAGTCATTTCCATCATTATTGGAAGTGTTTTTGGTTATCAAAGTTTGATTGAAGATATTAGAACTACTTAAAAAGACATTTGCATATTGTTCGTCTATATTCTTTACCAAAGATTAGTTGCATCTCTCTAGCAGTGAATTAAAGAATATATTAGAAGCATGGGTGATATTACTTGTACATAACATCAAGATACATGCACAATTGCATTAATATATCTACCTCAAAAAAATATTGTTATTAATACCTAACATTTATTTGTGGCAAAATAAAGAATTGAGCATAAGTAATAATAGAAAGAAGTTTATTGTGATTTAAAATATAAGGATTTAGTCACAGACCCTTAGGAGTCATATAAGGGAACATCAAACATTAGCTCTAACCTCAAATAAGGGATTATTAACAAGCTGAAAGTTATCCTTGTTTCTGAAGTCAAATCTCTCTTCTTCCAAACTTTCCTTGTCTGATTTCTCTGGACAACATTTCAGGTCATAGGTCTCAACTAGGTTGTCCACTTTATCATTTCTTCCTTTGTCTTTTGGTTCCTTGAAGTGTTTTGTTCCTACACCTTGATTTTCTATTTTTTATGTTTTCATGAACATCTATCAGCTTATCTTTTTTTCGCTTATATCAATCCAAGGTCCTACGATATATAGCTGTTGATCTATTCTTGCTTACTATCTTGTTACCTCATCCTTAAAGGACTTCAATGCTATATGTTGAGATTTTTGACAAGGTAAATGTGAGTGAAGTTCTTGAAGCAATATTTCAATTAAAATACTTAGTTTGAACAATCTCTCCTATTTAATTTTCTGCAACTTCTCTCTTTCTTGTGAAGCTATTGTCTTGGCATGCCTAGATATCATAGAGCTCTTTCAACATCTTCAACACAATCCCTTAATTTCCCTAGTTCTTTGCTTGCCATAGTTTCATCAAAAAATTTTCTCACCTACTTGTTCCTATCCTTCACTATCACATCTCTTTGTCTATCTTCCTCGAGGTGATTAGATTTGACACACAATGTATTTTTTGATTGACTGACATTCGAAATATTACTCTTCTCATGCACAAACACTGACACGCTAGTCAATGTCATGTACTTTTTAAAAGGTGAAGGATAATTTTGATCAACATCCTTATCTCCAAGCAGCTTCACATAATCTGAATGATGACCCCTAGATTCAATCCCTACTATGTCATCCTCAATGTATGACATTGAGATGCAGTAAGAACAATCTCATAATCATCATCAATTCATGTACTCATTTCATTTGTGACAGAAGGAGGACTCAAAAAATTAACTGCTTCTATTCCTTCCAAGCGTCAAAAACTATTTTCTCTCCTTGTATCTTGTTACCACTATTTTTGGTGGTCTATTAAGGTTAGATTCTGAAAATCTTCCTCCCATTCACTTCCTAACTTGGTTTTTTCTTGTTCTTCCTTTTTCAAGTGAGGCTTCAGTTTTTCCTCTTTCTTAGTTTAAATGTTGTGGTTGTTGTATGGAGACAAGTAGCTTTAGGATTTAAATTCTCCACCTCTATCTCATAGAAACCCTTTGCTTCTACATATGCACGAATCGGTCTTTTGTACATAGCACTATGCGTTGGAGTGGCAGTTAGATTTGTACTTTTTACACCACTTACCAATATTTGGCATGAGTAAATTTGTCTTGTTTTCCCAAAAGTGTTGACTCGTCAATGATAATCTATAGCATAGGTTTAATTTTAATCGAATGAATGGGAACAAGCAGTTGGAACATTTGAGAACTACCAACTGCTCTAACTCAAATGTGCCTAACTTCACACAGAGGTCAGCTAGTAATATTCTTATTGCAGTTGCACCATTGAATGTAGCAATCATCATAGACATCTTTAAGATATCATTCATCCTTGACAGCTTCCAAGAAGTTCTCCAAATTGGCACAAAAATTCCTTTTGTCTAGTCCTCTCACAAATCATGGACTCGCCACCACTTCTCAACAAGTGAAGAGACATTTAGAGGAGCAATCATTTCATCAAAAAGGTCATTTGTAGATACATATGAATTGAACTAACTTGACTTATTATCTGGTATGTCTACATATATTTACCATCAAATAATAGGAATGTCTAAATTCACGTGGAATCTAGGAGAAACTCAATGACAAAAGGTTTTCCATGACAATGAAGCCAATAAAACCACCCATCTATCCTCATCACTGGCCACATCAGAATTCACCTCAATAAGGTATGCCTTACCCTTACCAAGAGACCTCTGTTTGGTTTCCAATTTTCTTTGCAATGAAAACAAAGATTCATTCTTCTTAACTCATTACTCGATTCTTTTCCTAACTTAGGAGATGTGACTTTAGGCTGATTAGGAGCCTTCACATCTGATTCATCATCTAATTCATCATCTAATTTTTGATTCCTAAAGTTCTTATTGTATTGCTTAGAAGGAGGTGTGACTTCAACATCAAGAGCATGGTAGAAAATTGTATTGCCTTCTCTTCTATAGGTTTGAGTGCCAAGAAAGATTCTTATTTATGAACCCATGGCCTGGCTGATATTTCTTTGGTTCCATTGAAAATTGGTATATTATTTGTTTAAGGCATCTTTATACTCAATTAGCTGTAAGCTTTGTCTAGCTTGTCAAAGCATGAAGCCTTAGATGCATAGGACAACAGTCTAAACATAGGACAAAATAGAGAAATATTTAGTATCTTATTGAGCTTCACTTTGTTTCGAGAATAGTTTAATATTCTCTACTAAATAGGGCCAACCACGTGAAGGTGGAAGCTCATTTGGCCCCACCCCCCTCCCCCTAACATCACTCTACATTCCCCGTTAACATCTAACATTAATTCATTCTTTCAACCATTAATAAAATGTAACATTCAATCAATATCACATGATAACATTCATTAACACATTAGATTCGTTAACATGCAACATTCATCAATATTCTGCATCAACACATAATTCATGAACATTCATTAGTACATAATTAAATTCATTGAGACATAAAATTCAGTCATTATCAATTAAGGTATGTAGATGACAATCATTTCTTTTTTTTCTTTCTATTTCTTTTTTCTATGTAAGCTCTAAGAGGAGCATCAGTGTCATCATCAATTCCCCCCTCATCAGTTGTTCTGTTCTCTATTTTTGATGATCTCAGATTCCTATGTTGTTGCAAAGGGGGGTCCTCTGGAATAAAAAATAAAAGAGTTAAATTAAAAATAATTTATTATAATTGTTACAAGTATTTAATTATTTTAAATAACATAACTGTGGCACTCTTTACCTGATCTGATCACATCATTTTGTCTGGACTCAACGTCAACACAGTCATGAACATCGACCCCTCGATCCTCTACAGCTTGTATACAAAATGTTAGGTTAATCCAAACACCAATTGCAATTACATATAAATTTTTTAATAGAAAATGTATACCTCCACCACTGGGATGCACATCATGCAAACCTTCAGCATCCATAGATGGTGTAGAAGGATTGTCAGGCTGCATTCCAATATCCTACGCATTGTTATCATTGCTTGCTTAAAAAAGATATACTCACTTTATATTGGAACTTAACATCAAATAGACTAATTGGTAAAGTATTCAATTTGAAATAAATTTCATTTAGCTTATTTACCTGTGGCTCAGATGCATCATTATTAGAACCTTCCACACTGTTTTCAGCTCATAGCCATTCAGCCACGGCTCTATAGCCTTGTTGGAAGCCAATTCTCTTATCCTCTTTTGTGAGGCATCTCTTGAACTCTGAGCCCTGCATTTTTGCATGGTATGGTGAATTTTACTTGCATTATTTCATCAACTAATGGAGGGTAGTTAAAATATCAAAAGGAAATGGTAAATAGTTAGCAGGGTTTCCAACCCTTGTTAGACCTTATTTTGGTCATGTTGGAGTTGTTCTAAACTGTCTTTGGTCTTTGGGAGTCCTAGAGCATCCAATTTCACTCTTGGCTGGGTGTGTAGAATAAAGGTCAAGTGTTACAATCTGCCTTGTCACTGGTAACAACAAGTTTTCCTAAGACCTAATTTGTTTTGGGTTGTGCTGATGTTTTTTTTTTGTTTCCATTTATGTTAGAGGGTTGGAGTTGTCCAAAAAACTTGGTGTCAAGGTTGGGTGTATGAGGCCTTGAATGGTACAAGGGAGAAGTAACTAGTATGCAGCCTTATGTGATGAGTTGGGTCCATGAATTAAAGGAGCAGATGTTGTAACATCAGATTAGTTCTTAGGCCTAAGAATGGTTAATGGTTATTAAATTAATATGATGATCATGAATGATCTTGTATCCTCAAAATATGTGAGGATAAGAAGCCTATAATACAGGATTAAGGCATCTATCAAAGTTGCCAAGTGTTGTAAGAATGTTGTCATAACAACATTTTGCACTTATTGCAAATATTCCATGCAACATGGATAGCCTTGGATTCCTTTGATTGTGGGAGGTTATTTTTGACCAAATAGGCCCTAGAATGGTGGAGAAGACACCTAATGGAGTGATGTCTTGAATCTCCAAGCATTGGTTGCATATTGTAAAAAGTTTGAGTTAATGAAGTGGCTAGAAAACTTTATTTTTGAAGTGATATTTTGGTTTTTGAAGGAACAATCATACTTGAAGCCTAAAACATGTTGATACAGTGGTTGAGATGTTTTCTATAGTCATTTTGAAGACTTTTTCATGTAATGTGTTAAGGGTTTGGATGAAATCTTGAATATGATAAACCTAAGAGCCAAGACCTTCCCAAATCAATAAAATGGGATGGAATCTGAATGAATTCAATGTGAAGAAGGTCCCCACAATGAAGTTTGAAATTTTTGATGTTTTAGTGGATTTGGCACTTAGATCCATCTAAGTGAAAGTGAGAAAGAGAACCAAAATTAAGGTGTGGATCATCCAAGGTGGAGTTTTCAAGGTGTGACTCTTGTAGTAAAGAGTGAATAGGATTTAGTTAATGATCTAATCCTATTAGGAGATCCTATAGAAGCATAGGATACTAGGAGATAAGAGAAATCTCTTGGTGGAATTGGAAAACTAAGCCTAGGAGTTTTATCTTACACTAGTGCTTGCAAAGCGTGTTACTCTGCATCATATATTTTTGTGGAGGAACACTGAGATCCAAGTTGAGGATCAGAAGCATAGACAAGCTAGTCTATCCTAGCATTTCCTATCACATTACATAAAAAATTTGATACAATTTTTCATTTATTAATACTTACAACTCTTTCTTGAAGTTTCAAAAAACCACCAGAGCCGAGCTTGTGTGTCCCGTGCTTTTCTAGTCTTGCCTTTGTTGCCTTTGATGTGTCAGGCAATCTATGAAAAGTTTGAAATATGTTAGATAGTATAAATATAGAGGTTAATTAGTACATAATTAGATTCTCAACAGTACCACATACCTTTCTATACTCTCCACTGGTGTAATATTATTTTTCTTGTTAGCTTTATACTTTCCATCCAAAATCAGAGCCTGCCACTCAGCCTCAGGAACATAGGGCAGACGCTCATACCTGGGGTTATCCCATAATTTTTTTTTGTACTAGTCCCTAATATACTTCAAACATAAACCAACTTTTTCAAGGATCTTGTTTCTCTCGAATGCATGAGGTCCAAAGAGTTGGGTCATGCTCTCTATAAGATCATCCTTCAACGGTTTGCATTGGTTATTCCACCTTTTAAGTAAAAAAAAACATGTTAGACTCATAAATAAAGTGAAGCTACCTTTAATATAGTTCAAGAAATGGATGAAAAGTAAAACTATTATAGCAATGATATGAAATCAAAATAGTGGTTTGGGGTTTTAGTTAGGATATGATGTTCCACCAGGTACGCAGGGTGGGCCTGAATATTCGCAAACACTCATCACCAAGTTTTCGCCAAAAAAAATCATTCCCTACAAAACAATCACAGGATCATTAGTTGATGAAGAGTGATCAAAAACTAAATTACTATTATATCACTATAGAATAATAATAACTTTAAAGTACCTGGAACTTTGGCTACTTTTAATGGAATGCCTTCATCGTCGGTGACGATCAATATGACATCCTTCACCGTTCCCGTACTAGGAACATAGGAACATCCAAGAAATGATGCTGCAGCTCCTATTGCAAAAAATTTCATAAGATTCATAAGTCTTTTTCAGGAAGTATAAAAGAACAAATGATAATTGATGTTAAAAAGTTGTAAAACAAAACTGTTTGTTGCTGTCATAAGAGAGAAAAAGAGGGATTTGTGCACCAGCAGATGGTGCAACAGTCGATGCCTATATGCTACGTGTTGTTGACTCAGCAGTCAAAAAGAGATTTGTGGTTGTCCTGGATGGAGGCATCATCATCATAGGATTCAATTGATGTGAAGCTGAAGAATAAAATTGTTAGAGCATGCATAAATATAGAACGCGTGGACTAGCATGGACAAGATTGTTAGAGCATTAAAAAAAAGGATTGTTCGAGCATGTATTGTCAATGATTATGATCATTCCTATATATATTCAGTGGAAAATAGAAGTGGGGAATGGAACATGCGATCTACTTGAACCACCTGTAGCACCCTCATCATGGGAACGAGGCTCGAAATCATGCAAAAAACTCTATAAAGAAAACGTATCCATATTTTAATTAATTCCATAAAAGAGCATAACATAAAAACCATTATTGAACTCTTGTTATAATTAAAAATTTCATTAATACTTACTTTTAAGGTTTCAGAGGTGTGCATCAATTCAGATCCCCTTTCTCTTATTTCCTGAGTAGTAGGCTTTATGGTTGCCAAACGTAAAATTTCTCTACCAATTTTCTTTAGCAACTTTTTAGTCGAACTGATCGGGTCATCGGTGTCTACTAAATCAATATAAAAAGGGTCCTCCTCAGGGGGGTGCTGCTGATCAGGGACTGCAAGTTCCTTTCCCTCCCTCCGACCACTGGCCCTCTGTGACAACAATAGTATTAGTATTATCAAAATTACTCCAAAACAATGAAGAAAATAACATTAAAAAAATAACATTTTGCTTCTATCTAGTTTGCACAATTACAATGAGTTTTACCTGCTCGTGTGTAGATGAGTTGGGAACATTGCCAGCATCCCCTCTGGGTGGTTGCTCCATATTGTGCCCCTGTGTCAAAGATCAAGTATAAAAATGTTAGCCAAAAATTTATTGACTAAATGGTATGTTGGAGTCATTGATTAGAAGTTGGTTTAATAGTATGTACCACCCCATGATAGTAGCCTCATTTGTATCTATGCAGTTCAAATTGTAATCAATAAGAAGCTCTTCCCCTGCACGTATTGATTTTATCGCATAGATGAATACACAATTTCCCTCGTGCGCCTCAATTATGCAATTGGGTTGCTTTATAGTTGACCCAGGTTGTGTACTATTTATAAAACCTGCAATATTCCCTGTTGCTTTTGGCCTTCCATCAATGTATATAGCCACACTTTTACTTTGATTATTGTCTTGCTATTGTATATAATTTGCCGAGAGGGCATACCTATGCATACTTTTTTTATATTGAACAATATGCATCCAACTTTTGTAATCGTAACATGGTCCAACATACTCCATCAATTCAAAAACTTTGTTGTAAGACACCTTTATGCCATCCATAGAAAATAGGCCCAAACCATGTAGTGATGATGGTGCTATGCGATATATCCTCTCATTAACACAAAAATTAGTGTTTATTGGAGGAAGTTCCTTGGGTACCCAATGTTTCTGTAGATGTTGGTACCTCAAGGGCACCTCGATGTCACCTTCCGTCTCATCATCATAAGAACATGACCCCCCTTGAGCAAGTAAAAATTTCATGCGTTTATTGAATTTCCTTCTAGTCCTTTGACCTCTAGTTAATCTCCTTGTTCTAGATAAACTGCATGTCTCACTTTCCTCTTCTATTCCTATATTTCCCTCACTCAAGGAAGACACTTCTGACAAATACCTATTCGCTAGTACTTACAAATGGGAGAGATCTTAGAAGACATCAATCTTACTATTGATAATTGTATTAAATAGATTGTCTATAAGGAGTATTGACTTATACCTGTCGATCCATAAGACTGTGCAAGATGCTCCTGAAAGGGGTTCAATTTCCTGCAAATGTAATTCAATTATCGTGAAGTTGTTTGATGTGTGTGGAGGTGGAGGAAACACCTAGTTAAGGTGAAGTCAAGTTTGGCGCCTATTGAGGCATTGTGAGCATTTGATAGTTTGTTGATTAGATTTCTTGGATGAATCCATTGGATGGCTTGAGGGACATTCATGGGATTATTCCAAAGATGTAGAACCTAAGGTGGCATAAGGATTTGGTGTGCACTCTAATAAGTTATGGAGTTGGCTTGGATCAAGGAGAGGGATCTTACGAAGATGCTTGGTTGGTGTTGTGAGAACACTATGGAAGTCCCTCTTGTTATGAATGATTGCAAGTCCACCTAGGGTCTCTGCATCACCTATAGAGGCAGAATTATTAATCAACAAATTGGATAAGCACTTATATTATGTTTTCCCTATGAATTTTATTCTAGGTACAACTCCCTTATATATATATTTAATGAATTCCCTTTTCTAAACTAAACAATTACAAATGCTTTTGACCTGAAAGAAAATAAGGCTCAATACATTCACACATCAATATGTGTTTTAAATAGTTTTATTTAATTAATTTAGACTAATAGTTAATTTAGATTAGCAGTATTCTATTTGTAGTTGAAACTTGTAGCTTTTAAATAGATAATGAATAAACTATGTAACCATATATATAAGACAAATATATTTCTATCAATAAATGAATATTAAATAGATTAAGGATTGATGGCATACCTCTAAATTCCATCATCATCATCCTCATTGTCATCATCATCATCATCATCGTCCTCATCATCATCATCATCGTTATCATCATCATCATCCTCGCCATCATCGTCATCATCATTGTCGTCGTCGTCATCATCATCAACATCATCATTTACATCAACATCATCTTCATCATCATCATCAGTAGCAACATCATCGTCATCATCATCTTCTTCTTCTTCATGAAAATTTGTGTCAGGAACATCATCCAATAACTGTCGATCGTGATCACCATCTACATCATCTTCTACTTCTTCAGTATCTTCTTCTTCCATCGCATTATACTTTATTGGCCTTCCTCTCTGTTCATGTCTAACAAAAAATGACCAACCCAATTTATGTGGAACCTCTCAGGCTCATCCCCAACTAGCTCAAATGACCTTGTATTAACCATTGTAAATCCAATATCATGTTCAATAAGAGTTCTATCAGGATCATTTGGATTAAGTTGTAGCCTGTACCATTTGACAACAAAGAGTACTAATTAGAAGGAACTAAAGTCACACTCAAGTATCTCATCCAAAATTCCATAGTATCAATTTTCAAACTCTTGAGGATGTAAGTCATTTCTAGATGAAATATTAGTCACTTGAAAGACTGCAGTTATTCCTAAATCACAAGTTTTCTTCATGTCATCCAACAATTTGACGCAAAATTTTTGACCATTACAGAACATAGCCTTGTGGTGTTTAACCTGCAATAATATGTGAAACATGTCAAAATTATTGTATCTTGAGTTGATAAACATACGGTTGATTAGTAAATTTATACGTACCTGAAAATCTCTTGAACCATGTGCTAAATCTATTTCCCTTTGTGTAACATTGGAATCTCCATTATGATGAGCTTCTTTGACCAATGAAGATACACCTTCCCATGTTAATGTGTGACCAGAATGTTGACATCGTTCAATCCATACCGTCATCCAATCAAGATTGTTTGCAATATACAAGTGTAGTGCATCCCACTCTCGAGCACCTGTACAAAAAAAAAATAGACAGCTTACAACCGATTTATTTTGAAAATTGAGAAATAATTTATTACAATAACATCTTATAATTTATTACCTCTCACTTTCCTCAATGTACCTTTCCCCATCAAGTACTACCCTTCTAATTTTTTAAAAGGCTCGAGATCCCAAATGCTATCTACATGGATATTTGATGCAAACTTAGGTGGATATTCAGTAATGTACACCATAGTCTGGTATACCATATATCCCTCTACCATAGAACCCTCAGGATGTGCTCTTTGTTGAACCAAAGCCTTCAAATATTTCAAGTGCCTCTCAACCATCCACATTGATCTAGTGTGTACAGGTCCACACAATTCAATCTCCTCAACTAGGTGTATGAGGTAGTGTTCCTGTGCATTGAAAAAAGTTGGAGGTAGACACTTTTTCATTTCACATAGTAAATGAGGAATTCTTCTCTTCCAATAGTTTATATCTTCTTTATGGATTTCTTTAGATGACAACCACCTACATTAAGAGATTCAAGTCACAAAAAATATATAGATATGAGACTTTACAAAATAATATACAATAGATTACATAGAAAGAAAAACAAATTGCGAATATATTAAATATATACAAAAAATTGAATAGATATTACTGCTTACCTCATCTATTTTCCAAGATCGTATATAACTTGTTTGATGTTATTGTTGAAGTTCTCTGGGAGAGATAGAGGAAGCACATACTGCAGTAATTATAAACCAATCATTTCAATATTTCCTAACATAACATAATGAATAGTACACGTACTTTATGAATATATTGTAAATACAGAAGAACATAACTTACCTTGAAAAAAGTATGCCAATCATGCATTTTGAGCCCTGGCCCAAATTCACTTTTTTTTTGATATGAGATTGTTTATGTTCGTAGCAAATCCTGTGGGAAATCAAATTTTTCGTATGACTTCTTTTATGGCATCACTTTGCTGCTTCGTTAATAACCATGGAAGGGCACTTCTATTAATCTGATCTCTATTGCTATTCGAGTGAATGAAATTCTTCAATACATGATTGGATTCATGTATGTCATTACAAATTTTGACAATTTTTTCTTTGTCATGCCTTCCATCCAATATTTTCCACAATTTCTTTGTTATATTCTTTCCAATATGCATAGTATCAAACAAATGCATAATTTGTAAGTGCTCGTAGTAGGGCGACCTACTAAATTCTCTGGGATAGCTTTTTAGTCCCTTTTTAAGGTTGTTAGTATTGCCTTGACGACCTTCACGATCATCAATTACATAATTAATAAATAAAAATCACAATAGAAATATATGAATTACAAACATAAACCATTAGGTGGAACGACATTACCTCGACGATTAATTCTATTATATTCCAACTTCCATAGGTGAGGTGTCATTCTTCGTGGCTTTGATGTAGTCTCTTCTTTCCCATTGAAAAGGTTTTTTTTCGTACTTCGATAGTTATGATTCCTGTAGAGGAAGTGTCTACACTCATTAAACACCTACTTTCCTAAACTTTTTGAATGACGAGATTTAATCTTTGGACCACAAATTGGACATGCAAATTTCCCCTTTGTTTGAAGACCTACAAGATAATGATATCATTGGATTATTAAATATGTTGATTTTTATAATTAGAATTATTGTGCGCAACTTGAATTCACTATAACATACCACAAAAATGTGTTAGCTCTGGGGCATCATGTATTGTCCATGCAAGTATTGCATGGAATTGAAATTGTCTTTGTCTTATTGGTCTAGACACGTCATACATAGTGACACCGTTCCATAACTCCACTAACTCGTCGATAAGAGGCTCAATATATACATTCATGTCTTTTACTTGATGTTTACCTACTTGAATGAACAGTAACATTACATAATTATTGTGACCATTTTACTGCAAGATTTGTAAGTACATGTAAATTAATAACTATCAAATGATAAGATACCTGGAACAATCATTGCCAACATAATGTGCTCCCTCTTTATTGACATCCACGAAAGAATGTTATTGTTGATAACAAAAACAGGCCACACCGAGTAAATAGATATCATCTCTCCAAATGGATTGACACCGTCCACTGCCAATGAAAGATTGAGATTGCAAGGTTCTTCGTTGAAGTGTTGGCACCTTTCCTCTATGTGCATAAATGCCAAACCATCCGCAGGGATTCAAATAATTTCATCTCAACTTCTATTGCATGCATGATAATCCATAAATTGAGCCAAGCTACTACACCTGAATAATTGTCACATCCATGGAATAATGGGGATGTAATGAAGAACCTTTTGAGGCACCTTTTTTGTTAGTTGATCTGTTCGATATCTACTCGTATGACATACAGGGCATTGTGTTTCAAATTCATGTTCTTTATAATATATAATATGATCATTGGGACAAGCATGTATTGCTTCATACTCCATTCCAATATCTTTCATAACAGTAGTTAATTCTCGATATGAGTGAGGTAGAATATTTGATTATGGTAACAGAAACTCACCTATCAATCTACAGCAAAAAATATAAGTTGTTGATATAAACAATATTAGTGGTACATTATTCACCCTTTGTTAACTATAAAGACATAAATGACATACCTTAACATACGTGACATTGTTATGTTGGATAAACCATTCATAACCTTCAAGTTCAACAACAACAATACAATAGAGAGAATAGTTGTTTGGGAGTCTTTGTATAGGGGTTCATATGCCTTCTAAAGTAGAGGTACATTGAGGCTATCATCATCATCATGATCAGATATGCTTGGACTAGATGTGTCATGGATCAATGTATTTATACCATCCTCTTCAATTGTGTTTTCTGGAGCATGATCGTCATCTTCCATGGGATCATTATCTTCACCTTGGATATTTGCACCTCCATGTTCCTCCACTTCAAAAACCATATTTTTTGAATTGTCATGGTTCATATCATGTACTTCCCTCAGAAGATCAACCTATATAAAATTGATTAACATAAATAAACCATGATCATCAACTCATCATCAAGTGATTTCATATGTATATAAATTGTTAAAATGATATAATGAACGACTTACCAGTGGATGATAGTCATGCCCCCCTTCAATGTGACCATTCTCCCTACAATGTCTCTTAACTATTTTGATTAGCAGTCTTCTACGGTTTAAGCCCTTACAAATATTGCAAGGACAATAACATTTTCCATCACCTTTTCTTTTCAAGTTAGACCACAATCTAGTGATTGTCTCCCTGTTTTGTTCTTCACTTATATTATCTGACATGATCATTCTTTGCAGGAAGCAAAAAATCGGGCTATGAAAACTTTGGTCTACAGGTTTCACAAACTAAGAAAAACTATCGAATGTACACAAATCTTCTTAGATCTAGCTAAATACTTTAATATTTTAAAAATACTTTCTTTGAGTTTATTCCTAAGATTATTTGTAAAACTTTGACCAACCGCCTGGAGGTCTTATTTCAAGAGACCTTACAACCTTAAGCCACTAAAAGCAATTTCAAAACATATAAGCTAAAAGTCTAGTTAAAATACACATCAGAATAAAAAATATATAATTTTCATACTTGAGTGTGTGGCTATAACTCATGCAACGGCCTTCTTGCTTAGCTATAGAAGCTCTCCAGCAATCAAATTATACAAACTACAAGGCCTAACAACAATTTCAAAACATATAAGCTACGAATCTAGTTAAAATATACATTAGATTAGATTCAACAATAGCAAGCAATGTTATTTAGAATTAGATTCAACAAACCTTAGCAGTGTAAATAGCCATCTCCTCTAAACTGGACTCCAGACACAAGGAGGCATTCACATACTCTTCCCCTAAAGGTACCCTGAAGAACAAAAACCACTATTCTTGAGTTTGTGAATTGCACCTCGAGATGAATGAAGCTTAAAAGGAATGAAAATTGTTTTCATACATTTAAATTAGGATGTAATATTTGTCCATAAGTATATACCTTACAAGCACTTAAAATTGCTGTTATATGTGTTGCAGGAAAAGAAGAAGTTTCAAGATAAGTTTACATTGCTGTGATATGTGTTGTAGGAAAAGAAGAACTTTACATTGCTTTAACTTGCCATTGATGAGTATCATCTAAGACTTTTACACACTTTTATATGTATATTCAGTGAGCACAGATCAAGAACAATGGTAAATGTTGAAAATAACAAAACAAATATGTCATCAAATGGAATCCATAACAGTGATGACGAGATAGTGAGATGGACTGTTATAGAAACTCAAAGATGATAGGACATGACAAGATGTACATCTACCATTGTCTAGAGGAGCATCATCATCAGAGGTTACAGAAGAGCTATCAACAATGATATGAGTACATTTAATGACATTAAAACATCATGATCACAATTAATTTCAGTGAAGAAGAAGATCAAAACTATGATAAATATTAGAGAGCATAACTCATATGATGAGGGGCAGAAAGAGAGATAATTTCACCTTTTTGTTAAAGGTATTTAGAGTTTTTGCAAGGCGATTCACCATCCTTGGATACATTTACAGCTTTTATTTGAAGGATATTCACCATATAATGATCATCAATTTACTATCTTGTCTAAGGGGTCCAAGCACTAATGTCAAAGACCATTTTCTGTTAATAATGGTATGCTTGTTGCACATTTCCTTTGCTTGTAAAAGGGGATCTATGCGATGTTGTGGATATTGTGATTTGGTATATTAATATATTGGGATATTTCTTGGTAATGTGAGATCTTATTGAGATCCACCCTCTTGGCATGTTGGCCAATGGAGTCATGTTATTATATTGTAGCCTTCCAACATATTCTTCCTCAAAGTTTATATATACATTCATTATACACGATGAACTTCTATTATCAATATGAAGCGATGCATAGATTCATATGGTATTTCTGAAGAGCAATATTCTGATCATTAGCACTGATCAATAACAACTATGTCCCTATGCGTATTCAGTCAGATGCTTGGGTATTTCTGCTGTAGTAATTTAGGGGTTCTCATAATAATCTTCAAATTTATCCTACTATGTTTGATAGTCACTATTCCTTCTCCAATCATTGCGTAAAGGTATGTACATCTACACACAACATGTATATATTTTAATCTCTAAAAACTAGAGTGTTTAAAGTCTTTTCTGTCATACTCTCCAAGTGTAGTTATTTCCAATGATGATGTGGGAACTAATACCTTTTTCTCATTGCTTCACGTCCATCTGCATATTTGAGAAATCATTATGGATATCTTATACTTGTTTTGGTCTTGTCAATATTTGTCGCAGGTAGAGATTCATATTTCTATGTATTTGTGGAAAAGTCCACTTGAATTTTTAGAATTGATTGAATTAAAGTCAAATGACAAACTGAACTCCCATATTCGCTGACTGTAGTGTAAGAGATGCTGAGCATGTAATTTCATGTTGCCAATTTTTCCATACCATGGAAGTTCACAATCTTCTTCCTTAAGTTTCTCTCTTTCCAATATCTGACCATGTGTTAATAGTTCCTTTGGTGAATTTGATCTGTATGAAGAATTGCATAATATGTTGCCATACTATGCTGGTACATATGTTTCAATAGACCACCCCTTGAAAAACTTAACATGAATCCTCCATTGTTAATTATGCTTAGTTGTAATATAGGAATTGCATCTCTTCTAGTCCTCATTTTGACATTGATGCTAACACTTGTGATTTGGCTCACACTTTTGACATTAATAGCAATATTTAATCATGAATCTCTAACATTCTCTTAATCAGTATATTGTTTGAACATAAGTAGTGGGTAAGATCTAAAAATTGATCATTGAGTGCATGCATCAAATTGGTTTTTAGGATTTAGAATGGAAAAAAAAAGAGGATTTACATAGTCACACATGAAGATTCTCCCCTTGGCATGGAAAAATGGACTCTAAATGTTCCAAAATTTAGAGCAACTATAAGATGTGATCACGAAGATGACTAGTCTCTCGGAGGTAAAGCACTAGACAATGTTGATCGATGTATCTAAAGAAGGTCGGCAGGGATGTATAGTGTCTAAAAAGACAATGAAATCTCCCTTTGATCTCATGGTAGGAGGGGCAACAAAAAAAAAAGTGGGTCTCTATTTCCATCTCAAAAGTATGCCGACTTTCACAAGGCTATGATGACTTGTGAGGGTAGCTGTACAATTGAATCTACGAGCATGCCGTGGGCAGTTTCTCTAGGCTGTGGGTGACTTGTGAGGACATTATGCATAATAATTCAATATTTCAACAATATTAATGTCTCCATCAATATTTCAACACATACAGTAATCAGTTCCTCCAACTGGTAATTGGCAGCTTCATCCCTATTGGTCTGAGAACAGGCCATTTGTGTTAGGCAAAACAATGGAATGTGGGAACAGTTTAGGGGTCCTTGGTTGAAATGCACAAGCACAAAGTGATGGTGATTTTTTGTTCATTTTTGTTCATGTTGTTAGCATGGTTGTCCTAATTTAAGTGTGTAATGATGCATTGCTTTAGAAATTGTAATGAACCCGATTTAGGGGTCCATTGTTTATTTCTGACTTAATCTCTTATTTGTATCCTTGTATTATATTTTCTCCAATCCATGCTCTATGGTCTCCTCAATATTGTTCTTTCATCATCACCGAAGCTTGTTCCGCATCTTCAACAATGGTGAGATGTGTATTTTGTTTTAGAGAACAGGTTTGAGAAGAAGGTGAGATTTTCAACAAGCACAATCTGTCAAATCTTTTGGCAATGAATTGCTTGCCAGATCTTTACTGGTCCAAGAATATTATCCTTTGATAGGAGGGATTTAACCATGTTTAGATGAATCCATAATATCTGCCACTGATTAACCATTTAGATTCTTCACTTGACAACTTCCTTTTTTCCAAAATTTTTTAGAACTATTTAGGCATGTGATGGTTTTAGCATACTTGAAGAGATTCCAACAATGTTATTTTCATAGTTGGCGGCATAAATGTTAACAATAGTAAAGGGGATGTTGACTTCTTAGAGTTTGAGACTGTTCAACATGTTGAGCATGCTCCTTAGAGTAGGTAGTGAAAAGACTTCTAGAAGCTCTTTTCCTTGAATGATATGTATGAAATTGATTTTCCATGGAACTTAGAATACAAGAGACAAGAGACGGTAGAAGGGTCCATTATTAGATTTTTCTACATGGGGCAAGGAATTAAGGTGTGATATGTTATATTGTCCCCATACTTCCAATGTTCGACATTTATGCAAGTTGATAACTTTAGTTGCTTAAAATTATATTCAACATTTGACAACATTGGAGATACTATTATTTGGAGAAACATTTCAGTCACATTTTATCGAAGGTAGACTCTTGGAGGCGTGATATATTTTTAAAAATGCATTGATGTGAATGGCCATTTCTGAAGAATCAAACCTTAAATGCTGAACACTATAGTGGTTGGCAATAAATTAGGTCCAACAATTATTAGGGCTATTTGGATGGTTTAGAACTTCAACATCTGCATTATTCATCGATTGCATCTGAGTTTCATTTGATTATATTGATTGGTGTTGATTTCTATATTATGTTCACCCACAAAGGTCTGAATGCACTCCAAAATCCCTCAAGTCTTCATTTCAACATGCAGAAAGTTCCCAAATGCACCAATGTACCTAGAATTGTGAAATTTTTCACCACAGGTCCCACCTATCTTCTTAAACAACTTAGAGCTTCATTGATAGTTTGATTTGACCCTACAACTACTAGATTCAATTTGAAGGCTCCAAGAAAATTGTCCTTTATGTGGTTGGCATGAAGTCAAATCGATGCTCATCCATGCCACATTTATTATTGCATGACCCAAAGATTTACATATCATCTCTAGGTCACTGTTTCAGCTTTTTTTTCTAGTGATTTCATCATCATTGCACAAAATTTAGCACACCATCAAGGGTATGGTGAATGTATAGGAGGCTCTTCTAACAAGAAACAAGTGAGATCATAGATTTTCACATGTAGACGCTGGTGTTTACAACTGTTTGTGCACAAGCATAAAGTGATAGTGATTTTTTGTTCATTTTTGTTCATGTTGTTAGCATTGTTGTCCTAATTTAAGTGTGTAATGATGCAATTGCTTTAACAAAATCCGCTACATGTTTTACGCTTAGTTCCAAGGGTTCCTTGGCGGGGCACTACATAGCCAATACAACCAAAATACTTTCAAATAGAAACTATTTAGTAACCAAGACAGAAAATTCTTCTAATAGAGAACACTACATAGAACCAGATCTAAGACACTATCATGCATAGAACTGAATGTTATGGTTGTGATCTTCTTTTCAAATCTATGCAGAACAGAACATTATACTTATGTGTATAGACACACTTCCTGTATGCGATCCAAAGCTCGTATGCTATCAAGTGTGTCCAATGATGGGGAGAGACCTTTGTGCAAGCAGAAGATCTGCAATGAAACAAAAGAAAAGAAAATTTTCTTATAGTAAGAACAAGTTTGTTGTGCTGCACAGGGTACCAACAAAATAGTGTATAATATCTTTTTCTTTACCTAGCTTTCAATGAGGGCTGTTAGTGGCAAGTAATCAAAGAGATCTATAAAGTACTTCCATACATTTGCATTTCCATATTATCTTAGACATTCATCGTAAAATCCATACCTGAAATTGCAAGAAAACAAAATAATTCTTGAACACAGTTGAAAAATTAAGATAAATTACAAATAGATTGACAAATTTTGGTCAGCTTTCTAATCTCCCCATATAGATACTAATATTTTACCTCCCATAATTTAGATATAGCCTCAAATGGAAAACAATGTACGTGTATGCTTTAAGCATGATGATACTAAGAAATACTATAGTTAGTTCCCCTCGTCAAACAAGCCAAGCAACAATTTTTTTTGGTAATTTGAAGTTCCTAAACTGAATTATGTTCCCCTATGTAATTTGAAATTTATGTAACAAATCCTCTTCTACCTTTTAGTGAAGTCAAGGAAGGTGGAGGAGTTAATTTAATATTTACTAAATTGTAGGACAATTTATCTTGGGAAATATAGGAGTTGTACGTGTGTTATGACAATGATTTTTGAACTCTAACCAGCGGCATTTCATAAATGTTGACTTGGGTGAGAAAATGGTTGTATTTAAATTGAGAAATGATGTTAATTCATTTGAATTTAAGAGATTATTGTTTATTGAGCTCACCATTTGTTACAATTCAGCATAAGAACCTTTAATAGAAAAGTCAAGTTGATAACATATTTAAAAATAATGCATTTGATGCAATCATGCATTTTTTTGTTTTCGCTTATGTTGGAGATAGTAGTCTTGACCCATTAAGCTATATTATGATTATGTGAATTTATATTCTATCTGTTTGCAAGTTATGGATTGGAATTATTTGCAAAAAGTTTTTTTACTATCAATTTCTTCTAGAGAGTGAATCAGGAGTGTGCAGTGGTACTAGTGGATTTGGAAGAGAGTGGTGGATGACCCATGTTTTTTTTAGCTCTAGTATAGTCATTCATCACAAAGGTTACATGTCATGTGTGGGAATAATTCTAGAATGTCAGAAATTAGTATATTATTATAGTTCAAATCTTGTTTATTTTAGTTTTAGTTTTATTTTGTAAAAGTCAATCTAGATTTAAATAATTATGCCTTTAGTTTCAAATTTAATGGGGGATTGAATTGAACTAACTATTTCCTCTTATTAACTAGTATACCAAATTACAACATTCATTTATTTATGAATAAAATAGAGATGCTTAGTAAAAAAAATTTGCTCAAAAATAGGTATGGAGGTTTGTGTTTACTGGAGGGTAGCATGACCAAGCTTAAAAATAATAAGAATGGAAATACATGTGATCAGTGGATTTGTACATGTGAACAATGTTGCAAGCTCAGTTTGTATGGGTAAGCCATATGGATGCCTAATTTTCATGGAAGCACCTTCATGCCTGCCTTCAACTTGGGACCTCATTGCTCCATCTGATAACATAACAACTAAGTGTCCATTTTTGGCTACTCAAAGTCGTGTCTATTTATCTCCAATATTTGGTGCATTAAGATTTTGGTGAAACTGTTGTTATTTATTTCCCTTATTTACCAGGTTGAATATGTTGAAACATATGAACTGCAATTTTTTGCATTAATCTGGTTATGGTTTAAATGTAAATTGATTGTCTGATTTTCATTGTAGATATTATCATAATATTTGATTAGACACTTTGACTCTATCAAAGGAAATACTTTCCAATAAAGATTCATCTTAGACCACACCCAATATAGATACTTCCTCACTGTTGTGATTTAATGATACCTTGAATTGTTCCTTCAATAAATCTGGATTATTACTGTAGATACACTGCAGATGCAATAATATCATGGTGACTGAATATACTTTCCATCCATAGATAATATATATATTACCATGATAAGTCATGTCCCATATATCATTCTCAAAATCATCACTTTATCCTAGATATTGACTATATCAAATTAATACCAGCAATAGTTTCTATCTTGGATTCTTTTGTGCCAGATAACGCCAAGGGACCAATGCCCAAGCATCAGTTTTTAGTATTATCTAAAAATCTCACAAGGATGGAGAAGTTTATAATAGCTCCTTGATTCACAATGTTAGAAGACAAAAGATCAATTTCCAAGAAAAAGGAAGAAAATTGGTTGGTAATGCAGTTTTTGACTCTTTGACTGCTTAGTTATATCTTTCCCACTTTACCAGTTGCAAATAACCTATGGTGAATGCAAATTTTCCATAGGGTAAATGTAGGTTAGCCACTTCTGCTGATCATTTAATATTGTTCTTTTGGTGGCCGTCACTGTTGCATATGGATTCATAATGAGGCACCTTTTGTATTGAAATGGCACTATTTTTTGAAAGCATATCTCAGTATGCAATCAACTTTAACTTTGGACTCAATCTTCATATTCATCTTGCCCTTGATATAATCGTATTTGCTAGGTTTGGTTGAACAAATATGTCTTCTTTATATATATGGATTAAATAAATTAATTTTTTTATGTGATGGTTACAAAGTAGCTTGGGCTCACTAAAGTCTCAGCTCCTTGAGGTTTCATTAACCGTTATAAATTGCAGGTTTTCTAAGCAGCATCAATAGTAACTATAACAGAGAATGATTTCTTATCAAAATATCCTCTATTTGTTTATTCTCTGTTGTTCGGTTCTTTTGTTGCTCGACTATTTAGAATGTCAGATATTGTTGAAAATCCCTACATTTTTTTGTTGTTTTCATCTTATAATTCAATTATTGTGGCTAGTGCAAATGAGAAAGTCGTTGAAACTCTCTGTGCAAAAATTCTTCAATTGATTTTTAATGAATAAAGCCCTAATTCAATAAGTGTCTTTTTTTGACGGGGATCATTTTAGACATGGACGAAATGGATTATGGATTCGAGTATTTTGATGAGGATCCGGATGAAGAAGATGTCACCATTGAAAACCAGTATTACAACTCTAAAGGTGCCAAACAAATTGAATCTTTTCTATTTTTGATTTTTTTAAATGGCAATGATTTTTTATTTATTTCTGAATAAATATAGGGTATTTGTAGAAGTAATCACATGCCCTAAAAGTTAGGGCAAAAATTACTATTGTTCGTCAAGCATTATGTTGTTCCTATAATGCCTAATCATTTGTTATCGATGTTGAATTTTTCAAGTTTTGGGAATGTTTCAGTTAATGGCTATTATGTTGATGACAATGAGTGAGTCTTGCTTCACTGTCTCTAGAAGGCTCCACTTACTTCATTACTGTTGAGAGTGCAATTGGTATGGAGAGACTATAAAGATGCATTGTGATGTGTAGGTTCTTATGAGAGGGGGCTTTAAACTTATCGATACTATGTATTACGGTACAATTTGTTGTAACAACTTGTGACTGACTGTTGTAATCCTTTTTGCGGTGACTGGAATCCGTTGTGTATGTAAAAAGTATTTTAGATCCCTTCAAAACATATTTATTCTATAATAAAACTATATAATATTTGAGTAAACTCGTTGATCCATGTTTCACCAAAAGTGGTTCAGAAGAACCTCTCATGAAAATGAATGCTATACTTAGCATTCATTACACTAAATTTTCCATGCATTTAAGAAGCAGAAAATATATTAATTAGAAAAAAGCTCTAATTAAAATTTGGGGGGATCAATAGATTTATAAAATTAATATTTTAAACTACTAAATTAATATGCTACCAAAATATGTTTACGTAATTTTTGTTGTACTCAAATCATTTTCTCACATTTTCTAAATAGTAAGCTGCATGGCAGTGTCTGTAAGCATAGCTTATTAACAAGATCTCTGTGTTTCCATTATGCTTGGTTATTGGACATTTTTTCATATAAAAAAATACTATATTTTAGCAAGCCAAATTTTTTTCTTATCAAGATCTTTTCTTTCATAAAGTATTAGTGACAGCCAAAATATAATGTCAGCTGTCCAAAGAGAAGTTGAAACAAAAAGATCTTTGCATGTCGCCAAATACCTAGTGGGACTTCACATGCTTGTGAAAGATTTTGAAAGGGTGTGCCTTGATTAGCTTGTGGAAGATTTTGAGAGGTTGTGCCAGATGAATGAAGGCAACAAAGAGAAGGTTCAGATCGTCGACATTTTTGGAATGGGTGGGGTTGGCAAAACAACTCTGGCCAAAGAGTTGTTTAACCGAAAATGCTCCCAATATGAGCGAGCAAGTTTTCTGTTTGATGTAGGGAAGCCTATGGAAATATAAATTTTTCTTCTTTACAAATGAAATTCATCAAAGATCTATTCCAGATAGATCCATTCCATTTTCCATCTACAGAGGAAGGAAAAACTCATATAGTGAATTGCCTAGACAGGAGCAATAGGCTAAGTTTCCTAATCATTCTAGATGATATTGATCACCTGTAGCAGTTAGATGCTCTACTTATAACTGAAATTGTAAAGAAGTTGGTTTATAGCCTTGTAATAGTTACAACTCGTGATGTGGGGGTGCTTATAAATGCAAAAATTAGTGTTGGTTATAATCTAAAAGGGGTGGATATAGACAATGCCAGAGAGTTGTTCTGTTGGCATTCCTTTGGACAATCCCATCCAGCTAAGGGTAATGAGAATCTTGTTAACTCCTTCCTGAATTTATGCAGAGGATTACCTCTATCACTTCAAGTTCTTGGCAGTCATGTTCATGGTAGCGATTAGAATTATTGGAGGTTAGAATTGAATAAAGTTACCAAGACATTGCCTCGAGACATACACCAAAGCCTTAAAATAAGCTTTGATGCATTGGACTATGAGGAACAACAAATTTTCATGGATTTTGCATTTTTTTTGTTGAAAAATCCAAGCACACTGCCATGGAAGTATGGGAGGCATCAGTATGGAGCTCTCGACATGCAATGGAAACACTTAAAAACAAGTGTCTTGTTCAAGAAATGAAAGGGCATTCATGAGAAACATTTACAGTTATAATGAGAATGCATGACCATCTGCGGGACATGGGAAGATAAATTGCAAATAGCTTGAGCCCACCGCATTTTTGGCGGCTAGGAGATAATTTACATCTGGTATGGTTGTGTCTCCTCCCATTCTCTACTTCATATATATAATAATAATAATGATTGGATAAAAAATATTCTAAGAGTAATGAGTTTGTTTTTTTTGCACCTTGCCATCCTCCTCTGAATGTTGCCCTTGGCCCTTTTGCCGCAGAGATCCCCATAGAATATAGTAGGTCAAGAAAGTAGTTAGCAGATGCAAGTCTCTGCCCCTCTCAATGCATCGAGTTAGCCGATGCAGGTCTCTACCCCTCTCAATGCCTCGAGTTAGCGCCAGATGCGGGTCTCTGCCCCTCTCAATGCTACTGAAGTCTCCCACCTTTCCTTTTCGAAGAACCCTGTGTTGTCGATTTCTTTCAAATGAGTAACATTTTTCAATTTTTTTTTCTCTTATATCCCCGTGGCGTCGCAACTGCGATGTTTTTTGTTGCAATTACGATGGCATCGGGCTAAAATTGAAAAAAAAAAGCCAAAAACACATTACATTTTCTTGCCGTCACAAATTGACCCCTAATGTATTAGTGTGATCAGGACCAGGGGGTCCAAAGGGTGCAACAATTGGAAGCAAAGGAGAATCAACTGGCCTTCGAGGCTGCTCAGGTTATGCAAGAGCTGGAGTGAAAGAGCGAGGAACAACTCTCTCCTATTCTTTTGTTTTTCTTTGTCTTTTGGCTTTTATTTTGGCTTTAGGCCGTGGTTTTACTTGTCTTTTTTCTTGGTCTTTTCTCAGAACTCTACTTTTTGGCCGGGCTTTATGCTTATTATCAGCCTTTGAACTTATACTTTTTTGGCTGGGCTTTCACGCTTATTATTAGCCTTATATGTTTTAACTATTGGGTTTCAGGATCCCTGTAAAACCTATTTATCTAATAAAAAATATTATCAAATTTAATTATATATATTTATAAATTAACTATATTTAAATTGATTAAAAATTTAAAAAAATAAAAAAAAAATTATTATATTATAATAATAATTAATAATAATCATTATTATATTAATAATTAATAACTAATATATAATATTAAAACAAATATTAATTAAAACCTTTTTAATAAAAAGAGAATTTATAGCATTTAAGCCCTGCGATTTAATGCTAGGCATTGTACTAGCCATTGGCCCCTTTATTGGGTGGCCACCTATTGACACAGTCCTGTGACAGTACTGTTGTCATAGGCCTATGGCAACAGTGGCTACCGGCACTAATATAATCAAGGGTGGGGGTACAAGGTTATTCCCTCCCTGCCCTAACTTATAATATTATTTATTTAATTTATTTTGTTTATTTAAAATTTTTAATAAATTATTTTATTTTATAATATTTATAAATAATACAACTCTCTCTTTTAAACATATTTTTTTAAAAATTGTTTTTTAACTTTAATCTGATAGAGAAAATTCGACCAACCAATCAAATTTTCTCTTAAATTTCCTTTTTAATTTCAAAACCCTCCTTGATTAATTTTCTCTTTGACTTTCAACCCTTCCCAACTTAATTTCCATTCTAAAATCTATTGAAAGAAAGATTATATTGATCAATAAAAAAAAAAGTCCCATGTACAGAAGAATTAACAAATGTCTAGAAGCTCTTAACATGATACATTCTTCACAAGAATTATCTAGAAAACCATCTAATAGACACGATGAAGATAGGAAAGAAAGGAGAATATTAAGATATGCTAAAATCACAAGCATTTACCTAGACATTGATGCTAATCGCCATGCCCTAGAAAACTGTAGAGACAATTCCTCTTCTCAGAACCTTCTCCTTTCCAAAAATTTATTCCTTCTCCAAAATTTGTGGTTCCTTCCCCAAAAACTTCTGTCCTCTGAAAAATGAACCCTCAATTGGTGATAAGGAGTTTTCTCCTCAATTTGGGGCACTAATTGTAGAAACTCCCAATATACCCAGAGCTCCCAATGTAGAAACTCGGGCTCTGATACTAGTTGTAATGCCCCACAAAGGGATCCAAAAGAAATAATCTAAATTTTTACTAAGTTTGCTAACATTTTCCTTTTTGAAACAAGAAGAATAACATACACATCAAAAATATAGTAGCGGAAGCAATAACATACAATCATCTATAAGCATACATAATAGGTTACATTTCTTAAGGATCCCAAGATGTTGAATCACATTTAAATTTAATTAATACAAAATCTAATAGCTACCACATCCACATGAAAGAATAATTATAAAGTCCAATGTCCATTTAAATAATATACATTTGTTTTGAATGCCCTTGGAAAATTAAATTCAGAATGCTCAATAATCGACCATACATGATACATCCATCCATCATAAAAGATATAAACATCCAAAAAGATATACAACCATCAATCGTGAAGATACATAGATAGAATGAAAGGAAATGTAGACAAGGAAATGTAGACAAGGAATGCTCCAGCCACAATGAATACAGATAAATCTCAATGGTAAGAGTGAAAAAGCACTACCAACCAACCACGTGGAACCTAAATGGCCCACTCCCACCGTGCTAAGAAGATAGTCTCAAGTCCCAAATAGGATATCAACCCAAATATCAAAATACTCTCTAAGTCTAGGAAATCCTAAAAGTAATCTAACTCAAAGGGTTCCAAGCTAGGTCAACATCTATACCCAAAGGCACACATGACATGTAGGAAATCTACTATGTAAGTGGGCAAGTGTCATCGCATGAATCACGTTAGAGTTACCTTGGGCAGTCACTTAGGAATCCAGGTCCCTTGTGATCCCTATGCAACCAATAGTATCCTCTCATATTGACAAGGCATACAAGAGAATGCAAGGTTGCAACCAAGCATTCTCAAACCCCAAAGCATAGACAACACATAAAACATAATAGCCTCATAGTTTGGTTTGATTTAGAAAACACATATAGTTGAGTTAGATATAAGGTTTTCAGTTTTTTCATTTCAACATATATTCCAAGTAGATGAAATTTCAAGTTAACCCTATAAATTGACCCATTTTAATTATTTGAATATAAATATAGATTTACCCCCATTATTATTATTTTCCTTAAAATCATTAAAATTATAACTAATGATTTTTCAATAAAAATAATTTTTCTTTTATTATAAAATGAATATAAATCCCTTAAATACTCTTCTTTTAATAATTAAACTTAATTAGATTCCATCTAATTACATAAATTATTATTCATGCAATTAAATGTCCTATATTAACATACTTAATTATAGTTACCAAACTATTAATGATAGTTCATAAGTTAAGTTTAATTATACATAAGATTAAAAGTATCAAATTTAATTATCTATATTTATAAATTAACTATATTTAAATTGATTAAAAATTTAAAACAATTAATAATAATAATTGTTATATTAATAATTAATAACTAATATATATAATATTAAAACAAATATTAATTAAAACCCTTTTAATAAAACAAAAATTGACAACATTTAAGCCATGTGATTTAACGCCAGGTGCTGTACTAACCACCATCCCCTTGATTGGGCAGCCACCTGTTGACACAGGCCTACGACAACATTACTGTCACAGTGCCTGCGGCAGTAGTGGCTACCAGCACTAATATAAGAAAGGGTGGCGGTATGGGGTTATTCCCTCCCCGCCATAACTTATAATATTATTTTTAATTTTGTTTTGTTTATATAATGTTTTTAATAAATTATTTTATTTTATAAGATTTATAAATATATAAAACAACTCTCTCTTTTAAACATATTTTAAAAAAAATTATTTTTCAACTGTAATCTAATAGAGAAAATTTGACCAACCAATCAAATTTTCTCTTAAATTTCCTTTTTAATTTCAAAACCCTCCCCGATTAATTTTCTCTTTGACTCTCAACCCTTCCCGGCTTAATTTCCATTCTAAAATCTATTGAAAGAAAGATTATATTGATCAATTAAAAGCAAAGGTCCCATGTACAGACGAATTAACGAATGTCCAAAAGCTCTTAACATGATACATTCTTCACAAGAATTATCCAGACAACCATCTAATAGACACGATGAAGATAGGAAAGAAAGGAACGTATTAAGATATGTGAAAATCACAAGTGTCTACCTAGACACTGATGCTAATTGCTACGCCCTAGAAAATTGTAGAGACAATTCCTCTTCTCAGAACCTTCTCCTTTTCAAAAATTTCTTCCTTCTCCAAAATTCGTGGTTTGTTCTCTGAAAAATGAACCCTCAATTGGTGATAAGGAGTTTTCTCCTCAAATCGGGGCACTAATTGTGTGTTTAGCCAAGAGAACTCTTTGCTCACCAAACTCAAGTTTAAATTAACTTTTATTTATCTTTTC
This sequence comes from Cupressus sempervirens, assembly GCA_028749045.1. Classification (NCBI taxonomy): domain Eukaryota; kingdom Viridiplantae; phylum Streptophyta; class Pinopsida; order Cupressales; family Cupressaceae; genus Cupressus; species Cupressus sempervirens. Next base: position 570,112,548 of record CM053792.1, on the reverse strand, counting down.
TTTATCTCTTCCCATGCATGTTTATTGAATTATTAAATAAATTTATTTAGTTTTTACTTGACTTCATTTTAAATTAATTTATTAAATTTAATCCCATGTGCACTTTATGCAATTAAAATATCTTTATTAAATTCACTTGTTTTATCTTTTTAATTAATTTCTTATATTTTAATCTCATGAACACATCATTCAAACTTAAATTTTTTAATAAATTAATATATTTTCATTTTTAATTTATTTTTGAAATTTAATTGATAAAATATTTATTAACTTAAATAATAATATTTAGCATTTATTTAAAAATGAACTCTAAATATATTATTACTAAAATAAATATTATCACGTTCTAAAATTATCCTTATAACTTTTATCTTCAAATTTAATTCTTTTTATTTAATTAATTTTACAATTAATTAAATATTAAAATATCATAATAATTTTCCATCAAATTAAATCATTAATTTAATCTTTTCATTAGACTTAATTAATAGAAAAATTCACCAACGACTCATAATGTAAAACATGAAAACCCATCATAGCAAAACACATACAAAATCAAAGTAAAGGGTTATAATCACGAATTAACGTCATTCAATGCATTCGAAGGGTACTCAACTCAAATACTTGTCCTAATTTTCTAGGACAAATGGCTTAAAGGTTTAGGATTTGGACTTAAGAATTTACCTCCCCTCTCTTACCATTTAGATAATGCGATAGGGTACGCTCATCCTAGCAATTCAGGGAAGTTGATACCTGGTACTTGTAACTTGCATAAAATCCACACATGTACAAACACAATATATACTAAGCTAAACATGCAATGGCAGGAAGTGGTGCATCGTGTAGATCCCGACTAGCAGGTGACTACAACTCCCTTCCTTAACCACATCAGAAATGTTGTACATAAAGAAAAAAAATACGCACACCATACACATGGAGTGTGGGGTAAGTATCCATAAGAAGACACATATGATAATAAACCATCTAACTAATCATCATCAATAACTAAAAACATTATAATAATCATCATGCCTAGATGAAATATAGAGTACCAAGTAATCTCATCATATAATCAACTGAATGTAAAACAATATCTGATAATCTCAAAACAATACTACTAGTAATCAAGCATAAAACTGGCCTAAAAGAGTTCGACAATGACAACAAAATGTAAACTAGGGGTAGGCACTACAATTCATGTGGTACAATCATACTTATCAAGATATTGGCATATTGTGGATGAGTTTGATAAAATGGAAGGACATGTTTGCGTCTACTATTAAACTAAATAAATGTTTAGACAAAAAGAACAAGTTGGGACTTAGAAATGAATTTTCATATTTGATACAAAATTGTTCAAACAATATGAGTGGAAATTTTACATTGTGGGGGGAATAATAGTCAATGTTCCATTCCCACTTGAACTTTAGAGGGGAGATGTTTCATTCTCAAATAATCTAAAAGGACAATTTTTGGATCTTCATGTGTAGACAAGTATTCTTATCATTTACATTTTTACTCTTTGCAGTCTCTTTCTTATTTGTAATTCTATACATACTATAAGGGTTATTTGTCTTGGTATTTTCCTTTTTGTTTGAGGATATTCATTTAGAAAAGAAGGTTGGTACTTTACATATGCTACTAGATATTGTACAAACAAAACCTAATGATAGTAGCTCCAAAGAACTTGATGATCAAGATGGATAAAATAAGACTCTCATCCTTGATGATTGAGATTATGAGATTCTTCTACATTAAGAGGGAGTATGACACTTCTTCAAAGGTAACACAAGAGCTTAGAAGATTGATACTTAGAGGAAGTCTAGAAATGCATGTGGATGAATGCATGATGTTGATGGGCCTACTCCTATGTATGTCATGAGGAAGTGATGACTTATCATTAGAGAATCAGAAAATTAGATTCAGCATGAGTTTTACAGACATCTTTGGGTGAAGGGAGTTATTGAGGAAGTAACTAGAGGACTTGACTTCCTAGGATTAATGTTCAGAGGGATAAATTTTGAGATGCAATCCTTTGTGGATGATATCGTCTCTATGAGGAGAAGTTCTAAGATAAAATCTTTATAATGCACTCTCCTCATGAGAGAGAAGTATCAGGTGAAAACCCTTTGTTCCACCCCTTAGTAGTAGCTATGGTGGGTCCACCCTCTGACTTGGTTCATGGTGGATATCATGTGAGTTACTACATGATGTTGTTGCAATTATGTCATGAAAGGTGATGATCTTTCATTAATGTATATATTTAGAGAGGAGCTATTGAAAGGTGATAATCTTGTCAATAGATAGATCTATTATCATAAAAGACTACATTAAGTTGTTGTCTCAGTGTGATGGAAGTTATGATAACTAATAGAAGGTAACTATTGTAAGGTGACGATCTTATCAATAGTAGACATATCTCCTAACACCAAATTTTTTTGGAGCAAGTGTTATAATGGTTCTTCGGGCCAAACTGTTCTAGACACCTTGATAACCACTCTTCATGGTTCTTCGGGTCAAATTTTTATAGACACCATGAAATTAAATTGTTATGGTTCTTTGGGTTAGCTCTTGTTGGGAACCATACATAAATTTATTATATACCACACTTAAGGTGGTGTTTAAACTTATATTAAAGTTATAATATTTGCTTAAATTACCTCTTTGCTAAAGAAGAAGTGTTGAGAAATTTAGCCCCATTGCGAATTGAAGTCAATTCCATATGTAATATATGTTATTACATATATGTGTGTGTTGATATCCTTAAATATGTCATTCAAGGAATATCATACTGAGATGATATCTCTTCATATACTCAAGAACATAATATGTTCTCTATCAATCCTTCCTAACTAAGATGAAGTGTTAAGTTTGTAGTTACAGTGAGTTTGGTATGATCATGAATTTCATTATTGATTGTAAATAATCATTAGATAAATATTCCTTATGTGTGTGTACGCGCGCACACACACACACACACACACACACACACACACACACACACACACACACACACACACACACACACACACACACACACACATGTATATGTATATATTATTCATATGGTTATTTATATTATTAATATACTAACTAATGGTCTCATCCTCTCATACTTATATGAGATCCAACTATTTATTTGGAACATATCTATTACAATCCCAATATTAGTACATTTGTAGAAAACAATCCATGTTACTCAACAACTATCACTTACATATCCCCCCATTTAGGTCATGAATCATTGTTACTTTTGATGTTTGTTTTAGGTAAGACATTTTAGTCTCACTAAGGAGAAGTAGATGAATCATGACTCTCATTTTTAAAGGCATCAGTTTCTATAATTTTGAATTCATCTCTTGTACCAATGAGCACCCTAAAATTTGGGCTTATCAAAATTCTAAGCAAAAAACTCAAACCACTACCAATTATTTACAATGACTTATTTGACAAGTTGTCTACTCATAACTAAGGTTTCAAGTCCACATTAGCATGTTTTATTGCAATGAACTATGTAGTGGATAGTCCACACCAAAATGCTTGCTCCAATAGGATTACAACATGGTTCGCAATTGTGAATTAATCATGCTGCCAAAGACAATATGTAAGTACCTTCTAACCTCAAGGTTAATAGAACATCAAATAACTTTTTCCTTTAAAAATAATACTTTCATACATTTATGTAAAGTGTAGTGCCTCTCCCAATAGATTTTTGTAAGTCATCCTGATGGACGCAACCTTGATGATCTTTATTATGCTTATGGCTGGGTTATGAGAGATTATGATGTGTTAGATGATATCACTAAGGTTTGTGCCAATGGTTACCAGGATTGATGTGGTAATGTGACGCTGTTCCGTGATTACCCTAAGATGTGTTCAGAGATTGCATTATGTATTACTATCCTACTACACTGGACTAGGTTCTTGTAGTAGTGGTTAGTAATGTATTTGACCATGTTCACTTATGTATTTTAAGTGCCTTTTTATGTGTTTAATCAACCATTATTAAATGCTTAAATAATTCAAAATGAATTGTCCATGTTGGAATCATTGGTTATGTGCTACAAATATTTACCTTGTCCATTTCAGTAATTTATGCAAAATGGCTATTTAATGTAATTTAATGCATTTATTACTTTGACTGTATTATTATATGTAATTACACTTGATTGTGTTGTTTTGTGTGTAGGATTTATGTCCCTAACAGTGACACATGGATTTAGTCATTCTTTTGTTCATATTTAGCCAATGTTGTCCTTGTATGGTCAGCTTATCCTATTTGATAATTTTTTTTGCAGTTATGAAAAATAGCAACCTAACATATTTTTAAAAATTTCTAAAAATTAAATTTTAGTCTTACTTTATTTTATTTTATTTTTTGATTTTATGATTCTCAATTTTAATTTGCTTACTAAAAACAATTAAAAAAATTAGGAAGTTGCAAAAAAGTTTAATATTTTAATAGAAACATGTCCATAATATTATCACTGAAAAACTAGAAAGTTACTTAATTGGAGTCATGCATTGTACATAAACTACTCCAACGTTAATTAACTTTTATGAATATTGCATAATAGATTTTAAAATATTGGTTCTTGGAATCATTGTGTATTTAGGTCTTGATTGGAGTTTGAATTATTTTATATGAATTGCCAAGTAGATAACTTCATCACAGCCTACAAACACCACTCACCAATTTAATGGTACACAATTTAATTTATTGTGGTTCAATTAATCGTAAAATATTCACCATTAATGTAGGTGAAGGAGAAATTTATTGCAACCTATGCACAATGCTCGTCAGATTATTGTGTTTGTTGTGATTGAAAGAATATGCATTTCCTATTTTCCTGGAACAAGGGAATTGTTGTTTTCTGGGAGAAAATTATTGTAAATTTCATTTATATATGGTATTTTATTTAATAGGCATATAAATGTAGAGTCGTACTATAACGTTAAAGTTAGAGATGGTTATCCATTCTTTCATTCTATAAAGCTGAAATATATAGACAAGACATCAATATTCTCATATTATGCTTTTTCATTTTTTACATCAAAATAAACATTATAAACTTTAATAGTTTATATCATAGTTTATAATATAAGACATTTTGAGATATTTTATGATAAATTTATTTTTAAATTTAAGTATTACAATGTAATGCCCCGCCAAGGGATCCAAATAATTAACCTAGAATTTCACTAATTTTGGTAGCATTTTTTTTTTTTTAAAACATGAAAGTAAATACCACATATAACTTATACTCATTAACGGAAGCAATAGCAGTGTCCATCTAAAAGTAAACATAACATACATAACTGGTTACATTCTTAAAGATCCCTTAACGTTGAATTACATCTAAGTCAACTAACATTATTGAATCCATCAAATATAACAACCATATGAAATAATAATGATAAGTCCAATGTTTATACATTACATTTCAAATGCTCAATCATCCATTGTACATGTCATAGGGTATGAAAATCTTAAAAGAATATACATATGTGAAATAAGGTACATCATCCTATTCTAATCCATGATACATCAAAGTAAAGATAATCACATGTCATACATGATACATCATCATAGAAGATCAAACATAATAAACTAAGTGCACGGTTCCTCCCAACAGTTAATAGCATCATTAGACCATCGTGGGAACTAGCCATCCCTCTGTGCGTAACATTCCAAAATCACCAAAGAGATCATCGATATTAACATAGTAGGAATGTCACTACTAACATATACTATATCATAAGCAGAAAGTAATCTAACATGCAAATATAAGCATAAGATAACATCATCTAACATATGCTAATCATCAATGAAAGGATACATATCCACCATCATGAAGGATGCATCAGCGACGATGTCTCAATGAATCTCAAATGATAAGAGTGGAAAAACACTACCACCTGATCGCGTGGTACCTAAGTGGTCCACTCCCACCGTGCTGAGGAGATAATCTCAAGTCCCAAACAGGCTATCCAAAACACATAGCATAAATCTTTACAAATCTAGGAATCCTAAAAGTATACTAACTCAAAGGTTCCATCACAAAATCGACATCTAATCCCAGAGGCACACAATGACATGTAGGAACCTACTATGCAAGCGAGAAAGTGTCATCGCATATATCATGTACAAGTTACCCTAGCAGTTAGCTAAACTCCATGGGTTCATACTGATCTCATGTGGCCACTAGTATCCTCTCATACTGACGAGGCATACTATGGAATGCAAGGTCGCAACCATGCATTTTCTCTACTCCCATCGTAGTTTGTACAAGCACTCACGGCATGGGCGAGAACAAAACACTTATCTTTTTAGGTTCATTCAGTTAGTATTAGGTGTGAATGTTTTCACTTATTAATCCAACTTACAATGAGTTACCCTGGCAGCCTCTTAGGGCCCCGACCCCCATTGCAAGCCACTTCCCGACAGTACATGCAGATATCCTACCCTAAGCTCATGGAATCATAAATCTCAAAATCACAAAAGATGAATCCATAATAAAATCATCAAATATGCATAAAAGCATCAAATCTCCGTGAGCAAGCATCCATAGAAAATCATGATCACAACAGCTCTCTATTGGCAACTGAAGTATCACTAATAATCAAAAGTATCCATTGGTTCTCAATCATACTGATCGAAGACTCCAGAATGGTTGAGTCAAAACATGTCACAACATGACATCATCAAGAATAAATCCACATTTCAGTCCCATCACGGCGACTAGAAAATAACCAAGGATAACTGATCGATGAACCAAAAAAATGGTTAAGTCAAGTGTCTCATACATAAGAATCTCAACTATAACAATCAGTAATTACAAACATTACATAGAGCATTCCATCACATAACCATGGTTGGGTTTATAAAGATCAAGATTAAAACGTCATCATGACATCACAATCACATCACCCCCAAGCCTCTAGTAGACATCCTATAACTGGTCAACACTAGTCAATCCAAAACCCAAAATAGTAGCATAAAGAATACACAATGCAAACACATGTTTTGGTTTTGCTAAAATTACATACTCGAATTTAAATGTAGAGGTCTCAGTTTATGTTTCCAAGTTTGGAGAATGAATGGAGGAACATTTTGTACGTTTTTCCTAACACATGTATTGTTTTGGATGGATAAAATTTTTCCTTAATAGGTCTAAAATCCATTTTCCAATTATAATATTTGTTTGAAAATGTTCCCCACCAAACTACCAATTAAATTTCATATACTTTATTTAATAATTTAAAACAATTAATTAAATCTTAATAGTTGAATATTATACAAGAGTTCACCATTATAAAAATGAACCTTTGATATAAATCATCTATCAATTATATAAATCATCTATCAATTATATAATAATTCAAATTTATTAATAACATATTTACATATTACATATATACATATATATACATATGTATATATATATACATAGATATACATATGTATATATATATATATACATATATATACATATGTATATATATGTATATATATACATATATATATATATACATACATACATATATAAATATATAAATAATTATTAATTTTGCATTTTATAAAAATTGAATTACAATAATTTCGATTAATACAATATAACATATGAAAATTTAATAACAATGAAAATCAATTTCATATGAAACGACTGTTATACCAACACACATATATAAGTATGTACCATCGGCGGTACGTAGGACCTTGTGGTCACAGGGCCTGCGACGTCAGTGGGTACTATGTACCCCTGCTGTCGAAGTACCTGCGATCGCAGTGGGTATGGGGGCGCGGGTCTCGTCCCCCCCCCACTTTTGCATATTATTATTTAAAAAAAAAATCACATAAGCGATTCATTCGCCATTTAATATATGTGAATTTGATTTTTATCAAGTTTTTCTTGAATAACGTTTTTAAAACGTATTCAATCAATCATGGTACAATATCATTCGATTTTTAATTCAATAAATATATATGTATATATATATATGTATATATATGTATATGTATATATGTATGTACATACATACATATGTATGTATGTACATACATACATATATATATATATATATATATGCAGAGTTTTTTCAAATATCACAGCATATAAACATGTATACATATATATATATATATATAATTGTATATATATATATATATGTATATGTGTATGCAAATTCAAAAATAAATAAGAAATTCTAATTTTCAGAATTTTCCTATAAACCTTTGATCTCAGATTTATTCAATAATTTATCTAATGGCTTGGCTACAATTTAAACCCTAGCCCCGTGTTCTTTTTAGATCTATGCATATAAGATTCTCAAATAAATTTAACTACCCATATTGAGAATGCATACAATTAAAATAGTAAAATCCTCAAAAGACATATGGAAGACACGAAGAAGACAGGGAATGCAAGATGCGGAAAAAGCATAAGTAAAATCACAAGAATCTACTCGGATTCTGATGCTAATTCACTCTTCCTTAGAAAACCCGCAGAGCAAGCTCCTCCCTTCTTCAGAGTTCTCAAGTCCTCCAATGCTCCAAATGCTCTCCAAATGCTATCCCTAAGCTTCTAGGAATGCCTGAATATAAAGAGCTCTCAGAAAACACCTAGAAAGTCTCTAGAAACAGCTAGAAGGTGTCACCAACTAAGCATGTGTCTTTTCCAACCTTCTAGATGAGTCATAGGGTTGTAGACACCATGTGCTTAATTGATGCACTAACCCCTGTGTTGTTTACATATGAGAAATAGAAAGGTGCGTTAACTCCTATGCAAGCTTATAACTCTAATTTACTTTTATATAATTTCTATTTAAATTTTTATAACTTTCATTTTATTTTTTATAACTTTTATTATTATTACTTATTTATTACTTTATTATTATTTTATAATTATTATTAATTTTAATTTCTAATTTTCTTTTATTTAATTCTCGATTAATCCTCATTTAATTAATTATAATCAAAATATCAAAAACCATGATATTTTATATTAATTTTCTCAAATAATTAATGTATTAATTAAATCTATTTATTAAGACTTAATTAATAGAAAATTCACCATAGACCTCCAAGATAAAATATGAAAACCCATCATAGAACAATTCACACAAAATCCGTCTAAAGGGTTAAAAATCACGAAATATGTCATCTGACACATTCGGTGGGTGAAATATCCAGATACTTGTCCTACCTCACTAGGACAAATGGTTTAAGGGTTTGGGATTTGGACTTGAGAATTTATCTCCCTTCTCTTATCATTGAGATAGCATAATAGGGTACGCTTATCCTGGCAATTCAGGGAAGTCGATACCCAGTACCTACAACCTGCAGAAAAACCATGCATGTACATACAATATATATAATGCTAAGCTAAACAGACAATGGCAGGAAGTGGTGCATCGTGTAGATCCTGACTAAGCAAGTGACTACGACTCCCTTCCTTAACCACATCAGAAACGCCATACAATAAGAAACCACGCACACCATGCACATGCAAGTATGGGGTAAGTATCCATAATAACACATGAGATGATAAACCATCTAATTAATCATCAACAATAATTGAAAGCAATGTAATGATCATCATGCATACATAAAATGTAAAGTCTAAATGATCTCATCATATACCAAATGAATCCATAACATAAGGTTTGATAATCTCAAAACAATACCACTAATCCATCATCATAAGGCTAGTCTAACATAGTCTGATAATAATAGCAACAATGTCCAGAAAAGATGTAAACGACGGCAGGCACTACATACAATATATTTTTATAAAAGTTAACAAATATTGAACATCTTTTTTAGATAAAACATTTATGATAAGAAAATAAATTTACCATATTGAATGATGGAATTTATCAAGTTGCAAAATAAATATCCTTTGGATTGTGGAAATCTATTTGTTATTAATTTAGAATCTTTGTGATTTTCCTTTTAAAATTTTAATGGAATCAATTTAATACAAAATGAAAGTGTTTCCTCTCTATTGTAGCCCATAATGGCTTCTTTTTCCATGTCATTCCATCTTCTTTTGTGTACCTTTTACATACAGCTTAAACATCACACACTAAGCTTCATTCCAATACTAAAAGTGTTAACTAGTCAAAGTTGACTTATCTTTTGCTCTCCTTAGTGTGTGATGTTTAAGGTGGCCTACTTTTTATACATTTTGAAAGTCGTAGATATATCTATTATATTTTATAACTTGGTATGCTCATCTTGTTGAGAAGAATTGATAAATTATGATAGTTTGATCTTGAAATTGTTCACAGATTTCAATTATAAATTGGTTCTTCTTTGGCACCGTCATGTACATACTGTTCGTTTAAAACATAAATATGGGATTTTACTTTGCTTTGTTTAGAAAATCTACTTCCTCTATTTGATTTTTCAGGCTTTGTATTTTTTAAATATGATTCTATTCAACAATAGTCTTTGACCTAAATATGATAGATGCTAAAACTAGAATTTGGGTTATTGCTTATCCACTCTATTGAAATGTGGTTTAAATGATTTTTTAATTATTTTTTAATGCAAAAATAGTAGTAAATGTCATGGCCTTGTTTTTATTCCTGGGCTTCAAACACAAACTTAGTCATTGTATGTCCCAAATCTCTACTGGAGCATTTTGTAAACATATGGATCTCTATAATGGCCACATTCTTAAAATGGAACTTTTGAAAATTATAAAATAAAATAAAATAAAAAACAAATAATTATAAATATTCTTTATCTTACCTATGTATATATGAATGCTATCATGCATTTCTTAGTTCTTTTTTCTTGAATAAGTTATTCTCAACCTACCATCATAGATTAATTTATTTCAACCCAAAATAATGTCCAAAAACCCTCGTTATGAGTTTGCCAATCTTTAGTTTGTAGCATAATATACAACATAGTTGCCTATTTTTGTACAACAAAATCCCATTTAGGTTTGGGATGTTTGTAAGTCTATTTCTATACAACACAATCACGATTGGACATCTATAATTTAGCATAATAATTTTACTCATCTACCACTCTCGAACATTGATGGCTTGCAATACACTCCAAAAGACGCTCAGTATGTGATTCTTTAAAGCTATGTTCATGAATATTTTATGTATTTGTTTTCAATCTACAATGTAGGCACAAACCATTTCCTTCAAGACATGGAAGATCAATGAAGTGGCATGTATTACATGCCTGCTCCAGCTAGACAATACTAAGAGAACATGCTTTTCCCATTGAATTTTTTGGCTAACCCCAAAGCTTCCCACCCGCATGCAACCGATGGATACATGCATACATGCTCACATTTTTCTTTTTACTATAGATTTATTAATATAAATATAACACAATCACATACTTATGATAGAATGATTTTACAAATTATCTTTAATATCACTTCTCTTGAGCCTTTTTACTATGATGGCTATTATGTTCAATTCCTCATTGTCCATTTAGCAACATCTTACCTCCCTGACACATATTTGGGGTTACCTTTGACTGTTAAAGAGGTAAGTAGTCACTTTTGGAATATTATTCTAGAAAATATGCAAAAGAAGATGATTGGGTGGAAAGGTAAACTTTTTGAGTGGTGCGGGAAAGCTCCAACTCTTGATGTCATCCCTCCAAGGTATCCCTATTTACTTCCTCTCCTTGTTCAAAATCACTCATGCCATGGCTGAGAAATTGAAGAAAATACAAAAAAGGTCCCTTTGGTTGGGGGAGGGAGGAGAAGAACCGACTGAGTCTAGTGAGTTGGGATACTAGTATGTGTAAACCAAAAAGTAAAAGGGGTTTAGGTATCAAAAAGATTACTGATTTGAATAATGCTCTTCTCACTAAGACTAGTTGGAAACTAGCAAAGGATGAGGCAAGCTGGTGTAAGATCCTCAAAGCTAAGTACTTGGGGAATTTGAAATATATTTACTATATCTGGAGGAATGATCTTCACTATATCATTAAAAATAAAAGCATGCTTAGGGAAGGAGGGAGGTGGTTGGTGGGTGAGGGAAGTCAAGTAAGATTCTGGGAGGAAACTTGGATAGAGGGAAAACTGCTAGTCCAAATGAAGTTTGGTATTCTCAAAAAGAATCTCTAGCTGCAGGTGGGAAGTAAGGTGATGGATTTCATTGGATCAGGCAGGAGGTGGAGGAAGATACAATTACTTTCGAGATATCTGGATGGGGGAAGTCTAATGGAGGACCTTGAAGATCTTCTTAAAGGTTACACAATTTTGGGGCAGCTCACGAAGACACCTTCATATGGAAGGCAACCTTGTCAAGGGATTTCTCTGTTAGTTCTTCTTATAGGATGATTTTTGAGAAGGAAATGAAGCCTAATTATTGGCAAAAAAATTGGTTTAGCCCAACTAATTCTAAAAGTCAATGTTTTTTGGTGAAGATCCTAACTATTGATAACCTAAGAAAAAGAGGATTCCAATTACCTAATAGATGCTATCTTTATAAAGAGGAGGAAGAAAGTATTCCCCATCTATTCTTGGAATATAGCTTTGCTATTAACATCTAGGGAAGGTTGCTTTAGAAGATGGAGATGGTGTGGGTATTCCATAAGGGGATTGATCAAGTTGCTGTTTCACCACCCTCTCCTTATCCAAATGTGAAACGTTATCCCCCTTCACATCTTCTGGGGAATTTGGAAGGAGAGGAATAATAGGGTTTTCAGAAATGAAGAAAGAAGCAAGGAGATTGCTACATATTTAATTTTCAAGCTGATAGTGGAGAATATGCAGAATTGCAAGTGGCCAAAACTGTCAGTATTACCCACTATGAGTGAACAAAGGATAGCCAGGTGTTGGAATCTAGAGAAAGGATTCGTGGAGGTTAACAATTCCAAATATCTTGCAACAATAAGGATGAGATGGAGCCCCCTAAGGATAATTGGGTTAAACTTAATTTTGATGGCACGACGAGAAGGGAGGGTTCGACAGGAGGGGGTATGGTTAGAGACAACAATGAAAAAATATTGTTAGCCTATGTTGGTAATTTAGGGAAAGCCTCAAATAATGTTGCGAAGGCTATGGCTCTCCTTTGGGGCCTAGAACTGGTAATTGGTGTGGGATGGGAGAATGTGGTTATTGAAGGAGACTCAAAGATTGTTTTTGACTAGATAAATAGGTTTTACAGGGACCCTGAAACCCAAGAGTTAAAACAATAACAAGGTTGATAATAAGCGTGAAAAGCCCAACCAAAAGAGTTCAAGTTCAAAGGTTGATAATAAGCCCAAGGCCTAGCCTAAAAAAAAAGATCATAGAAAAGACTAGGAACAAAAACTACTTAGAAATGACAAAGGCAAAAGCCCTGACAAAAAGCCAAAAAATAGATTGAGACAAAAGAACAGGCAGTGGATTAGTCCTCATTCTTTCTCTCTAGGTCTTGCATGGCCTAAGTAGCCTCATAGGCCATCTGGTTCTCCTCAGCCTCTTGTTGGTGCGCCCTTTGATCCTTCTGGTCCTGACCATTATTGATGTTATCCTTTGCAGTGTTGACCTCCAGTCTAGCTTTTTCCCTGTCTTTTCCTTCTTCTTCTTCCTTCATAACTCTATCTTTGATCCAGCCAGTTAAAGAAATAATGTTGTTGTTAATGGAGCTTAGCAGCGAAATCATCTGGTTCGAGAGATTATGATTGTAGATTTTGAGTTTGTTAATCCTTCTCTCCACTAGGGTGAGCCTCTCACCGTTGCCGTCTCTATTATTAGAATCCCTTCCATTCTTGTTATCCTCCATATGACCCACCTGTTCTTTGACCTCCTCCAGCTCATGGAAATGCCACTTGATTGATATGAAATTATCAATCATACTGTTGCGGGCATTGTTCAAGAGGTTCAGCCCAAATTCCCTTGCATTATCCGAAATAGCCACAATCACTAGGTCTATAAGTTCTTCAAGCCGCTCCTCTTCTTGGTTTTCCACAAGGACTTGCTGGTTCATGGCCTCTCTAAAAATGCCCATTTTCGAGGTCCTAGCATTAAATTTTTTCCAAGCTTTCCTCTTGTCTTTAACTTGCACCTCCCCACCCTCAGTCTCAGAATCCATTTTTTGCTCCTCAGGTTGGGCTTGAGTATGGATAGGAGAAAGAGGTAGCAAAGACATATCCCATTCTTGCTGCAATCTCTCATCCTCCAGACCCTCCCTCTTGCGTTTCTTCCCTCCCCGATCTTCCTTATTTTCCTCCTACATCTCCTTTTCCTCCTCTTTCATCTCCACATCCTCCTCATCATTGTTGTCAACCTTCACATCCTTCATAGGTTGCTTCTGCCCATGAGCCCTAGGGATTTTCCTACTTGGGGTAATGGAAGAAGGTGAATTCTTGACCTGAAGGGTGACAATTTTATCAATAGAAGAAATCCTGCCATCCTTAGACCTAAAGCTTTGAATATCATCCGAGTCTAAAGAGAAGCTGGATCTTCCAAAGGTCACATTCTCAGTTTGAGGGGGGGCATTGCTTATAGTCTAAGCCTTAAAGTGCTCATAAATGAGCAACAAGAGTCCCTCATGCAGAGCAAGAGACTTGAAGATTGTTGTTCAAACAATGAAAGGCAATATGAAAGCTGGGTGGGCAATCAAAAGAGTGATTGAAGAAATTTGACATTTATTAACTTTCCTAAAATGTTAAGACTTGCATCATATCTACTAGGAGGGCAATGTGGTGGTAGATGCAATGGTGGCATTGGGTCTAAGAGTGCATGGCTTACGTTGTTGGAGAGAAATAGGGGCATTACCAAATTTGGTAAGACCTTTACTGAATAAAGATAATTACCGATGATTGGGTCTACTTGGATTGGTTTCATGATTTTTGGTGACAACTCAGTGCCAAGTCAACTAATGGGGCTGGATCACTATGGACAGATGGAAAGAATTGATGGAAATGATACTTCCAATAATAAATTTATGTGGCTCAAGAGGGAAAGAAAATCAAAGTATGATTCGAGTGTATTTTTTATGATTTACTTTATCATAATTTCGTACTAGATGCCAAGTAATAATTCAAAATTTAAATGGCTTTGGCTTCTTGGCAATGATTACAAGGAGTGGAATTGAGGAAGTGGCAGTTGGTGTGAGATAAAAAATCTAAGAAGTGACACAACTATTCAAGACAGTAAAGGCTTTTATGGGTACTTTGTGCAACTTCTTTTTTCACATAAGTGTGACTATGATTTTAAAATTTGCCTCTAGTCCAGAGCTTTGAAAGATGTGAGAATTGTGGTGAAAGTTTCTACAATTGGTGGAGATATGTTGCGTATTGAGCCTTTGATGATTGAGGACAATGCCCGAAAACCCCTAACTTGGTACATGCCTAAGGAGGGGGGTTTGATCTTGTTCATGTAGGCAATGAATGGTTATGACGAGAGTTGTCCTCAACAATTTGTGAATTCTTGGGAAGACAAAAAGGTGATGGGTAATGGAATTATGTTCTAGGTGTCTGAGGTAATTATTTCTCTAGCGATGGGCCTTGTGATGAAGGGTAGAAAATGGTGGAGGGTGACTAGGGTTGCAGACGAAGCCAGCCTGAATCACTCTTTCAAGAGGGAGAAGAACCCATTCACCATCATGGTGTGTTTCTAAGAGATAAGCTATCAAAGCCATGGAATGAGGTGTGTCTGGTGCTGATGAAGTATCTTTCCCTAGAAGGGAGGTATGGAGTGTGCTACTATTACCATTTTCCTCTACAAAATCATTTTTGCCATCTCGATAGTATGTCCATTCCTTTCTTTTTGTTACATAAATTAGTTGACACTGTTTTAGATGTTAAGGAAAAATGAAAAAGGGTGTCAATTTTATAATGCTTCACCAGGGTTTGATGTTCTACCTTTACTAATTCCATCTAGTTCTGTTACCTCTTAGGATTGTGGAGGTTGATATGCTGACTCTTCATAATCCCCACCCCATCATGTCCCTTTGAGAATCACCAACCCTAGGACCCCTACCCCGCAACCATCTCCAAGTGGCTCCCCTAAGGAGAATAAGACAACCCCACCTAGGAAAAGAGTGAAAATGGAGAAAGGGAAGGAGAAGGAGCAGTCAGAAGAAGAGGTTAGAGGTGGAAGACAAAGGTTGGAGAGAATAGCTAAAAAAAATTCCAAAAATAAAATGAAGACCACTGCCTCACAGGAGGAAGATTCAGATTCTGAATAAATGACCCATCCCAAAAAATGAATTAAACATAAGAATTCAAACTATGGTTTGGGGAATGAGGAGGATAGGAGGTGGAAATTTTTGACTCCTCTAAGTTGGGCTTAAGTAGTGAGGATAAGGGGAGCAAAGAGGTGATCCACGTCTTTGTGTCTCCTACAATGGGCATGGTGGACCTCACACAAGATCAATTTCCAGAAGCGGTGGAAAGGGCCCCCTCCCCTATGATAGTGTCCTCCCCAACTAGAGTGATACCTAAAGAATTTTTTTTTTTCTAACCCCTAGTTTTGCATGATAACAACGATGATAAGGAGAAGGGCAATTCAAGTGGAAAGCTGGAGTAGATCATGGAGACCCATAATTTGGGGGTTACAAAGTTGAGGGAGAGAATGCAAGCATTGGAGGAGAGGGTCAAACATTTGTCAAAGTTCACCATCAAGGTGACACATGCAATAGCCACTACCCTGCATTTTCTAAAGGACAACTAGGAGGAGGACTTGACTTAGGAGGACTCCAAGATGCTATTTGACTTCCTGGCTAAAGATTGGGCTAACATCCTGCTTAAAGGGAAGAGTGACAAGAAGCCTAATTAGGGCTTGCTCCTCTCTAGTTTATGTATTTTTTGAGTTCCTGGTATTTGAACTTAGTTTGTTAAGGCATTTTTGCCTTTGTTTATAAACATTTTTTTTATTAGCAGTACTGTTATAGGTTATCTATGTTGGATGCCTGTTAAATATTATTATTATGCTTTTTTGAATGATGTTTTTGTTTTGATAAAAATTTTTAGGGGGTGATCTTTTGTTTGGATGGTAATTTGCTGGTTGTAGGCCAATTTGTCTTGTAAGGGCCAATCCCTTTGCTTTGGCTGCTTTATTATTTAAAAATATCTTTTGCATTTGTCCCATGTGATTTATGTTTTCTATATTTGCTGATTTTTCTTTAGATTGCTTTCCTTGTTGATAATATTTTAAGTTGGGAATGGAAGATGGTCTGTTTGACTGCCAATCTCACATGTATATGGTCATATTCTCTTTCGAAAAGAAAGTCACAACTGATATGATAGGATATTGTTTTTCAAAGTTTCAACATAACTAATATTCTAATTATTCTTGTTAAAACAAATTATTAATTTGAACTTCTATTATGATTTTGTTTCAAGATATTCTGAAGATAGAGAGAACACAAAAGAGACAAATTTCCATATGAGAAAGTATGTGATTAAACTCTAGATATTAGGAGCATTTTGCTCCTTTACTATAGAATTACCAATTGCATTTCCATGGTTTTTTATTCCTGAGTAATGATTTTGATATATTGGTTATATTATATAGTATGCCAGTATTACAATGTTATCATTTATCCATTAGATGTATTTAACTGTTAAAATCCTATTTTTAGTTGAGTAATACATATTTAACAAATTCTATACATAAGTAGAAGTTATGATTGTGCTTTTATGATTTTGATATAACCATTCATTGGAGGGCAGAGGAGTAGAGAGGAATCTATAGTCGAGTGCTATGCATTGCCAAACATCTAGCATCTTTATCTCTGGTGTTTCTTGGGCATCTTTCCACCATGTACTACACCTCTATGACTAGGTTTTAATGATAGGACATTCTATAATAATATATATAGTCGGTAGAATCTTCTGCATCCTTCACAGTCCAATGGTTCAGCTGTTCATTCAAATTAATTTTTGTCAGGAGGTCTTTAGGGATGTCTAATTCCAGCAGATTAGGGAAAAATACTACTATTGAAATCTGTCAAATTTAAATATGTAGACACATATTTACCAACAGAATAGCTAATTGCAGCAAAACAAGATTCAAACAAGTAATGTGGAGGGAGATTTGACAGGCGTACTCAGATTAATGAATTTTCAATGGCTGAGTTGAAATGTAGATGTCATGATTTTGATATTTTGTTCCCATGACCAAACACAACTTCAAATGGCATTTCTATCTTTCTTATTGTCGAAGACCTCGGTTATAAGACCTCTAGTACACTAAAAGATTTCTATGTTATCTACCACGAGAGGCATCCATGGATCAAACATCCATTTGTCTCTATATAGAAATTTTCTTTTCCTCCAACTTTTTCACTATATTGGCATCGCATTTTAACTTTAAGGGTTTTGGAAAAGATGTACACTTCTTGAATCATAACGTTTAAGATCCTTCACTTTAAAATGTAGATGTGGTACTTGAATGAGTGCGATGTTTGACAATATTCAAAAAGACGTCCTAGGGGAGAGGACCCAATAGTGGAGCGGGGTCCAATAATGGATCACCCTATGGTGAACATAGATTCCAATCTTCCAACACATTTTTACTATATATTGTAATTAATTGATCTATTTGTAAATATAAAAAAATCTAAATGTTGAAAAAAAATACACCAATTCTTGAACACATGAAAACTTATAAATGTTATAGAAAAAATAAATAAATGAATTCATTAATGAGTGAAATAAATAACTTTTTGTCTCAAACAAAATATCATAGCTATCTAATATATGTATGTCACTCAAAACATAATATGCTCACTTAAATAAACATTGATATCTTAGTGTACACATACTATTCTTATGTGTACCACTATTGGGGTAGCAATATATATGCATAAAGTAAACCATATCAATAATATGTATCATCACAAATATAAAAGGTGAATACCAATAAATGCCTTGTATTTTCTCAAGAAATGTGTGAGATTGTCAAAAAAAATTAGTGTCCAACTAATGGTCCCTATGTGTTGGATATAGGTTGTATTTTATATAATAATGTGTTATTTTTATAACAACAAATAATCTTTTTATGTTGAAGTATTTGTCCTTTTGTGTTATATATAAAAGTTATATATAACAAATATTTATGATTAATAAGAACTATTTGGTCCATTTAAGTTGCATATATGTTACATTTCATATAGTTATACAATACTTTATTAACAACAAATGATAATTTTAAATTCAATTAGTAGAGATTTTTAGATTAACCTTTGGTCGAATGTTCAAAAAGTCAAATTTTTAGACACATTTCGCTAGGTGCACTATTTTAATGAGTTGCGTGATGAGTCACACCTTCAAACCTTAGTTGTAGGTAGTTCAATGTCCATTTTACATTTAAAAAAAAAATTGAAGGTCTTACGACATCCCATGTAGTGGCTACATGTTGATGAAGTTAGCCCTCACCACTATTGGGTCCTCTCCCCTAATTCCATTGAAACCCTGCCTTATTTGTGGATTTGTGGTTGCAGCGGCAAAATGAAGGGCGACCGTAGCGGATATGAGAGAGCACAATCTGAAACCAATTCCATTTGAGGTCTTTGGAGGAGGAAGCAATGCAATAACATATCTAGCCTTACAGGCCAACGAGATCCCAGCCGCCATTAAAGAGGGTAAAGCAACCTCAATACCCGCAGGGGAGCTAGAAAACTAGAATATAGGTATATTGTAACTCTAATTTTAAACTAAAAGAGGAGTAAAAATTTTATTGAATATCCAAGAGAACAGAACAATAGAGGAAACAAAGAGTACTAAAGAGCTTTATCTTGGTCAACAAGTTGAGCCAGCTTATGAGATAAATCAGGGCAAAGCATCCTGTTAGCCAAGCAATTAGCCACACCATTCCACTCCTGAGGGATATGCATAGAAGACACATAATCTAGAGAATTGAATAACTGAGTGATCTGTTGAATAACCAGAGCCTGGATTTGATTACTTTGTGCAAGGATATATTTTTGATGATAGTATTATCAATTAGCTCTCAAAGAAGTGCAAGAGATCTTACCCACCTCAATAATAAGTCAGAGGATGCCCAACTAAATATAGCCGTTAGTAATCTTCTTCCAGAGTTCACCCCTTGATGTTTGTTGAAGTTAAAGTATTTTTTAATAGAAATGTAACATTCATAAAATAAATTTAGTTTTCTAAATATTTTATTTGGAAATACAAAAAAATATTGAATTTTGTTAGGAATTTTTTTTAGACTTTATATTTATGAAGTAAATTTAGTTATCTAATACAACAACATGAATCTTAGGCTGCTTCGAGGGGCTTGGGCTTTGTTTTGTGGAGGGGGCTAAGGTTGTTTTTGAAATCTACTCTTATAAAATAGGAGCTCCAACTTTTTGGCCCCTTAATTTGAGTGGGTGAAAATAGGTTAGGACTAGTGGAAATAGCCCCATTGGTTAGAAAAGAAATTTGCCACTTGTCAAAATCTACTATTCATTTTTCCGCCAAAACGATATAATTGCACCAAACAAATTTATGAAGAAATTAAAATGGCTATATTTTTAAGGAAGTGGGTTCCAGCCTCATTTTGGCAAAAAGTTAAGAACTGAAGAGTATTCATTTGCTAAATTTGTATAAAGCACAATCTCCACCTTTTTTTTTTTTTTTTTTTTTTTCAATATAAGAACATTGCACTCAAGAGGATACTATCCCTAATATGTTTATTAAGAAATTTTCAACTTGACAAAATAATAAAAAATCCATTGAACATTAATATCTATTTTAATATTTAAATTTTACACTCCTTATTGCCTTAACGACATTCCTCTGTGAATTCCCACCAATACTCTGCAACTGCCTCTCCAATTTCTAGTGTATTTTAATACTCCTCCACCCATTCATTTCTTCCTTCTCTTTGACTTGCACATTAGTTCTTGTTTCCATCGAATTCCACAATTCTTTTCTATTTGCACAACAAATTAATTTTGAGAATATTTTCTTCTCATTCATCCTGGATCTTGTTCTCCATTTCTCCTATATAACAGACTTATGATTATCTTCTTAATTCCCATACTTACTTCTCTTGAATCACTTCCTCTTATTTCTTTACCCAACAAAGCAAATTAATATCAAGACTATTGTCTTTCTGTTGTTCATCCTTAAACTCTGTTTACTATTTCTCGTCCATAGCAAACTTTTCAGAGTCTTCTTAATTTCCATGCGAAAAACTCTCTTCTTCCCTTGGGCCACTCCCTCTTGTCAGCAAAAGTCTTGCCCCACTCATATGCTGACACCTTCATTACTACGATTTTTATATTCTTTAATCTTCCACTAAAGTTGATCTTCCTCTGAAAAAATGTTAAAATATATACGCCTCTTTTGTCTTCTCCTTGATACTCTCTGTCTTTTAATTTGCAATTTTAAAAGCTTTTTTATGTTCTTATCAAAAGGAGCAAGTACAAGTACATGATGATTAAGTAATGAATGACTCCATCCCAAGCTTGCATTGTATAGGCATGTGGTAAGAGAATCATAAGTAAAGATGAAACTCATTAGAATATTCTTAACCATTCTAATCTTTATTTAATACCCAAGCAATTATACATACTGCATATTATTCTTCCTCAATACCCAAGCAAATATACATACTGCATATTATTCTTCCTCAAACCAATTTGACTTGAAGCATATATCCTCAAATTGAATATCTACTTAGTAAACCACAACTCCCTCCATAGAGCATACACATAAGACACATTCCTAACGTCAGATTGGGAAATAGTAAATATTTTAACATTCAAAATATACATCACATAGGTCATGCTTTTTCCTCGTCACCTTCCCAACTATCTTTAACTTTGGGTCCATTGGGTCCCTTCTCACCATAAAGTTCTTCAGGAATTACTTCCTTGAGGAGATCCTCTACAGAATGTCTCAGTATAGAAGGCAGCTTCTTCAATGCTTTGTCGAGCTCAGCTGTTGTATCATAAACAATCGTAGGTCCCCAATCCCTCATATATTGCAGCCATGGAGGCTCTTGCAGAGGCTGAGACTGAACGCAATGTGCTGAAATAATTTCAAATTTCATACTTGTGTCTATAAAGAACTCGCTTTTCTCTGCGTCATTCCTTAGACCAACTTGAAGCTCTGAATCCCCTTCAAGGAAGTCCCCTTCTTTAGGATAATTTGCATGGCCATACTTGCTAGAATAGATGACAGCTCTATGAGTACCTCCTTCAATGTATTCCAGCTCTGAGGTGTCCAACCATTGCCCACTGTCATGCTGTGAGAGATAAACTCTCCATAACTTGCCTGTGAGGTTATTGATCCTAAGAGTAAAATGTTCCCAATCACCCACATGCTCCCCTATTTTACCCAGACCTATGTTCAGCAACTGCACCTTGAGAGACCTAGGACCATTGAAAGGATAAAACAACCACATTGCTATGTCACTACATATCCCTCCCAACATGGGCTTAATGTGCACATAGGCCTCAGCACTCTGTAGATCCCCCTGTTTCACCCTTGAAGCAGCTGTACCATCCCTTGGCAAATCCAACCAGTATCTGCCATCGTTTGGTTCACCTCCCTGAGGAAGATTTGTGCCATTTTCCTCAATGGGTTGGGGAAGATCTGAATCCTTGGAGTACAAGAGTGCTCCATTCTGGAAAAACCAGTTGACTGATGAAGGCATGTACTTTTCATCTGGATGGAAGAAGACAGTAGGCCCATACTTGTGCACCAATTCATTGATTTGCTCCACATTTGGCATGGCACTGAACTCTTCAAGATTAGCGTTCTTGAGGCAGGCAATAGGTAGAGGATCATTAGGGGTCAATGTCATACCACCAGTTTGGCAGTAGAATGCACCCACATAGGCCCCTGTAGCTTTTGTCCCTCTAACTTTAGGCCTTACATTCCAAGCACTGAACGATGTGTTGCTCCAAATGGGTTCCTCTATTTGGCAGATGTCTGTAAGGTCAGAGCGAACACACATCACCAAGTCTTTTGTGGTGGGCTTTGTGGGAGTGTTTGTGACAACACACCCAAGAGCCTTGTATCCCTCTGGGGCTTCAGGAAACCAAAAATAAGCTGGCCCTTCATTGCTACTCCAAACCAAATTGTAGTCCGAAGGCTCTTCCAATGGTGGAACTGCTGATATGATCCCTCTACTTCTATCTTTTGTAGAACTAACTAGCAGGAATGGTGAGTTAAGGGGCTGCTGAGCATTAGGACAGGCATAGTGGCCAACGATGAAAAAGCCCTCTGGAATTTGCAGGGGCTTGTAAAAGGCCGCTCCTTTGTTATCGGGGGTGCTCCATACTTTCTCCATGGAAGACACTTGGACCGCTTCAAGTTCTCCAAACAAGACCTTCCCTGCTCCAAAGCCTTCCATTTTTTCTTTTGTGTGTGTTTGTGAAGAAGAAAGCAACTTAAAACTACTAGTAAAGGTGTACAAATATAGCTGCTTGGAAATGTTGACAGAGTTTCTTCTATGAATATTCTGGGTATCGATTTCACTAAAGTAGTTTGGATATTATTTCAGCCTTGTTCCTTACATCACTATGACTCTGATCATTTCAGATTTCAGTAGATGGTAGAATGGTAGATGATCGAATAAAAGAATATACCATCAACCTTATCAAATTATATTCAATCAGTCACATTATAACTATCATACTTCATCATATCTAAGCAAAATGATCAAAATGTATTCGAAAGCCTGGTGCTGAAGGTGTAATAAAGTGATTGAGGGAGAGCTTGAGAGGAACGATCCCTTGTTTGAGATTGGTGAGTGGGGATTGGTCGTTTAGTGTTGAAGAAGATTTCGGAAAATTTAACTTTTGTCCACTGTAAGTGGATGAATTTTCCGAACTGCGGTTTGAAAGAATCATTTATATCCCATGGCTTGTATGTCACTGCAAGTTTTCGCCTTTCGAAAATCCGAGAAAGCAACTGGTAACCAATCTTGCCCAGCATTTTGAATGATTATATATGAACTGTTCACTTATTTATTTATTTTTATCAAACGTCTATTCATTATTTTGTAATTTTAAAATGGTCAGAATAATACTATGTGGTAAAGAGATAAGGCATGTTTCCACTATAGTTATTAAGTTAGTAAAATATATAATTTTATAGATTATCAAGTTCTAAGAAGTTTTAATAAATATTTAAGGAGGTGAAATGTGGGGAATGTAATGAAACGTTTGATTTTTAAACAAATAGAAATGATCTTAAACTGTGTAAAAGGAATATCCAAGCTATCTTAAACAATGACCAAATATTTCAAGAGATTTCATTGATAATCATTTCATGTGACTAGGAAATAATATTGTATATATATAATCTTAAACTTTCACTTATCTTGAGCTCTATATCTTTGTCTCTGTCTTACACATCTATCTAAAATTATATGTGGGAAGCCTATCCTTTCACTAAGTATTAATTTTAAGTGTGACAAGCTTTGTCATAGCAATTATAGTGGGTTACATTATGTTCATGTTGAACAAGATGATTTAAATTCTAAATATGGAGACGAGAGAGTTTTACTTTGAAAAAATTCCATTCTTCTAAGCATGTGTATTAGTAATAGTTGGTCATATGACAAAGTGTACATGGCAATGGGTTGGGGTACTAATATTTTGAAATTTAGATCTATTTATGTTATCAAGACTTTAACACACTATCTAACATTAACTTTCTTTGCCAAGGCCTCGTCCTTGAACACAACATGATATGAATAAGAATAATGATAATAGAACAAAGATATTGATTCTAGTTTACATGTCTAGAAATTGAAGCTAACATTCCTATTTATTCGAGTCGATTAGCATTGTGATGCATGAGCATCCTTGGGAGTAGAAATAATCACATATCACACAAAACTATTTTCTTTTTCTTTATAATTTTACATGTTTTCAACAACATTCTAGTCTCATGTCACCATTGGCTTATTTCACCTCATAGCTAGTAGCACTTATTTTAGATTGAGCCTTAGACATTGCATCCAAATTTGAGGGGGTTTTAATCACATACTATGTATAATTTAGTATTTGACTCACTAACAAGCAAAACAAAATATCATTTTGTTTCATCATTTGACCTATGCCACCTTGCTAAAGTATGCAAAAATCTTTTGATATGAACCCATTAAGAATCATTTATTTATTATGGGACAATTGTTTGTTCCAACTCTCATGCTAAACCACTTAGTATGCATCATATATGAACATGTCTTCATAAGCTGATATTTTATGGCTTATTGAGATCACATTGAAGGCTATGAAATCTTATATAAAAATTCTTTATGATCATATAGATCTAGTTATATCTACTTAGATAAT
Organism: Cupressus sempervirens; assembly: GCA_028749045.1. Lineage (NCBI taxonomy): Eukaryota > Viridiplantae > Streptophyta > Pinopsida > Cupressales > Cupressaceae > Cupressus > Cupressus sempervirens. Next base: position 570,087,303 of record CM053792.1, on the reverse strand, counting down.
TATTTTTAGGACTTTAGCTCAACATTTCATTACCTATTCATAATGGTAGCGGAAGTCTTGGGGAGATCTTTTACTGCTCTAGCTAGATCGGGCGCTATTAAAGGGATCAAGATGACCACTTCCTTATCCCTTGAGGTTACCCAACAATTTGTGGAAGATACCTTTCTTTTGGCCGCTCCTTGTGGTGGAATCTAGGAATTGGAGAAAGGTGTGCTGAACTAATATGCTTCAATTTTTTGGCCAATAGATTAAATATGATTAGAGCAAAATGTGTTTTTTGATACCCACCTCGATTTGCAACAAAGAATAACTTTTGTGATTGGGTGTCAATCTATTGGTCTTCCTAATAAATACCTTGGCCTCCCCCTCACTGTAAAGGAAGTCTCTACCCAAATTTTGGAATATTATCCTTGAGAGAATGCAAAAAAAATTTTGTTGGATAGAAGGGGAATCTTTTATGTAGTGTGGGTAAACTTCAATTGCTTTATGTCTCTCTTTAGGGAGTCCCTGTTTATTTCCTTTCATTATTCAAAATCTTCCGAGGTATGGCTGAGAATCTTGAGAAAATATAGAGGAATTTCCTTTGGACTGATTCTAAGAAAAAAAAAGAAGGATTAGCTTGGTAAACTGAGACACGGTGTGTATGCCTAAGGACAAAGGAGATTTGAGAATGAGAAGAATCACTAACTTGAATAGAGCTCCTATTACTAAAATTGGATGACACCTTGCTGCGAATTCCATTGGTTGGAGAGATATTATGAGAGAGAACTATCTTAATAACTCACCTTTTGTGTACTATTTAAATGAAAATGACTGCCCCCAGGCTTTAAAATTTGGAATAATTTGATTAAGAATAAAAATATTCTCTTGGAGGGGCTAAGATGGGTGGTGGGAAGAGGGAACAAAGTAAGATTCTAGGAAGACAATTGGCTTGGGGAGAAGCCATTAATAATTAGTGAAAAATTTCAATTCATAGATATCCTGAAATTACACTTTGGGGAGAAGTCAGTGATTTTTTTGCCCCAAGAAGAAAGTGGAGGAAGCTTATTGATGGCAGAATACCCCATAACTTGGAATTGCTTATTGTGGAACTGGAAAGTATCTTTGAGGAGCACCATATCTCGCAACTCCCTGAAGAAGACAACTTTCTGGTAAATTCACAGTCAAATCTGCATACCTTCTTTCTAAGTGGGATTTAACCCCCTAGTGGTGGAAGAATGTTTGGAATGACTAGATGATCCCCAAAATAAATTTCTTTTGGTGGACTGCCTTGCATGGAAGATACTATTAACAACTTAAGAAAATAGGTTTTCAAATTCCAAATAGATGCTATCTATGTAAGGAATAGGAAGAGGATATTAATCACATTTTCTCTTGTCTGTTTGCTAGAGAAGTTTGGGTGTTGGTCCTCGAGAAATTCTCCCTTTCATGGTTTTTTTTGAATGACTTACAACAATTCATTCTAAAGTGGTATTTTCCTTTCTTCCACCCTATGATCAGATTACTCTGGAAAATGACCCCACTCCATATCTGTTGGGGAATTTGGAAAGAGAGGACCAATCTGGGTTTTAGGGAGGAGGCTTGCCCAACTGATTTTGTGCCCTCTATTATATATAACCTTTTGAAGGAGAATTTAGTTCATTGCAAGTGGAAAACTTCCCCTAACCCCCCTTTTTATTGGCAACAAGAAAAATGCTTTAACTTGGAACCTCCTGAAAGCCTTTATGGTTTTTGACAACTCTAAATCTTTAATGCAATTAAACACTAAATGTGTTCCCCCCCTCCCCCCTCCCTATGTTGAAACTTAATTTTGATGGTCCTACGAGAGGTGGTTGTGCTACTTATGTCTTATGCTAGGAACTTTGGCCATGTATCTACTAATATGGCTAAAGCCTTAGCGTCGTTTTGGGGTTTGAAGTTGGTTGTTAATATGGGATGGAAGCACATCTATACTGAGGGTGATTCTAAAATAATTGTGAAGATGGTTAAGGAAAATATAGAGCCATGTTGGTCAATTCCTAGTATTCTTGGTGACATATGGATGCTCTTGGCTGGCTTGGACAGATACATAATACAACAAATTTAGATAGAGGGAAATGTTGTGGCAGATTTGTTTGCTAGCTTGGGATTGCAATTGCAGGGAGTTCAATGTTGGAGATAAATGGCCTCTCTACTAGCGCATACCCAATCTCTTATTGAAGGAGAACAAATTCCTATACATGGAAAATAATGATTCACTTTTTCAGCTGGAAGTCCCATTGGAGTTCAAAGGCGGTGATAAATAATAATTGTGGTGCCTTTGCTATTTCAAATTTGAATTTAAGTGCCATCATGAAAAGGGGGGGTCACATGACAAATGGTAAAGTGGCTTTTTTAAATATATATGGTGCCATAATTAATCAATCCATAAGGAATAATTATGTATATGGTCTCCAACAAATATGTTAGAGTTAGAAGGAGTTTGTAAATTATTTTTTTCCTACCCAACTTTTGGCACAGATTGATATTCACAATATTTGGAGAACAATAAGAATGATAATTGAGTATGATAAGGGTCATTCGCACGTATCACCAAGTTGGCATTTGGGAAAATAATTTATTACCATTTCGAGTAACAATTACGACCACTACAAAGCTTTCTTAAAAATAGTAAGGGCTCTTGGAGTGAATATTTTCTTGTTTCTATCAACATGGAGTACTCGAGAGATTCTGATCAAGAAATTGAGATGGGTGGTGACATGGTGTAGGTGGAGCCTCCAAAAATTGAGGACTACATGCAGGAAAATCCTTGCGCATGGATGATAATTAAGAAAGGTGCCCTATTCTCATTTATGGAGGTGATGGAAGGGCGTAATGAAAATTGCTCGACTCAGTTTGTTAACTCTTGGAATGACATAAAAGTTACAATAAATGGCATTACTTTCCAAGTCAATGAGGAGATTATCCATGGGTACTGGTTTATCCTTGGAGGTCAGAAAATGGTAGAAGGTGACCAAGGTCTTTGATGACACCAATCTCAACAATTTTTAAAAAAGAATGAAGCCCCGATCAAGCAAAATGGTGGGTTTAATCAGGAGGAGCTAGTAGAGACATATGATGAGGTATGCCTCTTGATAATAAAGTATCTTACTCTTGAGGGTAGATTCAAACTTTGTCATTACTACCACTTGCCCTTAATCACTTTAGGAAAAATGATGAAATCTCTACCCCTTTCTTCCTATTGCATGATTTTGAGGCTATGGTGATGGATGTTAGGGATAAGAAGAAGAAAGGGAAAAAAATTGTGATTTTATACCAGGGGCTCATTTGTCACCTTTATAACTTTCATCTTGCCTTGTGCCCTCCCCATTATATTGCCATACATGATGCCCAGGGCCCGCCTAATCCTCTGATTCTTGTGGGTGGAAATTGTTCTGCGATCCCCACTCCTTAGTCATCACCACCATCCACTCCCTTTGGGACCTCTAAAAAATAGAAAAAATAAAAAAAGGGCTGAGGACAATGTTAAGAAACCTAAAATTGAAGCCCCTGTGAATGTTGAGTTGGAGGAGTCCGATGATGATAATGAGGGTGGATGCCAGAGGTTTGATAGACTGGCAAAAACCAAGGTGATGTGGAAGTAGGTGGCGAATAGGAGAATGGAAACAGATGAAGAAGAGTCGAGGTCGGGGGGAGTCAAGAGAAAAACAAACCCAAGAGGAAGGAGTAAATATTTAGGGAAAAATATGTTGAAGAGGATGGGGTGGAAGAGGAAACCTTAGATTCAGATGTGGATGAAGAGAAGAAGGAGCCCATCTTGGACTCCACCCATGTGTCTACTAGCTTTACTATCAACAGCGTGGACTTCACTTACCCCCTCGTTGCCCTCACAATAAATGATACCTCCCCTATGACTGCTACCTCCCCGATGGATGCCATGAAAAAAATGGAATTCTACTACTTTGCGGGTCAATGATTTTGATAAGCCTAAAGGCAAGTGTGCTGATTGCCAAGGTTTGAAGAATACCATGGAGGAATCCATAAATGATATCAACTCTTGCAGGTCAATTTTGCCTTCTTAGACAAGAGCTTCATAAACAATTTTTTTTTTGTAAAGGTTATGCATGCAACAACTATTAGGCTGCAAGGAGGGTGTAGATTCCAACAAACTTTATGAATTTCTGGTAGATGATTGGACAAGGATCCTCATGTTGAGGCCAGGGAAGGATATGACAAAAAACTAGTTCTTCTTTTTACTGTGCTTTGTTTATAGTTTTGGGGATACCTTGCCCTGAATATTCTGGATTGACATTGCATGGCCCTTTATGGTTTAAAAAACTTTGATCTTAGCTTTAGGATTACTTTCATTAGTATGGTTTTTATGATGGATACTACTATGAACAATATTCGTGTTATGTTAGATAAGTACTTTAATTGGCTTTCTAGATTCTGTGAGGATGGGTTTTTGATATTATATGTGGGGGTTGTGAATTAGCTAGTCTTTTGTCACTGGTTGTCTGGTGTTAATGGGTCTCCCATTGTTTTGCTCTTTAAGGGCCAACCCCCTATTTTTGGCTGCTTTAATATCAAAACATTTCATTACTCAATGTCATTTAATTTTACAATTCACACATAATTGTCCCTATTTATAATTAGATATAGAAGACATAACATGCTGGATTCCCATTGTAGTAAGTTGTAATTCATTCATAATTATAAATTAATAAGAGATTCAATATAATTTTATTGGTTAATTAAAATTTTACTATACAATTTCTTATTGGTTGTATAATTAGAAAATTGTTCATTTGATCCTTCATATTTACTATTGCACCAACCAGTATTAAGATATAAGATTAGTATCTTACATATTTTCCTTAGTAAATATGTAAAGGTCTTTATTAAACAAAGAAGAAATTATTAGGGTGTTTAAAGGATTAGTTATGGATACATTGCAAATCTGGCGACGTGTACATCAAATCTTAAAAAGAGATGCCTCCGCAAAGAGTTCAAGGTATTGGTAGTATTGTTGAGAGAATATTATAGACGTACAACACCACCTTTCCAACAAAGGATTATGCTTTTTCCTCTTCATCACCTTCCCAATTTTCTTTAGCTTTGGGTCCACTAGGTCCCTTCTCACCATAAAGTTCTTCAGGCAATTCTTTATTGAGGATATCCTCGACAGAATGTCTCAGTTTAGAGGGCAGGAACTTCAATGCTCTGTCTAGCTCAGCTCTTGTATCATATACAACAGTGGGTCCCCAATCCCTCATATATTGCAGCCATGGAGGCTCTTGCAGAGATTGAGGTTGAATGTATTCTGCTGACATGATCTCAAATTTCATACTTGTGTCTAAAAAATACTTGCTTCTCTTTGCATCATTCCTCAGACCAATTTGAAGCTTTGTATTCCCTTGAAGGAAGTCCCCTTCGTTAGGATAACTTGCATGGCCATCCTTGCTAGAATAGATGACTGCTCTATCTCTACTTCCTTCAATGTACTCCACCTCTGAAGTCTCCAACCATTGCCCACTGCTGTGCTGTGACAGATAAACTCTCCATAACTTGCCTGTGAGATTATTGATCCTAAGAGTAAAATGCTCCCAATCGCCCACATGCTCCCCTATTCTACCCAGACTTATGTTATGAAAAACCGGTACCTTGAGGGTCCTAGGACCATTGAATGGATAAAATACCCACATTGCTATGTCACTACATGTGCCTCCCATCATGGGCTTAATGTGCACATAGGCCTCAGCACTCTGCAGATCCCCCTGTTTTACCCTTGAAGAAGCTCCACCATCCCTTGGCAAATCCAGCCAGTTTCTCCCATCATTTGGGTCACCTCCCTGAGGAAGATTTGATCCATTTGCCTCTATGGGTTGAGGGAGATTTGAGTCTTTGGTGTACAAGAGTGCCCCATTTTCAAAAAACCAATTGACTGATGAAGGCATGTACTTTTCATCTGGATGGAAGAAGACAGTAGGTCCATACTTGTGCACCAATTCATTGATTTGCTCCACATTTGGCATGGCACTGAACTCTTCAAGATTATAATTCTTGAGGCAGGCAATAGGTAGAGGATCATTAGGGGTCAATGCCATTCCACCAGTTTGGCAGTAGAATGCACCCACATAGGCCCCTGCAGCTTGTGTCCCTCTAACTTTAGGCCTTACATTCCAAGCACTGAATGATGTGTTGCTCCAAATGGGTTCCTCTATTTGGCAGATGTCTGTAAGGTCAGAGCGAACACACATCACCAAGTCCTTTGAGGTGGGCTTTGTAGGAGTGTTCGTGACAACACACCCAAGAGCCTTGTATCCCTCCGGGGCTTCAGGAACCCAAAAAGAAGCTTGCCCTTCGTTGCTACTCCAAACCAAATTGTAGTCTGAAGGCTCTTCCAGTGGTGGACCTGCTGATATGATCCCCTCACTTCTATCTTTTGTAGTACTAACTAGAAGGAATGGTGAGTTAAGGGGCTGCTGAGCATTAGGACAGCCATAATGGCCAAGGATGAAAAAGCCCTCTGGTATTTGCAGGGGCTTGTAAAAGGTGGCTCCTTTGTTATCAGGGGAGCTCCATACTTTCTCCAAGGCAGACCCTTGGACTGCTTCGATTTCCCCAAACCAGATCTTTCCTCCTCCAAAACCTTCCATTTATTTTCTTCCTGTGAAGACGAAAACATGTTATGAGTAGTAGGAAAGGTGTATAAATATAGCTGCTTGAAAGTCTTGACATGGAGTTTCTTCTACGAATATCCTGGTTTCCTTCCATGAAAAAGTATGAATTAGCGTGCACATAACTCCTCACCATACGTCAAAGTTTGGGCTTGGTAGATTCTTTTTTTTTCTCTGCGTCAGCTTCTCAGAGTTGGACCTTGTATTGAGTATCATTGCAATTGCTCTAGTTTTCATCAATAAGAGTTTTTTTTCCTATAAATGGGGTGTAATCATTTTCATGAAGGATTTTACAGCACGTATGAAGCCGTTTTGCTATTAAATATGGGAGTAGACGTTTATGAACTGAGAGATTTTTATTAGAGTCCTTTGTCATATGAATCTAATCTTGGGCTTGAAGAACTAAGAAGTGTCTATGTCATTGGAGTAGTCAGCCATATGATCTCAATCTCATCTACTATTTCAAATTTGGCAGATGACATACTTAAAAGATATACCATCATCTTCACAAGTTCTATTCAATCTTTTAAATTACAACTCTTTCATTTCGTTACTTATTTAAGTATTATATCTAACGATATTTAAATAAAATTATCAAATACATCTAAAACATATTTGAAAGTCTGGTGATGAGGGTATTTTGAAATGAATAAGGGATAGCTTGAAAGAAACGGCGACTTGTTTAAGATTGGTGTGTATAACAATTCATTTTCATTCCAAAAACAAGCAACCGTTATAAACTTAGTATTGGAGGAGAGTTTGGAAAATTCAGTTTTGTTCAATGTGACAGGTTGGGCTCCGAGTGGAGACTGCGGTTTGAAAGAATCATTTATATCCCATGGCTTGTATGTTACTGCAAGTTTTCGTGTTTTAAATATTCGGGAAAGAAACTGGCAACAAATCTTGTTGAGCATTTTGAATGATTACACGATATTGGATAAACTGTCCTATTATTTATTTAATGAGAAGTGTTATAAAATTGATATAAAAATAAGATTAGAAATAGTGTATATATATATATATATATATATATATATGCATATTCCTATTCATATATGGATATATACACATACACATATACATTAATATATAATGTAGTAGATTCTTGTATATATACATATAACATATAAACATATATTATTAGATGGTGATGTTAAAATGTCTCACAAACATGTTTTGAGAGTTTGTTTATCTTTATGGATCGCAAAAAAAACAAAAACCTATACTTGACTTGGAGTTGATATTAAAAAACGTGATCATCATATTTTATGTCTTATGAGAGGTCTTTTCTCTAGCTAAACGATAGAAGTTGGGCTCTTTAGAGAGAAAGTACAACATGCCATTTTAGTTTGACGGATTATTGAGTTTATCAAGTTTTATGTAAATACCTAAAGAGGTACAATTAGAATGTAGGTGTAGGAAATAAATTTAATATGTATGTGTATTAAATGTGTGGGTTGTGATGAAATGTTTATTTAAAAAAAAAAAAATGATCTAAAACTATATAAAAGGAACATTGAACTAGGTTAAGTAGTGTATGGTGTACCATAAAGTTGTAATGATTGTTCTTTAGATTAAGGTATAACTTAGTTCAACAATGAGCACATATTTGAGGAAAGAGACCATTGGAGATCAATTCATGTGGGTAATTGTGTGTGTGTGTGTGTGTGTGTGTGTGTGTGTGTGTGTGTGAGAGAGAGAGAGAGAGAGAGAGAGAGAGAGAGAGAGAGAGAGAGAGATTCATTTATTAAAATTTCTATTTTTTGTTTTCTAATTTTATCAAGTAGAACTCTCTATTTACAATGGGCCTACAACATTGCATCCAAATTTTAGGGGATTTTAATATATAAAAAATGTATATTTAATACTAGACTCACTAACAAAAACAAAGCAAAATATCATTTAGTTTAATCATTTGATGCTTGTGGCACCTTCCTAAAGCATACGTCAACATGCTTCATCTAATACCCCTCTAACCCTAACATGCGACTTAAAGAAAATTAGGAAGTAATGTAGGGCCCTGGTGATGTTTGAGACACTCTAGATAGTTTTAAATCAAGGCAATTTATTGTTAACTCATATTTATATGTTTCCAATTCATACATCTTTATTGTTTAGAAGATAGTATTTTGATCAATTAAAGTTTACATTCTTTTTGATAAAATTATTTTAAATAACTATTACATTTATTTGAATAGAATTTGAGCTAACCCTACTAACCCATTGTACCTTATCTATGTGTGTGTGTGTGTGTGTGTGTGTGCTTATTCTGTCCAACATGTCTTCTGCATGAGGGGATCAGTTGTAGTCACCTTGGGAGATCTACACGATGCCACACTCCTTCCTTGCATGTCATTGTTTGTATATATATGTATATGTATTGTATTTTGTTGGTGAGTGATGTAGGTGTGTGTAGTTACTAGGCATAGACTCGACTTGGCTACATAGGTATAAGTGTGCCTCAAAATCCTCAAACTAGTTTGGTTAAAAGGGAGATGGAACCATAATCCATATAGGAACTCTAAGCCTAGAATTACCAATTAGGGAGTTATCTACCTTTTTGGGGACTTTTGGGATTTTTCCTTTTATTTGATATTGTGATACTTGATTTCGCAATGGTGGTTTATATATGGATGTGACCTTAAGTTTTTGATTAAGTAAAATAGGTTTTAATGGGTGCCTAAAACCCATTAGTTTACAAAAGAAATAAACATTGAGTCCTAAACCAAAACAAAAAACAAAGAAACAACAAGCCAAAGAAGGCCAAGAAAGCCATACAAAAAGGGACAACCTTTAAAAGAGTAGGTGAGCAACAAGTTTTAAAAGGACTCAAAAAGTTATACAATATCAACCATTAAGATTTTCATTTCAGTACCATCTTTTGAGAATGTAAAGACATATCAAGCGAAGGTTTGGAGGACTTCACTTTTTTTTTCCTTTTACTGATGTCCATCCATCCTCCACCTTCCCAATAGCCTTCTGCCAATTAGGGCATTGAACCCCACAACCAACCCACACCACACTCAATGCAGGAGATAAAACAGTTGAAACAACACCAACACCCATGTACTGGACAACAATAGAAGAAGGGACAACAACGACATTTTGAAACAGAGTTGCTAGAGGGACAACATTCGAATCAACAATTTCAACAGCAGATGAAGGGACACCTACAACATTCTTGGTCACCGCCATAGGGACAACATTTGAGTCATCAGAGACAACAACAAAATCCTCCACCAAAGAAAGAACATTCTGAGAAGAGCTATCCAAACCATCCACAACTGTGGATACTTTCTAAACCATGTAGTGATCATTGAAACCCCTAGCCACCAAGAAGATGATTTCTTCATTCTAACCTTATCCAAGGAGCATTGCATAGTGAGATGGCTAGTCTCATGTCATAGGGACAAAATTTGAGTCATTAGAGACAACAAAAAAATCCTCCACCAAAGAAAGAACATTCTGAGAAGAGCTATCCAAACCATCCACAACTGTGGATACTTTTTGATGCATGTAGTGATCATTGAAACCCCTAACCACCAAGAAGGTGATTTCTTCGATCTAACCTTATCAAAGGAACATCGTATAGCGAGATGGCTGGTCTTATGGCATTTCCTACATCTGAAGGGAATACTCTCAAAATCAAGAAGCTGAATCCAAGAACCATTTGGAGAGGCCAACTTAATCATTTCAAGGAGCCCCTTGGAGACATCAATATCCACAAGAATGTGAGCATACATCATCCTATACACAGTGGAAGATGTTGAATCAACCAACAAGAAGTCCCCAAGGGCCTCCCCCACAACCTCAACAATGGAATCCAACCAAAAGTGAAGGGGAAGATTCGACAACCTTACCAAAAGAGGAATTTTATTAAAGGATTCAGACGTCGAGTCAAAATCCTTATACCAAGGTTTGGCCATCAAGGGAACCTCCTCCCAAGAGAGACCACGACATATGATGGAATTTCTATCTTCAACATTAGCAAATTTCACAATAAAAAAGCCCCTTTCCACAAGGTAATTTATCTAAACTAAATCCAAAATGATAGGCTCCCAATATTTGGAAATCCACGCATGCAGATCCGATAGAGAGGGCCAAAATCCCCTAAAACAAAAAAAAAAAAAAACATTTGAGGAAGAGTAGTCCTCCACATATGTAGAAATTTCATCAACAATTTATGAATCTAGATGAAGCACAAGCGGGTTACTTACAGAAATAGGCATAGTCGAATGAAGCCTCGACTTCACAACAAGACCCCCAATACCTACCTCAAAGGTAGTCACATGAACATAAGAGATAGGAGATCTCCCCATACCAACCCGAGACTAATAAGTTGGGGAACAGTGAGCCTCAACAATGATGAAACAAGCTACAACAGAGGTATGGAGAGCATCCACCGCCATAGCCGAAGAGCAAAAATCATCCCCATCATCTTCCAGAGAAAAATGGAAAAGAGAAATTGAAGATTGAAACCTAGCAACAATAGTATGGGTAGGAGTAGAAGCGGATGTAGGAATGAGAGACATTGTAGATGTGACCTTAAGTTGATACTTGGGTACATTGATATTTTGCATATGATTTATATGCTCTTGATTTCATGATGTTGGTATGTGTTAGTTAGGTCTATTTATCTGAGTGTATATGGGTGCACACATAGATGCATGAGTAAATATACATTTACTATTATTTTCATGAGTGAATTTAACTGAGATATAATACAAGTCTTAGTTTAATTTTGTGGTTTTTTGAATAAGTAAAGTAAAATAAAATAGAAAAATAATCATAGGAATTGAAAGAAAAGAAAAGACAATAAAATAAAAGAGGAACACACTATAACCCTTTTGGAGACTTGAACACTTGACCCGCTTAACTACCAAACCAACTATCTACCATCTCACTTATTATACTCTTCAAGGACCATGATAAAAGGAATAACTTATAAGTTGTAATTGATTAAGATGGATGAGAAAAGAGAAACAATGTAAGATCGCAAGAATTGAACCCCAAACATCATGAATGAAGAGTATATTAACCATTATACCATAAGAATCCTTTGAGAAAACACTTCTTGACAAACCAAGTAACCCAATGATTAGTTAGAATTTGGAATAAAAATAAATAAATAAATTAAAGGTTTGATTTATTTAATCAAATCTTAGGGGATATTGGTTGCAATAAATGCAACCAATGAAACAACATATAGTCCCTTATAAATATGGGGTTTTCCTAGGGACAAAAATATTAAGAAGTATTGGAGTTAAACTATAGAAAAATCAAATGCAAAACTATAATTAAACTATTGAAGAATCCCGTGTAAGGAAGTCCTAGGAAATCTATGAAGGAGGAAGAACTGAACCAACATAGAGGCTAAGGAGACTTGAGGCTCACAAATAGGGACACCACCTACAAGCTTGCACGAGAAATCAAGTAGGCTTAATCCTCTTTATCTTTCACGTTGAAAAATTCCATGAATTAATTTATAGGAAAGAGATGAATGACTATTTGTAGAGAAGAAATTATGGCTTGCTTATGTATCTTGATATCTCAATCTTTAAATTGTATTCCTTGGGTGTATGTGTTTTCATGCCTATGCTTTATCCCCGTGTACTTGAGTTTTGGAATATAATGCCATGAGTTGAATTCCCTTGAGAAGGAATAATAGTAGGGTTTCAGCTTGGCGATTCAGCCCAGGTGATGTTTATGAAACCCTCACGTGTTCAAACCAAATCTAGGAATTCAATTCATAACATCTTTTAGGGTCCGTTTGTTTTGTGGAAGATGATAGGAATTGGCTTTTTCATAACCTAGATTTGAAATTTTTTGCGTTTGTTTCAAAATTGGCAAATTGGAATTAGAATTCACAACTTCCAATTTTGTCACAAAATCAAGTTTTTTGACTTCCTACTAGCAAGTAGGAACTGAAAATCAAAACCTGGTTTTTTTTTTTGAGGAGTGTAAAAACGATAGATTGGACTACTTTTTGAAGTCTGCCTTCAACTCCAAGTTTATGCATAAAAATGTGTCTTCACACAAGTGAAACAAATAGTTCAAGTAAAATCCCAAAAATAGGAATTTAAATTTGCAAAACCTTGATTTCGCAAAACCAAGATTTGTATAAATCCCGATTTCTACAATTCCACGACCCTTGGTCCACTTGGTTCATGGAAGATGACAGGAATTGGCTTTTTCAAAATTCGGATTTGAATTTTTTTGCGTTTGTTTCAAAATTGGAAAAATGGAATTAGAATACCAGACTTCTAATTTTTTCTCAAAACTAGGTTTTTTGACTTCCTACTAGCAATTAGGAATTGAAAATTAAAACCTGGTTATGTGTTTTGAAGAATATAAAAATAATAGATTCAACTACTTTTTGGAGTCTTCCTGCAACTCCAAGCTTACACATAAAAATGTTTCTTCACACTCATCTTTAAAGTGAAACAAATGGTTCAAGTAAGATCCCAAAAATATGAATGAAGATTTGCAAAACCTTGATTTGGCTAAATCAAGATTTATAGAAATCTTGATTTCTATAATTCCACAAACCAAATAGGTCTTAGGTTTTGTTTGGTTTGTGGAAGATGATGGGAATTGGATTTTTCATAATATGGTTTTCAATTTTTTTTTGTGTTTGTTTCAAAATTGGTAAAACAAAATTAGAATACTAGACTTCTAATTTTGTCTCAAAACTAGGTTATCAAACTTGCCACTATCAACTAGGAATTGAAAATCAAAACCTAGTTACGCTTTTTGATGAGTGTAAAAATAATAGATTGGATTTTTTTGGATTTTGCTTACAAATTTGCCTAAAACTCTAAGCTTTCACATAAAAATGTATCTTTCCACTCATATTCTAAGTGAAAAAAAGGGTTCAAGTAAAATCCCCAAAATAGGAATGAAGATTTGCAAAAACTTGATTTGGCTAAATGGAGATTTGTAGAAATCTCAATTTCTACAATTCCATGAGCCAAACAAACCCTTATATATTGTTTTGATTTTTTTGGAGTAGATGCGTAGGAATACTACATATATGCATAGTTATGCACTTTTGGAATCTATCCATCACCTTGAACAAAAGCACAACCCTAGAAAAACAAAAGCGCAATTGTAGATAACAAAAATGCAACACTAATGAACAAATGCGCATATATGATTAATAGATGTGAAAAGCTTGTGAAATTATGTGCGGTTCTACATAAAAAATGCACATGTATAAAGAATAAAAGTGCAACTCTATTAAACAAATGCACAATAATAAGAAACATATGCAAAACTATAGGGAAGCCTTGCTAGTTTGACCTCTAGAGCTTGTTTTCAGTATCAAGGTATAACATAAAATGAACATTTAAGTATAAATGAAATAATTTTCCTTCCTTATAGTTTAAGTTACATTTATGTTATACATCCTTCACCTTTCTAGATAGGTTTCAACCTCATAGGAGTCAAAATAAAGATAATAGATTTTGAGGTTTTAAGAAATTATAGATTTAGCCAGATTTCAGGAATCAACATTTCAACTTATCATTTTTGTGTCTTGTGACCTTGTATTTAACTATGAGGTATTTACTATCTAGAAAGTGATAATCATTCTTGTAAAGTGTTTGATAAGTGTTGGTTGCATCTTATTTCTAATGAGATGAATTAGGGTTTGCTGGAATACACTAGAAATGTGTTCTAAACCAGTTTCTTGTGAATGGTTGAATTGGATTCCTAATGAGATTTATTTTAGGTCACTAGAGGCATTTGGATTTTGTGGTTCTTTACAAAAGGAAGTTGTTTATATATTTGTGATTCTATGATGTTTTTCATGTGATTATGCTTGATGTATGAGTTAAGTTTGGGACTAGGGGTATGGGACCCTAGGTATGTTTTTCCCTAAATTCTTCTATGATTTTGGTTTTATGAGTAGGGTAGATACCCTAGGTGAGTGGTTCACCATAGGTGTTGGGGTCCATAAGTTGTGGCTAGGGGATCCTATACTAGGAGACTAGAGCATTGCAAAGGTTAGCTCCTTTATGAGTGAATAAACAAGTGGTAATATAATAAAAAAATAACTATGGGTTTGGGCATGGGTATTCACATTAAAAAAAGATAATTGTGAAGGTTTTTTTGGAGTACTCAGAGTATGGACTCACTGCATATACTATAGGTCCCTAAGCTTAGGGGGTTGATCCCAACATTACTTTGTCGTGCCTATCCCCGTTGGAGTACTCAGGGAAAAGACATTTTGTGCAACAAGATGGCCTTAATCCTAGGGGGTGGATCCCAACATATAGGAAGGTACGATGACACTCACCTAGATGTGATCAAACCTATCACACATGTTTTTACCTCTGGTTGTCCATATTTTTTGTGATTTCATTTTGGGCATTATGCTTTGCCTGGCTTTATATTACACTTGTACTTTGATTTTGGGATATAAGCCTTATATTACCTTAGAGCCTATATGGATCATGGTCTTATCTCCTAGCTTGGGGGAGTGGACCATTTATGACTCCACGTGATTGGGTGGTAAAATATTTTTGAGGCACTATTTGAGTTTTCATAGATGGCTTTATATATATCCTTGTTGGGAAGCTATTGAAGTTTGATTATTGAAGTCCATTTGTGACATTTTATTAAAAGAAACCTATGTAATATTGTAATATAAAATTTTGAAGAAAGTACAAGTAATTTGTATATGTATCATGAAAAGAAAATTTATGTAAAAGGGTAATAAGTATCTCTAGGATAAATGAAGGGATATGTGAATATATCGTATTATTTCAAGGATGAATGAAGTTATACCATGACATCATATACTCCTTGTATGTACATAAGTTTATTATGCATAAAAGAACCATGTACTCTCCATGAAATGAAATATCTAAGTAATTTATGAATAGAAGGTGAATTGGTTTACATGTATGGTTGATGATTTTAATCTATTTCATGTATCCTTGTTGCAATTTAAGTAGACACATTTATTATATGGATTATAACATCAATTCCTAATTTGGAGATGAAAATTAGAATGCATAAGGTATCAAATCATAAGTAGATGTAAGATTAATAGATGGATTAACTTAAGTAGGAAGGATGAATGTTATTAAGGAAATTAAGTAGGTAATGGATAAAAAGTAATTGTCAAGTTGATTGGATGATAAAAGATAACTTTCAAAAAGCAAATTAATCAATATTGTTCAAGAGAACTTGGTAGGAATTTACATCTATGTTAAGTTAACTTAGCAAGCAAAAGATGTTCAATTTTTTTTATTACTCACCAAACTTAGTAACATTTATATAGAGAGAATTGTTGCTAGTCCTTCCCCCCTACTAGTTGGCTCAAGGCCAACTTTGATGGGGTTACTAAAGGCAACTCGGGTAGGGCTGGAGTGGGGGGAATTATCAAGAATGAACATGGAAAAGGCATTGCGGCTTTCGCTGCTCCCATTGGGCGACAAACTAATCACTTTGTCGAGGCCCTGGCTGCTCACCAAATTATCAAGTTGGCCAAAGATGTGGGAGTCAATTGTCTCTGGTTAGAGGGAGACTCCAAAAACATTATCGACTGCCTAAAGGAGAAAACTAAACCAACCTGGACTATGAAGAATATTATCGCGGAGAGCATCGAAGACCTTCATACCTTCGATAAAATTCACGTGGCACACAAATTCCACGAAGCCAACAAGGTGGTGGACAGGCTGGCAAACTGGGGGATCAAAAATGGTGAGGTGGCTATATGGATGGATGGAAGTGACATTCTGTTAGAAATTAATGAAACCATCGATATGGATTGAATCCCAGGAAGATTGAGTATTATTAATGATAATAATGAATATTAGTTTCCTGCAGGTTGATTTCAGTACACACATGTGTGTTCTCAAAAGAGTAATTACTTTCTTTTCGGGAAGGCGCATATCTATGAAGCGAAAGTACAATCTCACAGTACTCCCCATGTCATCAAAATATTTCAGCACAAGTCGAGCATCCATTATGACAAGGAAAGTACTAGAAACACAAAAAATAAAGGAGTCTATAGTTGGAAATTTTTGTAGGTTTAGGCTCTTAGAGGTAAAGGCAAGAAGAGAGTCATGGTGGGCGAACGATACAAACGGGAGCTGGAGGATGAGGCCTTGAAATGGAAGAGAAGAACTAAAGTCTGGAAGATCCTAAAGAAAGGGGAGATCACCAATTACATTGAGCGTCTCCATGGCTGGAAACCTTTGGTCACCAAAGCTATGGTGAAACACTGGAACGAGGGCAATGTGGAGATTGATGGGGTGGACTTCACTATCATGGAGGAAATTATTTCTCATGTAATTGGCATCCCCATTACTAGGAAATTTTTTTATAGAGATTGCAAAATCTCACGGCAAGTGGTGAAAAAGTTCACCAAAGACTTGGAGGAGAAGAAAAAGCTGGCGAAAAGTGGAACCCACTATCTCCCAAGGTCTATCAAGCCCATTTGGAGGTTCGTACTGAGAGCCATTATCAAATACATAACTCTGGACACTAAGTTTGATCGCATCTGCACCTACCACTTCGTGCTGCTAAACCACTTTAGGTAGGGAGCTAAAATCTCCATTCCTTTTTACCTCTATTCGTCAATGAATCATAATATCCAAGAATTTCAAGATAAGAAAATGAGGAAGCCTGCTTTCCACAAAGGGCTGCTCTTACTATTATATGAATATTTCAAGTCTAAAACAATAAGCAGGCAAATTAAGGGAAAGAAAGAGGGTAAAAGGGTTAAAAGGGATTCAAGTGATACTGATGAAATTTACTCCCCCTCTGAGACTGAGGAGGTGGAGTTGTACACAGATTCAAAATATTATGAATCCCCTCAGTGCAGTTTGGACATGTCTCCCTATTTTAGCAAGGAGGTTTCCACTCCCCCTAAGACTGGGAGAGATACCTCTTCAGACAAAGGGTATAATGAATAGGATGATGGCATGGAGACTGGGGGTGATAGTGCTGATGGCAAGGAGATGACCAAGGCTAAAAAAGGAAAAGATAGTAGAAAGAGCAAGCGGAAGATTATTATCAAAGTGCCTTCCAACAGAGATAAGGAAGCCATGGAGACTGCCAAGAATAAGAGGAAGAAGGAAGAACTCAATAAGGAGAAGTAGGGTGAGGGAAGTGTGATGATGGAGGAGAACCTGATGGACAAGCCTGAGCAGCAACCCATATTGGAACCCAACCAAAGTTACGATGATGTGGGCACTTCCACCTATAGGTGCTCCATCATTGGCAAGGATAGGAAGGTGGTCT
This sequence comes from Cupressus sempervirens, assembly GCA_028749045.1. NCBI lineage: Eukaryota > Viridiplantae > Streptophyta > Pinopsida > Cupressales > Cupressaceae > Cupressus > Cupressus sempervirens. The sequence goes on along the minus strand of CM053792.1, from coordinate 570,069,388 downwards.
AGAGAAATTTTGACCACACCACTTCCAATTTGGGGATCAAGAGAGAGATAATCCATACCCAGGTCCGTGAGAATGAGGAGGGTAGGATCTAGATAGAAGAAATTATAGACCCTTCCTTGATCAACCTCAACGACATTGCTAGGAAAAACTCAGAGATGGATGTGCTAAATAATGCTAAGAGCAACACTGTGGATAGCTATAGGACAATTAAATAGATCTACCATGAGATCCTCGATCTCAAACACAGACTCAGTGAGTTGGAAAGGGAGACCTACAGCCTTAGGAACAAGGTTAATGAGGATAACCTCAGCATGGACAAGAAGTTGGAGGCTTTCAACACTACCTCCCTGGATATGGTGAAGACCTTGCAGGGCATATTTGAGCAAAACCTCAACATCCTCAAGGATCATGATAACATAAAGAGGCTCATCCACCGTGGCAAGGTTCAAAGTTGCAAGAAGGAATAGGGTATAAATCAGAAAGACAAGCCCCTAGAGGAAGGTGTTCGAAAAAGAACTAGGGCCAACACCAGAAAGAAAGACACCACTACCCTTGAGCAGGACACTATGTAAAAGGAGGAGACAGGCATGATGTCCGATCTTGAGATCAATGTCACAGAGATGCTTAGAGACATTGGTTGATCTACCCTGGCCTTTGGTGGCCTACCCTGGTTTTTGGTGCTCTTCCTTGTCTTTTTCTTGCTTTATGTTTTAGGGAACTATTATTTTTCTTTCTGGCTCTTGGTGGCCTTTTTCATTTAAACTGTTGACTTTCTTTTCTATGTTCAGGGTTTCAGGGCCCTTTTAAAGCCTATTTTCCTTAATAAAAAACATTTATACTTATCCTTTTAGCTTCCCTGGGGGGGCATTACACTTCAATATTTATTAGACCAAAAAAATTCTTCTGATATGGACCAAATTAAGATTTATTAATTTATTAAATCATGACATTCATTCTATAATATTTTTTCCACATGGTTGGCCAACCACATGTTATATTTGACAATGAGCTTCGTACTTTTTGGCTAGTTGAGATCAGTCCTAATGTTGTAAATGACATATACGAAAATTGCTCATGATCATATAGATTGAGTTTTTGATATTAGAAGTAGCTTAAAAAAAGGTTTTGTCCCATAGTATATAGCCCAAAGTGCACAATTAGTAGATAACCATTATCATCACATTAGCAACAAAACTTAGAGATGGTCACCATGACTTCCCTCAATCAAAAGCTAAAAAAAGTCTAACCATAATAGCATAAGAAACCATCCAAGCTATTCTAACTATGCCATCACAAGAATTAAAAAGAATAAACAAACTAAGCCTCACATGGCTATACCAAATAAAGTTTTTAAAAGTGAACTTTAAAACTAGTAACATTCTTTGCAAAACAAAGGCCATTTAGGTTGTAGAGCATAAGAAAACCTCAAAAACCAAGAACAATCAAATCAATTATTCTTTTTATTTCCCAACTTGGATAGAAGCATCCTAGCTTGGTATTCAATATAGAACTTGAAGATTTACTTGAAATTGTTCTCCTCATTAACCTTCGCTTGGTTCACCTTTCCTTGCAACAAACAAAGAGTGGTCATCAATATTTACATAAGAAAAGTGATCAACCTCTTGAATAATTTTCTCAATCTTGTACCATCTTAAATTGGAAGAACCCATCATTTAAGACCTTTTAGCTCCTGTGCTTTTGTGAATTAATGGTCTATAGATGCATTTGTGCTTGATCAACTCTTTCTCCCACTTTGTTTCCCCTTTTTTAGTTATGACTTTGCACTTTCCAAGATCTTAGGGTTATCCTTTCTCGAATAATCTTGGTATAGGTCAACTTGGTCAACCTATACTAGTATAGGTTGGCCATGCCGACCTATACCTTAGACTTTTTTGGTACTGAGGTTATTTTTTTCTTGGGGATTTAATTTTGAAAATTAAGTAACCTTGGTGACTTTCTTTGTTTTTTATCCAAAAAAATACTATAAAAGGAAGCTTGGGTGCCTCATTTTCACATAACTAGAGATCCACTAGAGAGCACAAGACACTACACACATGTTCAAGAATTCTTACAACAAGCAAGGATATTGAAAGAAATTTCATCAAGCATTCAAGGTGTTCTCAAGATTCAAGAATCCTTTTCAAGCATTTCCTAAAGGATTTGAGCATTACAAATTCACAAATTTTGAATAATATATGCATGTAAAAACCTATCACAAAGAAGAAAGAGACAAGAAGAGGCAAGGGTAACCTAAAAGGTGAAAGCCATTTAATAATTACTAATTAATTATTAAATGTGAATGCAAAAGTGCATAAAGTGAAGTCTTAAGAAAGGAGTAAATGTAATTTAATAAATGAATTTAAATTAACGTTTTACTCTAACGTTTCCTCTTCAAGATCTAACAATTTTTTGGCCATTAAGGGAGGATATCTACATTGTGGTAATCATCTTCTTGTTTTTGCACTTCTACATCAATGGCTCCATGATTTGGTATGAGATTTATTGCATTTTCGGAGATATTGTATATTCCTATTGATGATACAACATAAAAAAAATCTAACAATAAAAAAATTCTTCCTAACAAGGGTTTCATCAACTAAGATGAATCATAGCATTTGTCTTTCTATTTTACATGTTTTTTTTAATACTTGTCTCTTTCAAAGTTATTTCCTAAATGGGGGCTTGACCAAGGAAATCCCCTCCCCTCCAACAAAAATCAAATATTCTTATGTGCAAGAACATGTTATCGAAATGGAAAATTTGGATTTAGAAACTTATAGTTGGTGAATTTTAAAAGATTATGAGTCAATTTTGTTTTGAACTTCTAAGAGCATGCCCCTCATTCTGTAAACATACTATTATATGTCTCCTAGGTCAACCTATACCTAGAGATTTGAGATTTTTAAGTTTTCTTGGTTTTTGTTTTAATTCCAAACTCATACTCACATTTTTTTTAGTAGTTGTACATATGTAGTCTTTTGAGCATAAAGACACTTTCCCTTGCACATTTTGAAGTCGATTTTCTCTCACCCTTTCATCTCATATTGTAGATATGATTTTTTACTTTAATTAGACCAATTGCATACATATTGCTTCTAGATCTATCCACCTTTTTCCATTTAGTCAATTGGATCAATTTACTTTTATTGTGCACATCTAAAGTTAATGAACATTGCATAAAAGAGGACTTTTTTGCTTACTTCTTGATATAATTTTTGTTTATTATTGACATCCCTTCATCTTATTTTGGGCTTTCTAATCTAACTTGAGTTATATTAGGAGTTTTATTTTTATTTTTTATTGAAACATGCGAGTTGAACAAGGGACCTCCTAAAGAGAGGCAAGTCAATTCACCGTTGAACCACAAGTGACACTCAAGTTATATTAGCAGTTATGTGTGGAAGACATTCTTCCTCTTGTATTGAATGACTTAGGGTGAATATGTTTAATTAATGAACTCATCTCATTTAATTTACATTGTTAAATTCATCGCTTCCATTTCACCCTAAACATTTTCGTGAACCTGACTTGTGCCCCTTTCTTTTTGGAGTTGGGTTGTTCCTTTGCTTAGGTTTTTTCTTTTCATTGGGTGTTCATCCTCGTTTGATGAACCCAACACATTACAATTCTTTCTTAAATTTTGGAGTTACATTTGGCTATCTTATGAAATTAAATCTCTTTATCTTTCTTGTTGCATCAAGATCTACTTTGTATGTTATTTGTAGCATCAATGGTATTTAGATCTTTGTTTTTGTTAGATCAGATTAGCTTCTCCTTTTGTGAGCTTTATCACATTAAGTCCACTATGGAATTGTCATTACAAGAAGTCATAGAATCATGATCTCTTTTGATCATGATTCCTCTTTTTTTCCTAGGATCCATGATGATACACACAATTTCACTCACGACCTAAACCCTATGATGAAGAATAATCCTATCACAAATAATAAATCTTCTCACTCTTCCCATGATAAGGTGAAGCCTTAAGAGTTCCTCCTTTCTAATTTGACAAGCTGAGTCATGAATTTGACAAATTGGAAAATTGGCTTGTCCAAGAGAATCAAAATATCAATAGTCTTGTCGGTATCGAAGCTTATTACTCATGATGACAATAACATTAACATTTTACATGCCACATCTCATCGTATTAGCACTCAAGCTAAGCCTTTGACAAAATGTGTTAAATAATTAGGATACAATCCTCCTTCCACAACCGTTAAACCTTCCATTCCCATTTCAACTTCCATTCCTAGGATTTCCACTTATGCACCACCTCTCACTACAACTTCTACACAAGTCTCTAATCCTCTGAGTGTTGGTCCTCAAAACCCAACACTTCCTATGAGTATTCATCCTACTTCCATAATCTCTTCATTACCTTCATAAAATGTTGTGCCTTTCACATATTCAAATTCTCTTGTCACTTCTACAAATCCCTCACCATCCACTTTACATGTTCCCTCCACTTCATCCAACAACATGGCTAACACATCTAATGTGTCTATGTCTACTATTACATCTTCCAATCCCAACATTAATATATTTCTTTAATTTTTCTTTAATCTTTGAAATAAAAATTGGCTTAGCACTCAATCTAAGTACAATTTTCCTACATGTGACATTGCTAATCCCCTCTCTCTAGACATCCTTTGTCTTGTTATCCTACAACATGTTGAGATACCAATTTCTTGAGACTTGTCATGATAAGGGTGATTTCTTGATTCATCTTAAGACTTTCCAAACTATATGTAGTGATTTTTCTCATGACTACAAGGTCATGGCTAATTTGTTCACACAAACCTTTAGGGACAAAGCTTTCCAATGGTATTTCTCTTCACATCCTTATTTCATTAATTCCTTTCAAAAACTTGCCAATTATTTTGTACAACAATTTAAAAAAAATATTGTTTCTCAAATTTATTTAACTAATTTGATGCATTGCAAATAAAATATTAAGGGAAAAGTTAGTGACTTTATTGGTAGATTCAAACATTTATATACTCAAATTTCTTATAATGTGCCTAATTATGATATTCAACATAATTTTATTTCTAATTTTCAAAAATACATTAGAGATAAGTTTGTCCTTATAGAGTATACTTCCTTCTCACATCTTTGTGCAATGCTACACCATTATCAATTACAAGTGAGCTAGATTGAGAGCACCACTCCAATTGCTCATGTGACATCACTCATCAAAGAAATTTTTCTAAGCACATTAAGTGTTAGGATAAACCACGAACAGAAATAAAAAACTACATGCAAATATAACCAATAACAAAAAATAATAGATCACACAGAAATGAACACAAGGCACCAAGATTTAACGTGGTTCACCCAATCCCTGGGCTACGTCCACCAAACAACAAGTTCGATCTTATTACAATCCAGTGATTACAACCTAATTACAATCCGTAATCCCTTATAGCTCAATACTGCCGCAAGAACCAATCTTGTATCACAACATAATGAAAAATACCCAACCCTAAACCCTTTTATACAAGTATTAAACTGCTTTAGGGTTATAACATGTTGGCCATAATTAGCCATAACTTTAGTGGCAAATCTATGAATGGCGAATAGTACCAATTTTTTTTTTCCGGGGCAATGCCCTAAACCCCACTAATTATGAAGTATGTACAGTACTTTCCTGATCAGTCACCACAATCTAACATTAAGTACATGAAATCAATAAAACAATAAACAAAGTAGATGATTAATTTTTTGTTACATTTGAAGGTACTATTTTTTCCTTTGTGTATCATCCTAATCATAAGTATGCTACTTTATTTGATCTTTTGCATGTGGTGATGTCAAAATTAATTAATACAAATATTATTTAACTTCCTCCTATCCACCCTATTGATACTAGTAAACCAATGCCTAAATCATTTAATCAAAATGTTTTTTGTCAATATCATTATTATCTTGGCCATGGTACTCAAAGGTGTTATGCTTTAAAAATGCTATTCAAGATCTTATCGATTCTAATGTTATATTTGTTTTTGATTAAGTAAAACAATTTTTAAAGAGTGCTTGAAACCCATTTGTTTACAATAGAAATAGACGTTAAGTCCTAAACTAAAATAAACAACAAAGCAACAATGGACCAAAGAAGGCCAAGAGAGCCATATAAAAAGGTAAAACCTCTAAAAGAGTAGGCAAGCAACAAGTTTTGAAAGGACCCAAAACCTTATACAATATCGACCATCAAGATTTACATTTTAGTCCCATCTTTTGAGAACGTAAGGAGATATCAAACGAAGGTTTGGAGGACTTGATTTTTTTCCCTTTTACTGATGTCCATCCATCCTCCACCTTCCTAGTAGCCTAAAGATAATAGATTTCCACAATCCATGATAATAAGATTTATGCTTCTGGGTAAGATTGTGTGAGAGTTTTTTTGCATCAACGTTTCAGATCATACTCAATGATCCATCATCAGGATGAGAGTGCTAAGAATCAACACTCTCATCCTGATGATGGATCATTGAGTATGATCTGAAATGTTGATGCAAAAAAACTCTCACACAATCTTCCTAGTAGCCTTCTGGAAATTAGGGCATTTAGCTCCACAACCAACCCTTGACACCCTCATTGTAGGAGATAAAATAGTTGAAAGAACACCAACACCCATATTTTGGCCAACAATAGAAGAAGGGACAAAAAAACCATTCTAAAATAGAGCATCTAGAGGGACAACATTTGAATCAATAGTTTCAACAATAGATGAAGGGACAATTGCAACATTCGTGGTCACTGCCACAAGGACAACATTTGAATCATCAGAGATAGTAGCAAAATCCTCCACCAAAGAAAGAACATTATGAGAAGAGCTATCCAACCCATCCACAATTGTGGATACTATCCAAAATCCCCAACCACCTAGAAGGTGATTTATTTGATCTAACCTTATTAGAGGAGCATCACACAATGAGATGGCCAGTCTTATGGTATTTCTTGCATCTGAAGGGAATAGCCTCATAATCAAGAAGCTAAATCCAAGAACCATTTGAAGAGGTCAACTTAATCATTTTAGGGAGCCCCTTGGAGACATCAATCTCCACAAGTATGTGAGCATACATCATCCTATACACATTGGAAGGCACTAAATCAACCAACAAGAAGTCCCCAAGGGCCTCCCCCATAGCCTCCAAGACTGAATCCAACCAAAAGTAAAGGGGAAGATTCAACAACCTTACGCAAAGAGGAATCTTATTAAAGGATTCAGATGTTAGGTCAAAATCCTTATACCAAAGTTTTGCCATCAAGGGGAACCTCTCCTCCTAAGAGAAACCATGACACATGATGGAATTTCTATCTTTAGCATTTTCAAATTTCACAATAAAAAGCCCCTTTCCATAGGGTAAATCTAAACTAAATCCAAAATGATAGGTTCCCAATATTTAGAAATCTAGGTATGTAGATCCGACATAGAGGGCCAAAATCCCTTAAAATGAAAAATAACAACTCAAGAAGAGTTGTCCTCGACATATGTTAAAATATCATCAATAAAATTTTGAATCTAGATGAATCACAAGTGGGTTACTTACAAAGACAAACATAATCAAATGAAGCTCTGACTTCACAATAGGCCCCCCAATACTTGCCTCAAAGGCAACCACATTAGCATAAGAGATAGCAGATCTCTCCACAACAACCTGAGACTGAGCAGTAGGGGAACAATGAGCCTCAACAATAGGAGCCACAGGAAGCGCAATTGTGATGACCCTAGCCATAATAGAAGGACAAAGAGCATCCACTACTGCAGCCAGAGGGCGGACATCATCCCCATTATCTACCAGAGAAAAATGGGTGGGAGATATTGAAGATTGAAACCCGAAAAGAGCAGTGCGGGAAAGAGCAAAAGTTGAAGTGGGAGACATTTTTTATTTATTTTGAAAGTGGGGAATTTCTCTAATGTTATATTTGTTGATGCAGAGGTTAATAGTATAAATAAATCTATTGCACCTCCTAATTAAAACTTACAATTTATACTAATCATTTACCCTCTCATTTAACTATAATTATTAATAAACCTTCTTCTCCCATTACTAATATTACTTATAATGACATGGAAGAAGAAGTTACTTATGAGGTTAATCATGTTGAGTTTCAATCTCAACCTCTAATTTTCCCCCATCTAAACCTAAACCTTCACTTCCTATCACCTTTGATCATTCTAAGATGATTAAAGAACTCGATGGTTGGAATCACCCATTTTTGGTCTAGTAAACTATAAACCCCCTTTTTTGAATAATTAAACTCAAATACTAGATCACTACTATGCATTAAATCAAATTTTCACGATTAATTAATCATTAATCTTTGATCAAGTCATGTCATGTATAAGTATTTATTTGATCATATCTTATAGTTTGACTACTTTTTCCTAAGCTTATTTGATTAAAAGAGCATTCCCATTTTAATTAAATAATGAATCCCCTTTATCGTAAGTGCACTTAAAAATCACTTTCTCTAAAATAAAATAAAAATAAAAAGAAATCCCACCACTTAAAGTGCACTTTCCTACGAGAATAGAATCTTTGACTTTTGCAAGAGTTTTGTATCTTAATCATAACCACTTGTTGGTTTTTCTTGTTCATCTTGGCCTTTCCTTTTGCCTCTTAATATTACCCCTCCATTCTTTTTTCCTCTTAATCTTCATTGTCTGCTCATTTCCAAACTTCTTTAAAAGGAGGTCCTCTCCTCATTTCATCATATCTTGATTTGAGGTAGAGGTTATGCTGCTACTTTGTCATTTGATTTCTTGAGCATAATTGAGAACTTCTATTCAAGCATTAGCTTGTACTTGTAATCACTTAAAAATGGTCATCTATACTATTAGCCCCCTTCTCAACATTTTGGCTAAATTATTTAATCATGTACCTTGGCCAAATTGCTAAAAATTAATTTGTTTGATTTAACCTATAGTTTGATTATAATATCCTAAGTCCATATTTGATTAAAAATGCATGTCCCCTTTTAATTAAATAAAAGACCCCTTTCTTCTAACCCACTCAATAAGCACACATAAAGTATTTTTCTTATTTACAAATTAAAAGAAAAGGCTTTTGTCTCACATGAAAAGTCAACTCCTTTTCATTGGTTGACTTGATCTTGCACATGGATCATGCCAAAAGTAAATTCCCATACTTGATTATCCATTTCTTGATCTTGATCTCAGATGTCCATCTACCTTTAAAAGAGAGAGCTCTCTCCCTCTTTAAGGATCCTATTTTTGAGCTAGTGTTATGCTGCAAATTTCTTGATAGGTTTCCTTCAAGCTTTGTTGAGAATTTCTTGCTTCTTGTCTAATTCTATCGTCATCATCCTCATACTAGTTTAGATTCATTTGCAAATAGTATAGTTTCTCTTGCAATAGATTAGATCACCTATTTTAAGTAAAATGGTTATAATATGCTCAACTTTCTTAGTTAGTTGCATTCTTGCACTTTATGTTAGCATAGTTAATTCTTGCATTGCATGCTAGAGAACTCTTTTGGACATTTACACTCTTGTTCTTGTCTAAGGAATCTCCCATTGCATGGTTTACTAGCAAAGGGTGTGTCTCTAACGCTCAACTAAGAGCTTCTCATATGCACAAATATACACCTTTGCACTCTATGGATAGGGAGCTCTAAGCTAACATTTGAGTGTTCCAATTCATGGGCTATTTTAAATAGAAGGGTTTAGAGAAGTGAAAAAATTAAGTGTATATTGTTGGTGCCCATCAAGGGTCAAAACATTCTAGTTTTTCCTCTCAATCTATATTCTTAACTTGCATTTTCACTTTCTATTCTATCTTTTTTACAATCATGATTATTGTACCGTAATTTATCAATATCATACAATAGTTCTTAGTACTATTGTGAGATACTTTTCTAGTAAAAGTATCATACACCTATAAAAAACTCTATCACACCAGTATACAAAGTTCTATCGCACAACTGTAGGGATAAATATTGCACAGAACATAAGTATTGTACCCTTATACTGAAAAGTATTGTATGATATTTTGTTAGTATAAAACTATCACCTAGCCTGAAACTTGTTGTTGTTTGAGTTGTTTGTTAATTTGGGCTCTTTGATATTCTATTTTTCATATTTCTTAGGTTTATTAATATCTAATAGAAGTTTTACTACAAGTTATACCTTATTTTTGGACTAACCTTCTTGTTGGACTATCATTTTTGCTTGTAGGGATGCTCTAAATGCTTGCAAGATTACTATAAAAAGAACACATTTCAAAGCTTCAAATGCAAAAAGGATACCAATGGTTGTATGCAGGGCTTCCTAAAAGCATAAAAATAAAACAAACAAGTGCTTGTATTGCCCTTATTTTTGTGTATGATAATATTAATAGTTGTTCATCTTTCATAGGCACATTAAAACTTGCAATTATGATCTCTTGGTGGTAGGAAAGTACACTCTTCACCCTTGTGGTGAATCAAAAATATTGACCCACCTTTATATTTCAAAAGCAAGTGGGATAATTGAGCTTCTTAGCATGTTTGCACTAAATTATTGGAATAGGAGAGTATGCTTTTCACCCTTGTCGTGAATCAGAAATCTTGACCTCAAAAAGTGGATCCATTTTGTGTAGTTTAGAATCCTTTAGAGGGCTCGATCTTGAGAAATCAAGAGGAATGACCCAAGTGGGATAAGAAAACCTGACTATTCCAACCCACTATAAACTTAAGGCTATCAAGGATACAAAAACTTGGTAGATGTAGTGCTTTTCTTCACTTAGTGTGAGTAATTATGGAATTGGGGCAGTGAGGAAAATGCTAAGCAAGAATGCTTAAGGTACTCTTGTGACTGGGAGGTTTATTACTTGCTGCAAGAGAAGGTGTACCATAATTGGGTGCAAGAGGAGTGCTACAAATGGAAGCCCTTTCTAAAAACCATAGGCTAGAAGCTACCTTATTTTTCTACTCAACATCTTGGTGCAAGAACCGATCCTAGTAGATTACCTAGATCCCAAGATTTTACACTCACCATTTGTGTCCCCTTGGTTATGCCAATGACATCTCCATGGCATAACCAATATCTCTCATGGGTAACCACTTGGTGTGAGGTGAAGGGGCATCAAGCATGAGCAAAGTTATTGAGTAATGAAGTGTGATCTTAGGTAGTACTTCTTGGCATGTATTTTTGAATGTGCTAGGCCTATGTAAACATTCTTGAACAACAAAAAACCTTATTAGCATTCATAGAAATTTTTCTTTTGATATCCCAATTGTGTGTTGGAAAGGTTTCTTTGTCCCTTGTCTAACTATTTGAGGCATGTTAATTGCCCTTACTATTTTCAAACCATGCTATTTTCTGCTGTAAATTGAGGTCCTATACGTCTACACTACCCTCTAGTCTAAAATGTTCAAAAAATCAACTTGAAAGATAGGATTTTCAAGCTTCAAACTACATTTTTTAGAGTTCATTAGCCTTTTATCACATGAACTTTTGAGAAATATCACGCAACATTTTGCACCTATCAAAGTATCGTATCATTGTTTTCAACTGTACTGTATGCTAGTTGTCAAGTTTATCACACTCCCTTAAGGAAAACAATCATCTGGAACATAGGTATTGCTCGCTACTATAAAGATTATCATATGATATATTCTATTGATCAAATATTGCATTCTTCTTTGAGAAATATTGCCTGCTCTCTATTGGTTCCAAAATAGAGTCAAAATTGCATCTTAGCTAATCTAGGGGTGTTGTCACCTTGTCTTACCCGAGTTTAATAAAAAATAGGTACAGTTCTAAGTTGAAATGATGGGTCTAGTTCATCAGATGTAGTCTCAAAATGTTTCTAATCATCACATGCCAAAATTTGATTACCTTTCTATACTAGCTACTTGCTATCAAGCTTCTTTCTTGCTCTCTTGTCTCGATTCTCATTAGTGCTATAAATTCTTGAGAACCCTTGACAAGCCACTTACTTATTTATATGTTTGACAAGTGATCATTCTCGACCTTACGAGATTCAAATCTGAAACACTTTACCTCATCTTATTAGACAAAGACACACCCTTAAATTTCAGCTACGACTAGGTTCCAATTTGGTAAATGTAGTCATCCCTCTTTCACCTTTGAACAGTTTGAAACTCCAACGAGGCATCCTCGTGGACAACCTTGTGTAGAGGAATCCATATTTGATAAGTTTCAAGTGGATAATACTTGACATAATCCACTCTATATCTTTAAGAACCCATTTGATATGCCCTTTGATACACCTAGGGCTGAAGAAAGCATGTCACTCACCATGCATCTTGAGGAGAGGAAACACCACTTAGAAGAATAAGCATGTATATAAAAGGAAAGACTTAAAGAGGGCATACATAAGAGCAATAGAGAAAGAACCTACCATCAAGATGAGGCTGATGTTCATGCGTGTAACACTAAAAATAGGCATGGTTACTGTAGAAATCCTTTTGAGAACATTCTTCTTGGTGGCAATGATGGAAACACCACACCTACTAAAAATATTAAACTAAAAAAAAGAGCATGTCCTTCACTACCTTGACACTCAAAGTTAGATCTTGAAAGTGATACCAATGATGAAATCACTAGTGAAGATTTCAACAAGACGAGGTCACCAAAAGGCTAATGCTCAAATCCTTGAACCAAAACATGGACCAATATTTTTGATTCATGAAAGCTAAGGGATCAAGACTCCCTCAAGATTTTTATGTGAAAATAATCATCCAAAAATGAGAACCCACTGAAGCAAATATCTTGAGAGAGGAAATGCAAGAATTCAATAGTCAACTTGCTCAATTGCAAGTTTCCAAGGAACAACCTAAGATCTCTTTTGTTGAATCAATATGTGCTCTTCCATTTGATAAGATTCTTTACATGATACTATTTCCTAGGGATATAGAGGTTCCTAAATATGAAAAATATGATGGAAATGATGATTCTCACAATCACGTAAGACACTTTTATGCTCTTAGCATGGACTTTATGCATGAAGATACTTTTTCAGGTTATTTCCTAGGAGCTTGAGAGGCCAAGCTATGAAATGGTTCATGAAACTATCACCTCCTCTCAAGTCATTTGAAAAGCTTGCACAATGGTTCATTCAACAATATTCTTATAACATTCAACATCCCATCACTATGTTGGACTTGTGCAACATTACACAAAAGAAAAGGTGAACATTTTGCCACATACCTCCAATGATGGAGATATTTACACTCTAGGTACCTTTAGCAGATTCCTGAGATCGAGAAGATTGAAATTTTTGTCAATACATCCATACCCAAACTATATTATGACCTTAGGAAATAACTATTCACATCATTCAATAACATGGTTGAAAGTGCATACCACACTAAGGATTTTGGCGTTAGAAAAGGTGACATTGTGTTGAACAAAGATTAAAAAAATGGTAATGGGAATGGGAAAGACAAGAATAAACCTTGGAATAAAAACAAGTATGTTGTTAGTGATGGAGTAGTGGATGCTCCTAAGACCAAAGAATCAACCTTTAATCTTTCCAATATTATCTATGCTGCAAAACAACAAGAGACTTCAAAGTCTCAAACATTTGATAAAATCAAAAAATCTTCTAAGCCAAAGCATGTTTACACACCTATGGTAGAATCTTATTAAGTGGTCTTAAAGACCATTCTCACAAATAATCTTGTCACACTTCCAGAAAACTCCTGGCCCTATAACCCACTCATCAAACTTGATTGGTGGTGAGATGATCATTTTTGCAGCTACCATAGGAGAAAGGGACATAACACCAAAAATTGCTTCAAGCTCAAAGATGTTATCCAAGACATTGATGGTGGAAAAGTCATAACAAATGGCCTAGTAAAAAATTCTCATCGCAAAGCCTTCAAAAAATTGTTACCAGACTATGAAAAAGGGAAATTATCCCACACTAACAAGAAAAAACATGATGCAAAGATCAACTACACCTACGCCAACGTTGACAATGTCATAAACATGATTAAGTATGTTGAACATATTTGCATGATGCATCCTAAATTTGATAAGAAATCCAACTATGACATGAATGACGAAAGACCTAAGGTGTTACCCTCATAATGGTTTTTGACAATTGAGTGCCAACACACTTAATCACATGCTACACCATGTAAGCTGAGTACACCATGTAAGCCGAGCCACAACATAAGCCCAGTCAGGAAGGTATTCAGGTGCCGAGCAACTTTTAGATGCCGAGTGAAGATCAGGTGCCGAGTAAAGTTTAGATGCTGAGTAAAGTTTAGATGCCGAGTGAAGAACAGATGTCGAGTGATATCAAGTGCCGAGTAGCATAAAGTGCTGAGTGATACAGTTTTGTGTAAGTGCCGAGTAATCCAGGAAACAACATGTGCCGAGTATCAGAAATACTTCAGGAGCCGAGTAATTCAGTAGATCAGCATAAAAGTTTGTAATTGCACAAACTATGATGCAAACAGTTTTTATAGCTGACATGAGGTAAATCTCGAAGGATTTAATGATAAGATCAAATCTTTTATCCTTCTTATGCAATCTACATGCAGCCAATAACAAAAATGATAAAAGCATGCAACCAATAGAAGAAGTGCAAACAATAAGTAGAAAATGAAGATTGAATATGGATCGTAGATCCATACCTAACCCTAAATCCTCAAAAGTCTTTATAAGGAAGATGAAATTTCATTTGTAAATATATATGATAATGAATGGACGGACGAGGGTATGAAAGGAAATCTATTTTTAGAAGTGAAAGTTATCAGATCACAAAGGATCAAGATCAGACAAAGCAGAATAGAGCCTGCATTCAGCAATCAAGGATTGTAATCAGTCAGGTTTATTGTGCCTAATACTTTCTAGCAATTGTATTAGAATAAAAATCCTATGGTGATAGGTTAGCTTAACAACTATTTTGATAAATCCTTTAACTAGGTGATAAAATCCTTTAACAGGGTAACACTTCATGTTAAGTGTTTGAAAGCCTCTAACCAGGTCACTATTGACACAGTGTAAAGCCTTTAACAGGGCAGACCATCAGAAGTGGTTAAACAATATTGCTGTAGTAATTTTTGTGGGTATCATCCCCACCCCAGTTTTACCTTCTTATTCCTAGAGGGTTTCTGGGTTACATAATTCCAGTGTTAAGTGTTATTGATGCATGTGTTTAGCTTCATGTTTACTTAATGTACTTACATGCATGCAATTTACTTTCACCTAAAAGTTTTATTGGATAAAGTGTGGTACTTCTGATTCACCACCACCCCCCCCCCCCCCCTCCTCTCAAAAGTACTCTTTCCATATTTGAATATTCCAACAATTGGTATCAGAGCATCCAGGTTCTCACAAGGGAAAGCCTAACAACTTGAAGGAAAAGATCTAAAGATGGAAGCTTTCAAACTTGGAAAGATCATTTAAAATCAGGTGATAGATGTGCAACTTGCTCTGCATAGCTTGAAGGAATTTAGAAACAAGTTGAGAAACTCATTAAAAAAGAGGAAGGATCTGGCCATAGCTGAGAATGATAGACACTACAAGGAGATTGATACCACCAACATATTTTCCAACAGAGATACCAAAGAGTTTGATGTAGCAATAGTAGAACTGATGGAGAAAAACAAAACTCAAGCAGAGGAGATAAGATCTCAATAGATGGAACATGAATCATAGGCCATAATGATATGTGAAATCACTAAACAAAAGAAAAGAGCAGTCAAAGATAAAGTCATGATGGAAAATGACAAAAGAAATCTTGCAAACAGACTTGAAGAAAAATGTACTAAATTGACAAGGATCTCAAACATGCAGATGGATACACTTGCTCAAATGATGAACCTTCATCATGAACTCAATGTGAAAGATATTGAGATCTCTACTTTGAAGATGCAGAATGAACAAATGCAGAGTGAATTGAATAGAGAAAAAGAGGTAGCAAAGAATCTCAGCAAATCAAGTGAAGCAATCAAGTATTTTGAACAGTTGCTGAAATCACCAAAATCTGCCCATGATACATCAGGACTAGGATACAATAGCACTGAAGTTGGAGAATCATCAAAGAATGCTGAACAAAGAAATGATAAAGGTAAGAATTCAAAACCCACTTGTCATTACTGTAATAAGAAGGGACATACAGCTAATGTGTGCAGGAGTAGAAGATTCAATCAATCAAATATACCCGAAAGTTTCTGTCACAAGTGCAACATGCAAGGACATATGACACAAAATTGTAGATCCAGTGTCACAAGGACTCAAAGATTTGATGGGAATTGTTATAATTGCATAAAGTATGGACATAGGGCATTTGAATGCAGATCAAAACCTATGTGGACATCAAATCAACCAGCAAAAATAGAAGGGAATGAAAGTCATCATCATTGGGATTACAACACCAGGTACAATTGTCATTATTGTGAAGAATATGGACATATACCACAGAACTACATGAGAACACATTTCAGAGGGAACTACAAAAGATGGTTGAATCAAACTACATGTTTCAATTGTCTGAAAACTGGTCATATCAGCAGAAACTATCCTACAAGATCAAAGGTACCCAAGACTGAAGAAAACAAAGGAAAACAAAAGATTGATGTTGAAAAGATAAGAGGGCAAATGAACAAGACTTGGAAAAAGAAGGAAGAGTACAACACATCAAGTGGATGGATCACTTCACCCAATGGTTCAAGTGATCATACTTCATCAAACTAAGCACAAGAAGTACACATGACTGATATACAAAGTTATATCATACATCAGTCCCAAGACAAAGAAGCTAAAGCAAGGTATAAATCTACATGAAACAAGATGTCAAGACAAAAACTAAATGTTGATGCCGAGTTGCCTTTGGATACCGAGTTAAACTCAAACAGATGTCGAGCTCCCAACAACGACTGAGCTGATAACTGATGCCGAGTTGGATAACTCTAATGGAAGTCGAGTAAAGAGGAAATGTAGTGGATGCCGAGTTAGGTTAAAATTTCTTCAGAAGCCGAGTTGGCAGTTGAGCATTCAATGCGATAAAATTGGGGTATATTATCGTGATTTCAATCAGTTTTTCACATCGCGATCAAGAAGCAAAGGAGAAGAAAGAGAGCTGAGAGACTTCATAGCAAGAATCCAGTATTTCAATCAGATTGCAAACTCATTCAACACATTTTTCACTGATCTAAAGGTATTTTTGTTTGTGCCAAGCTACGCAGTTTTATACCCATTTGTTGTATAAACCCTAGTTCACAATAATGGTGTCAAGTTTAAAGAAAACCCAAGAAAAAGAGTCATTTGAAGTCCAGTTAGTTTCAAATGAAATGAAGCAACCTGATTTGTGCCCTATTCTCGAAGTTGCCTACAAAAACGACCCAGCCGGAGCTCTCTCCCACATTCCCCCAAAATTTGTAATGGTTCAAGATGTGAGGAAATGTTACAATTGCAAAATTGGCGCCATAGGAGACTTAAAAATTCATAATGCATATGATAAACTGTGTGAAAACAAAGTACTGAAAAAATGAGTTTTCAATAGTAGAAAGAAAAGGATTGACCAAAACCCTAGCATTTTTGACTGTTTTCAAAATTGAATGGGTACGGATAATTTTGAGCCAAATACATGACGAAGCTTTTTGGTTAGAGTCAGGGCCAGTAAAATTTACCAAGAAAACTATTCATAGGGTTACTGGTATTCCAACCCTAGATCAGCCAAAGACCCTGCGAAGTGACAAAAGGGAAATAATAGAGAAAAATACAGGTGCAAAATGGAACAATAGAGGAATGACTATCGACACAGTCACAGATCCCCTACTAGACTTTGCTGTGAGAATTATCTCACACAAATTCTATCAATCAAGCAGGTTGAACAATGTACCTTGTATAGCAGTTGATGTTGCATACAAGATAATCAAAAGAGATCACACTCATGATCTGGAAGAGCTCATGTTTCAACAGATTAATGAAAATTTGGGAGCTATAAGGAAAAGCAAGGTAGCTCAATGCAAATTTGGATCAGTTTTGATGTGTATGTTCTTCTATCTGATGAAAAAATTTCCTTCTATAGGGAAAGTAAAATGGAATCCAGATAAAACAATTGTTGAACAAATTAATGAATATATAGAGCAAATGGGAGAAAATTTTGATACCTTGATGACAAGCTATTTTGGGGATTTCAACAAATCCATGAAGCAAAGGTCAAGGATACCAGCTTCATTAGTAGAAAAGAATACTAATGACCTATGTTTCTTAGTTGACATAGATTTCACTTACATTCAAGCAGTAATACCAAGGGTAAGATGGCTAAGGCCATTTGGATATGAAATCAATATTGATGAGGCATCAACAGTAATAACTGCATTATTGGCAGAGGAAGGAGATAAAAATGCACCACATTTTGGCACTTATGATGTGGTAAGGTCAAAGATAAACATGGAATTAAAAACTACTTCTACCTTGAAGAAGAAAGATAAATTAATCAAGAAGATTAAGAAGAAGTTTGGCAAAGAAATTGAGGCTGAGGCAGAAGAAGAAGAAGATGACAGTGAGGATGAAGATGAGCAGAAACAAGGGCCAATGGAACTAACCCAAGGTCTTGGAGAAGACAAGGAGGAAGGTTCAGAGGAAGAAAGAAGCCAAGGAAGCACCAATTGAAGCCAAGCCAAAGAAGAGAAAGGCAACAGAACAGTCTCCAGCCAAGCCCAGATCAAAGAAAGCTACCACTCCTTCACCTCAAAAGCCAACAACACGAGCATCAACAAGAGCCTCTACTCAAAAGGCTAAAGAGGAAGTTGCCAAGAAGAAACAAGTCAAGGAATCACAAGAAGAGCCAAGGAAAAGAAGAAGGTATGTGGCTCAACCTGACACTGATGAAGAAGAGCAAACAGAAAAGGTAAGCAATTCATCAGTTGATATCCTATGTAAAAGGATTGCAAGTGGTGACTTGAATAATTTAAATAAAGCTGATTTTAGTAAATTTAATAAAGAAGAAAAAAATAAGATAGAAGAAACAGTGTATGGAATGATGGTACAGTTCAAGTACACCCCACTTGAACTAGATGGTCAATTGCCAAAGGAGCTGTCAAAAATTATAGAAGACAGATGGCATTTTTGTCAAAAAATGGAGAAAGAGATGAGGGAATCAACCCTAGCCAGTATATTGCTGGATTTGACTAAGGAACAAGTAAAGAATGCAGTCAAAAGGCATAATAACAGGTTTACACCCAAATACAGGGCATTCTTTATACTTCAAAATAGGATAGAAGAAATTGTTCAAAGAACAATGAAATCATGGAAGAATCTATACAAAAAAGTTGAAGATCTTCTTGAAGAAGAATACAAGGAAGAAGCTGCTGTTCCAGTAGAAGAGAGGAGAAAAAGAAGAGAAGAGAAGACAGTAGTAGAAAAAGGAGAAGAAGAGAAGAAAGTGGAAGGA
This sequence comes from Cupressus sempervirens, assembly GCA_028749045.1. NCBI lineage: Eukaryota > Viridiplantae > Streptophyta > Pinopsida > Cupressales > Cupressaceae > Cupressus > Cupressus sempervirens. The sequence continues at coordinate 570,050,001 of CM053792.1, read as the reverse complement.
GAAAAGAAGGAAGAAGAAGAGAAGAAGGAAGAAGAAAAGAAAGATGGAGAGGAGGAAGAGACACAAAAACAGGATGAAATGGCAACAGCTGAGCAAGAGCAGCAACCGAATCAGAGTGTGCAAGACACACAATTGCCACCCCCTAGCCCTCCTCAAGCATCGATCTCACCTGTAGACACTGTAATTATTGTTGATGTTACTGATACTTCTGATCCGAATATCAATCCATTAACTGTAGAAGATCTTAAGATAATTCTTGACCAATCAGCACAACAAGCTTTATTATGTTCAGATCCAGTTTTGGTTAGTTTGGATGAGCTGCAAAAACTAGTAGAAAGTACAACTAAAGATAAGGTGAATACACAAGAACCACCTTCTATCACAACTACTACTAGTCAATTTGAAATACCAACATGTATAGTTGATGCTGCAAGACAAAAGAAAAGTGCAGCTGCAGAAAAAGGAACAGGACAAAAAGAACAAACATAACAAATAGGACAGACTATTACATCTGATCCTACAGCACAAACACAAGGTGCACTTCCATAGATAACAATAATTGATCATGGTAGACAAAAGGAGGAGGAAATAGTAAAAACCCCTAAAGAACAGGAGGCAATTCAAACATTAATAAATTTTCCTACCTCGGGAACTCCTTCACACCAGCCATTACAGATTTCAGTACCATCATCTAGTACTGCTAGAGTTGCAAGGGTACTTCACTATGGAGACCTTGAATTAGATGAAGAGATAGTCATACAGAGCTATGACTCAAAATCAATAACCATTGATCAAATCAATGAGGTGCAGGATGCACTAAATAGAAGGAAAAGGCAGGAAATACTCAGGAAAGAGTATAAAAATAAGCAAACACTTTATGAGATCAAGGACATCTTTATGGATGCCTTCAGTTTGCAATCACCGGATGAGTCGAAGCACATCACAGAGAAACTAATAGATATTGTTCACCAGGTGACAAATGAAGACCTAGAAACCAATGCAAAACTTATGGAATGGTCAGAAAGAAAATTTCAATGGAAAGTGAATGAGAAAATATCAAGACAAATTGCACTTTCACAAGTAGAATTAGCAAAGCTTATTGATAAGGTGAAGAAGGTACTTGAGAATATATTCTCACTGTATAAAAAGTTGTGTGATTTTTCATACTTCACACAAGAAACTAGCCAAAATATACAGAGCTTGGAAAGAAATTTAAACATTTCAAGCATGCAACTACCAAGTGATCCAGCTCAAAGTGAGAAGCATTTTGCTCAATCACTTCACACTCACAAAGAAATAGCTGTCTTAACAGTAGATGAGGCTAATATTAAGGCCAAAGTAATACATCTCCAATCCTCCATTACCCCACATTTAGAGATACTCCATAAAGAGCAAGTATATGCTGAAAATATACTCAAGAAAGATCCAAATCTTTCTACAGTAGATGGACTTATTCAACTTGCTGCCGAGACTGCTATCCAACATAAGTCATTAGAAATCACTTTGAACAATTGGGATGTAGCTCTTAGAATGATTATGGAGGTAAATAGCACATTTTTGGCTAAATATGGTCTTAACCCTTAAACACTCTTTGACATAAGTGTCAAAAAGGGGGAGATATAGATTGTAAAGGGGGAGATACAGATTAATTAGGGGAGAACAGATACAAAGGAGGAGCATTGATATACAAATAATATACAGATAAGGCACAATCAACTCAGGGGGAGTTACAAAATTTTTGAGGTATATATTGCAAAGTACAAATTTTGATCAAGTTTTCTTTAACACTCTATATATACCAAATAGATTAGTTATTGTACTCATAAGGACAGTTAAGTGTTTTTGTCACTCATGTCAAAGGGGGAGATTGTTACCCTCATAATGGTTTTTGACAATTGAGTGCCAACACACTTAATCACATGCTACACCATGTAAGCTGAGTACACCATGTAAGCCGAGCCACAACATAAGCCAAGTCAGGAAGGTATTCAGGTGCCGAGCAACTTTTAGATGCCGAGTGAAGATCAGGTGCTGAGTAAAGTTTAGATGCTGAGTAAAGTTTAGATGCCGAGTGAAGAACAGATGTCGAGTGATATCAAGTGCCGAGTAGCATAAAGTGCTGAGTGATACAGTTTTGTGTAAGTGCCGAGTAATCCAGGAAACAACATGTGCCGAGTATCAGAAATACTTCAGGAGCCGAGTAATTCAGTAGATCAGCATAAAAGTTTATAATTGCACAAACTATGATGCAAACAATTTTTACAGCCAACATGAGGTAAATCTCGAAGGATTTAATGATAAGATCAAATCTTTTATCCTTCCTATGCAATCTACATGCAGCCAATAATAAAAATGATAAAAGCATGCAACCAATAGAAGAAGTGCAAACAATAAGCGAAAAATGAAGATTGAATATGGATTGTAGATCCATACCTAACCCTAAATCCTCAAAAGTCTTTATAAGGAATACAAAATTTCATTTGTAAATATATATGATAATGAATGGATGGACGAGGGTATGAAAGGAAATCTATTTTTAGAAGTGAAAGTTATCAGATCACAAAGGATCAAGATCAGACAAAGCTATCAATCCTATGGTGATATGTTAGCTTAACAACTATTTCGATAAATCCTTTAACTAGGTGATAAAATCTTTTAACAGGGTAACACTTCATGTTAAGTGTTTGAAAGCCTCTAACCAGGTCACTATTGACACAGTGTAAAGCCTTTAACAAGGCAAACCATCAGAAGTGGTTAAACAATATTGCTGCAGTAATTTTTGTGGGTATCATCCCCACCCCAGTTTTACCTTCTTATTCCTAGAGGGTTTCTGGGTTACCAAATTCTAGTGTTAAGTGTTATTGATGCATGTGTTTAGCTTCATGTTTACTTAATGTACTTACATGCATGCAATTTACTTTCACCTAAAAGTTTTATTGGATAAAGTGTGGATATTTGAATATTTCAACATAAGGTATTCCTTAGATCATGTGATGCTCAACAAAATCATAAGGATGCTAGGTTGAAGGTAGTTCTTAGGTTGGAAAAACCTTCCTCTTTGCATGGTGAGACACTAAACACTATCACTAGGGGGAAATCCAAGGTTGTCCTCAAAGTTGCAAATGATCCCAGGAATGCTTCCTCATCTAGGCTACCCAAACTATATCTAGTGATGATCTTGTCAGTCAGTTACAAAGAACCCCTTTGCAAATTTCAATCTTTTAGTTGTTAGAACTATCTCCTTCACATAAGGAAATTCTCAAAAAATCTCTATGTGCCACCAATGTTCACACATATATTGATGTTGAGAGATTGCAAGCTATGGTGAATTATATCTCCTCACCTCACTACCTCACATTCTTTGAAGAAGATGACAAGTCACTCAGTCATCCCCACAAACTTGCCTTACAAATCAAAGTCCAAATCTTCTATACTCATGTTCACCAAGTCTTGATAGACAATGGTGTTGGGTTAAACATAATCTCTTTCAATGTTATTTAATAGCTAGGCATGTCTAAATTTACTATTGGCCCTAGGTGAAAGATCACCATCAAAGCCTATGATGAGGTTGAATAGCCTCCTAAAGGCCTTATTGTGCTACCAATCCATGTGGGTCTTGTTAAAAAAAGATGTGATCTTTCAAGTTTTCGACATCTCGCTGGCATATAATTTGTTACTAGGAAGATCTTGGATCCATGACATGCAAGTAGTGCCATCAATGTATCAAATTCCCTTTCAATGGTACAAAGATAATTATTCTAGGGCACAATTCAATGTATATCAACAAGTTGTTTACTGCTAAAACATTAGTCCCCCACAATCACTCTTCTCATGAGATCAAACCATCCCTCAAAGAGTGTGAACATAAATTGAAAATGATGAGCCTTGCTATGGGAAAGTAAACTCTAGGCTCTATTGCTTCTTTTCCAATTTCTCCCAGATCTTATGGGAAACCTTATGAAAAAGTGAAGCCCTCTACTTCTTCTATGATTATTTTTAGAAACTTTGTTTAGTTTTCTATTCCCTTAGAAGAAGAAAATGAAGAGAAACCTATAAGAGATTGGATCTATAGGGAGGAGGAAGATATTGAGAAGGTTATGGTCACTACTCGTATTTCTCCTAAGAGTTATGGGAAGAGCTACAACTCTCCAAAAAACATGGGCTATCATGGCCAACGGTCCTTAACTAGTGATAAGAAATCTCTTGTAGAACCCTCAAGTCATACTATGGGACACAAAAATAGAGATAATTTTGGCCTAAGCTTTAGCCCAGAGGATGAATTACCAAGGTTTGATAGAAGGGGTCCCATGTTTGGTGACTTAGAGGATGATAAGCCACCCTTTTCTACTACTATTCTACAAGAAGAGGATTTCATGCCTCCTATTTCTCTCCTTTGGGGAAAAGAACCAATGGACACCTCTAGAAAACACAAATCTAATGAATATGATCATGAAGATCCTAACAAAGGAAGGATTAGGGAAATAATTTCTCACTTACTAGCCTGGAACATGAGTACAGACTAGTGAATCAGAATTAACATCCTTTTTAGACGTATCTTGTGAGTTGGGAGTGGATTTCATCCATGCCTATGCTACCCAACCAAACATAGTTAAAGAGTCTAGTCTAGGGTCTAACAAGTTTGGTTTAGAATCTTCTCTAGTGGATCATGCCAGTCCCTCTAGCTCTATTCCTAATTTGGATTCTTTTAGGTCTTTCCCTCTAGGCTTGACCTCTCATATCACCAAATATTACTTCTTCCACATCAACAACCTTGAAGCCTCCACTTCCCTATCATTAATCCACCCTAATCTCATAGATTTCTCTGCTTAGCACCAAAGATTATAACTACCATCTTTTCAGAACAACTATGAGACCACTTGATACCTCAATGCCATTAAACCTGTGATATCTTCCACCAATGAACTTGTGGTTAACATGACAGATTAAATAACAAGTACCTTAGTCACAAAATTAAGAGAAATAAAAAAATTAACATTCAAATGGTGAAAACCACTTTGTGGTGGTGTTTAACACTAAAAAAGTAAAAATAAAGACATATATTAGGGTGGAAACCTCTTTGAGCAACCTAAGGATGGGGTACTTGGTAGTATTCCAAACTATTTTTAGGACTGATCTTTGTTTCTCATTGATCCTAAACAACTTATTAATTTGGGTGTAAAAGAGTCCCCCAAAATCATTCATGTGGCTCAATCACTATCAATTGGGGAAAAGGAGGAATTTACTAAATTCGTCAATGAAAAAAGATCAACTTTACATGGACCTATTCAAGTATACTTAGCCTTGACACTGATCTAATTGTGCATCACCTATATATTTCACTTGGTGTCAAGCCTGTCAAGAAAATGTTCAGAAAAATGCATCCACATGTTTCTATCTTGGTTAAAGAAGAACTAGAAAAACTCTTAAGTGCAAACTTCATCTGAGATATTGATTATGCAGAGTGGATCTCCAACATTTTACTTGTGTCCAAACATGACAAGTCCATTCATGTGTGCATTGATTTTAGAGACTTAAACAAAGCATGCCCTAAGGATGATTTTCCATTTCCTAACATAACCATGATAGTAGACATGACTGCTGGTTATGAAATGTATTCTTTAACACATGTCTTCTTTAACTATCTTCCATGACATGATGCATACACATATAGAAGACTATGTTGATGACACATTGGAAAAATCTAAAAACAAAGATACACATCTTGATGACCTAAGTTTGATAATAGACTACATGGAATAGTTTCAGCTCAGGTTAAATCCCAAAAAGTGTGTGTTTAGTGCCACATCAGGAAAATTACTAGGATGCATCATATCCACTAAAGGCATCAAAGTTGATCCAGAAAAGGTGTAACTAATTATGGAAATGCCTCCTCCTAGAAACATCAATAAGTTAAGAAGTCTTTAGGGACGTCTTCAATCCTTTAGGAGGTTTATCACTCAGCTAGTTGAGAGTGCAAGACTTCATTAAGAACTTTCACAAAGGTTCCACTTGTATATGGAATGAGCAATGTCAGGTAAGATTAGATAAAATAAAAGGCTATTTGGCTAAACCTCTAGTATTGATGCCACCCATACCAAGAAAACCTTTGATCTTATACATCTCAGCTACATATTCTTCTTTAGGATCATTTCTAGCACAAAGTGATGAGAATGGAAAAGAATGTGCTATTCACTACATTAGTCAAACTTTTGTGGCTTATGAAGTGAATTAAAAAAACATTGAAAATGCTTGTCTTGCATTGTTATTTGCATCCCAAAAGATTAGGCACTACATGCTTGCCCAAATAGTGCGCCTTAATACAAAAATTGATTCCCTCAAATATTTACTAAGTAAAGTTGCACTTACCAAATGTCTTTCTAAATGGATGATGGTTCTCTCTGAATTTGACATTCAGTACATTGAATGCAAAGCCTTAAGGGGAAAGACATAGATGATCAACTTGTTGATTTTCCATTGCAAGATATCACTCCTATGTAGATTGAATTACTTGATGCTTCCATCATGTTTTTCACTGAAAGAACATGGAAGATATTCTTTGACAACTCTCACACCCAGAATGACACTGATGAAGGAATCTTGTTTGTCACACCTGATGGCTACACTATCCCAAATTCCTACAAACTCTTTTTTCAATGCACTGAAAATATCTTAGAGTATGAAGCCTTAACTAATGGGATCAAAATGTCTTTAGAATGGAGGATTACAAAGCTTCACATCTATGGAGACTCTTAGCTTGTTATTAACCAAGTTAATAATGATTATCAAGCCAAACATGACTAGCTTGTACCATACAAAAAATTGATTGATGCCCTATGTAATTACTTTATATTTATGACATTTCAGCAAATTCCTAGGGCAAAAAATAAGGCTGTAGATGCTATGGCCACTATAGCATCTATTCTTCAGTTACAAGAACATGAATCACATTTTGAGTTCCTAGTGGAAGAATTACATCACCCTGCATATGACCCCTCCAAAAATCATGTGTTTTGCACTATTTTCTATCATGATTTCTCTTGCTACTCTACCATTTTCTCCTACTTGCATGATTAGATAATTCTTGAAAATCTCACATGTAACCAAAAATGCCAACTTATCCAAAATACCTCTCACTATAGACTTGTCTCTGGTGACTTGTATAAGAAGGGTCTAGACAGAACACTTTTTAGGTGTCTAGAACTAGAAGAGTCTAAGAAGGCATTGGTCAAAGTCCATGACAACATTTGTGGGGCACACTTTAACAACCTTGTACTTTCTCAAAAGATACTCGGGGCAAGCTATTATTGACCAACTATATATGATGATGTAGTTAGATATGCTAAATCTTGCAAGAAGTGTCAGCTATGTCATAACTTGATTCATGCTCCTAGGTGTGAGCTCATCCCTTCTATCACATATTGGTCTTTTCAGCAATGGACCTTTGATTTTGTGGTAAAGATTCATCCAAGCTTGTCCAGTGGGCACAAATTCATCATTATAGTGACTGAATACTTCAAAAAATAGGTTAAAGTTGTACCTTTATTTGCTGCTATAGGAAAACATGTTGCCTTGTTTATTCTCAACCATATTATCTATTGCTATGGTATCCCATCTTCCATTATTAATGATAATGGAGGACAATTAAAAAATAAGGACCTTAATAAACTTTGTAAGAATTTCAAGATCAAACAAAATTGATCCTCTATATACTATCCTCAAGGGAATGACCAAGCTAAGGCCTCTAACAAGAGACTGCTCAAAATCCTAGATTGAACGGTCCATAAATTAGAGAGAGATTAGCATCTATAGATTAATCTGACACTTTGGGCTTATAGGACCACTATACGTACTCCTACAGGGGCTATAGACTTTTCTCTAGTCTATGGTTTTGATATTTTCTTACCTTTAAAAGTTGACATTCCCTCCTTGTCAGTCCCCCTACATGGATTGATAACTGATGAAGACCATAGGGCTATGATGATACATGAGCTAGAAACACTCAATGAGCACTGAAAGGCTTCTTTTTATCACATGAGGGCTTATAGAAAAAAGATGTCTACTACCTACAACAAAAAGGTCCATCCTCGTGAGTTCCAAGTGGGTGAACTTGTTCTTTGAGAGAACCATAAGAATCAACAAAATATGGAACATAAAGGGAAATTTGAGCCTAATTGGTTGGGTACTTACATCATCACAACAACATTTGGACCTAGTTCATATCAAATCTCTACACCTGAAGGTGAACAACTTGCTGAGTCTATCAACATTCTACATCTAATAAAGTTTAGTGCCTAAGGCTCTTTGGTCTCATCTTTTTGTATATATCTAATGATCCTAAGAAAATCCTAGAAAAAAAAAAAATGCCCTAAAAAAATGATCATCTTAGTGAAAACCTAGCAATAGGCACTTTGATGTATCACCAAAAAACCCAAAAAATACAAAAAAATGAAATAAGTCCTAAAAAAATCTACCAAGTGGTGAAAATTTGGAAATAGGCGCTACTTGAGACCTTCACATCTATGTTTATCAATCTCACTCATTTCATTACATAATGCATTTCCTAGTTTGGAATCTACTCTTGTCCTTATCTCAAGGGCATAACTATTTAGCTTATCAGGGTCTTCTTGTGTGTTAGGGTTTTTGTGGCAACTCAAGTAAAATAATTTTTCTCGATGCTCCAACCTAACATCGAGTGTTTCTCAAAACTTCATAGATACTTTACCTATAGTCTAGGATGATACTATATTTCTCACTATCAAATTCAAGTATTGAAGAAATGACCATGTGATACACACACACACACACACACACACACACACACTTACACTTAAACTTTAAACTTGCTGAGATATGATGAACTTTATCTTCTTTTTGTGTTGTCTATGATACTTTCTTTTGTTGAATGTTCTCTCCCTAATAGTCTTTTGAGGATGTCATGGACTAGAAGACTAGGGGCATGGGGCATGATTTACTTATCTTTTCCTTGTGGGTATACCTTGTTAGTTTGAGATGTTGAGAGCCTACGTGCTTGTTCTACCTGATGCTTTAGATATACAACATATCGTCCTTGTCTATTTTTTCAAGACTACACTCAAGGGTTATCCTAACACTTATGCCTTGATATAGGTGTAATATTTCTATATTAAACTTAGGGAATCTAATTATATTAATCATCTTGACTTACATGTCTTTGATTCTTAGGTTGGATTCTCACACTCCTATCTGATATTGATCATATTCATATGATCGTAGTTATACTAGTGATGATTGTATGATCTTTTGATGTCCCTAATAATTCTCAATGATGAAATTAGAGTCTAAATGTTTTGCATCCCTTGCAAGTAAACCATTTTGCATGCTAGTTTTATTATAGGCTTATTCTAGCATTAGTCTTTCACTTTTCATATTGAGAAAGCTTTCCCTTCATCTTTTCACAAACACTTTAGCTAATTGTGTTCATTCCTTCTCACTTTTCTTTCAACCATATCTTTTGTTCTCTAATCAACCATGTCCACTTTCTTGCTTCTTCTATACCTATCATTACAAGGGGTTAATATAATCACATATAATCTATCCAAGTATCACATTTTCAAAACATGAGTCTACATCATATACATGAGAGATAAAACTATCCATGAGAGAGATCCATGAGCATATAAACATGAACATAAAATTGAACATATATATACATGAGTAGAAATTGAAACATTACATGGAAACATAAACATAAGTGCTAAAATATCCATATGCAACAACCATCACATGAGCATAAAATGAGACAAGTACACAAATACATCGATTGAATTCAATATCTTATACATCAAAGATGTGTCAAAATATATATACAATATGGGATCCAAAATCTAGATAAATATCTTTAAAATATATATGATACAACAAAATATCACAAGGACATCAACCTATGCCTAGTCATAGATCTAAGAAAGGTTCCCCCCTCATGAGTAGGTTATATCTGAGGAGGAACTACTGATGCCCTCAATCATGGCTAATCTAATCTACCAACTCTATCTAAGTAGATAGGTACTTTTTGATCCATAAGAACTACAACAATGTATATATATATACCATGATAATAGGCTTCCCATGCTCCCTATTACTCCACCTCCCATTGAGCCTCTGCTATATCCTCCCTTAGCACCCACTCTCACCTCTTGGCCTCTTCCCATCCATCCACTAGCTTCTAGTCTCTGACCACTATGGTCATCCTCAACCCCTACACATCCACTTTTAGTGCTTGTATATGAGTATCTCTAGGTTCCTCTCCTTCACCCCCAATAGGATGCTAATACCATGGCTCTACTCACTCCACCCTATTGCACCTTAGGGGACACTCCTCCTCCTCCTCATCCTCACTCTCCTCCTTGATCTAGTGACTCAAGTTTGCATCCATCTCACCCTATTAGATCAAGAACTACTCTTGACCTTCATCCATCTCTTGCCCCTATCTTCACCTCCTCTACCATCTCCTCCCTATCTTTCTGCCATAGGTGGTGCATCTGGTAGTATAAAATGTAGGAAATGATGCCTTTATATCTCATACAAATAGGATCGATTGGCCCCTACATTTACCAAATTTGAGTGGTAGTCCCAAGGCTCCTACATCAGCATTGATGTATCCCTCATGAGTGTCTGATAGTCCAACATGGGTAGCCACCCAAGGTCCTCCTCTCTGTGAAATAAATCATATATGGTGGTCTCCATCAAGATCACCTACCTCTCTCTAAACTATCTCCAAATTCAACTCATAGAAAACGACTCCACTATATCTATGAGTCTCCCCACTAGTGACCAATTATATCATATATACTCTAACTCACATGCATCTAACCATCTAGCACACTATCGGTTGATAGTCCAACATGGGTAGCCACCCAATGTCCTCCTCTCTGTGAAATAAAGCATATATGGTGGTCTCCATCAAGATCACCTACCTCTCTCTAAACTATCTCCATATTCAACTCATAGAAAACCACTCCACTATATCTATGAGTCTCCCCACTAGTGACCAATTATATCATATGTACTCTAACTCACATGCATCTGACCATCTGGCACACTATCGGTATGGCTACTAGGAAAAGAGTTAAGCTCATCAAATAGACATCGATAGTATGTCACATCTCCACTGTAGCTTTGAGGGATGAACCCTGTGTATCTATAAATGAATAGCTCACTCTGCTCTCATGGCTACACCTGTGGTCGTATAATTGTGATATGCTCCCAAGCCCATATTTACATTAGGGCTACGACACATGTCCAAGTTTGGAAATCTTGATACATGATCGCATGAAGCTCAAGATACATGTCTGCTAGGATGGAACATCCCCATGCCATCCATCTTGGTTGACCTACCAAATCAACAACCAATCGAACCCATCCTAGAGGGAATCCCTTTTGGCCTTTGTCAGTAACTAGAGCGTGGGAAACCAATGAGAAATTCAAGAAAGGAAAGGGATACTGATCACCGTACTCATCTATGAGTCTCTCCCAACTAAGGTGTTGGTCTAGGATGGTCACATCCTCAAATATCTGTTGTACTGCCAACCTCCCCTTTGTTGGGGTCTAATCATAGTAAAACTGGTGACATAATCAAACTCATTAGCACACTTCAAATGGATAGCATAAAATTGAAACAAAAGAGTATAAAAAAATAATGATCATACTCACAAGGTCTCCATGGCATGGAAAGTGAATGATGCAATATACATCCTCTAGAGTAATGGTGGCTTGAGCAATGGGAAAATGAAAGGTATTATGCTCACTATGCCACCACTCAGCTAATGCAGTCAACAAACCATAGTTTACCCATATATAGAGCATGTGTAGAAACCACCTAAATCCCATGCTATCCATAGTAGCCTTCTCATCATCTTCTATATGATGGAGGAATTGCAACCCCACCACCTTGGGGGATCTAATCAATAATGCAGGAAAGATAATCTACATTACCAAGTCAAGAAAACATGGAAACATTAGTATCAGCTATAACGAACCAAGTGACATTATAAATATATCAAAATGATAGAAAATACTAAGCTCACACTCAAAATCTACTCCTACACATGAAAAAATGGTCAACAAATAACCAAATAATACTTTTCCCAATATTCAAGAAATACTTTTTGTTGACTAAGTATCGAATGATACTTCTTACAACTACTAGGCAATACTTTCCCATCATATGATAGTTCACACCATTCTGAGTGATAGTTGGGTACACCCAATAAAATGGAACTTTTTGAATAGTGCAATATAATTTGTGTAGAAGAAGTATCGCATGATACTTCTTAGTATAGCCATGTGATAATTTTAAAGTATTGAACAATAATTTGCAAAATAACTCATTAAAAACATTAAAAACATGTTAAAATCCCCCAAAATAGGTCAAAAAGTGCAAATTTTTTAAAGACTCATCGGGGCCTCATACTCAGGTGGTTAGTTGTGCATCCGATTGTGCCCAAAATGGTGTCTATTGGTTAGAATGCTTGTTAGAGCAACAATCTCTCTCAAAATCACTCAAGAGCTTTCCAAAATCAAAAAAGGAAAATGTATTGAAAATGATCCTTGGACCCCTTATATAGTCCTTTGACGTCATTTTGACTCATTTTTCAAACTTCTTAGAATTGTGTGAGAGTTACACCCTTGGCTGATTTCAACATCTTTGATCTATTTTTGGGATCAAAATCAAATCCTAAGTTCATCTTGATAGTCAAAAACACATTTCAAAATTCTACCTTCTTCTATGTAGTTAGCTGATCTTTTGAGGTCTAATCTTCGAATGTTTACTTGGACATCTTCATTTCTCCATGTCTTCATCATTTCTACACTCCATACCAACTTTAACTAACACCCTTAACTCCTAAATCTTCTTTATACTTGATTTGAGCTAATTTTAATATTTTATCCTTCTTGGTCAACTCTAGTCAAACTAGGGAATTCTATCACTTCCTTATGGTCACTCTTTGGTTCTAATCACATATCTATCATCATGGAATTTTCTATATCACATATTTGCATTCCCTTCACGTTATTTCAATTTTGATGTTGAGGGGGTAAAAATACTCTATCATTGGTTTCTTGCTACAACTATCTATTTTTGAGGAGCATATGCTTCATTCTTTCATTTTCTCTCAATCTATCTAATTTTCTTGATGTTAGTACTCTTCTTGAGTTCTAATATCATCTATCTCATAGTGTTTAGTACTATCCCTGCTAGGTTGCATATTTAGGACTTCCTATCTCATTCTGTATTTCATTTTTTGGAATTAGATCTCTCTATCTATTGTTGCCTACTTGGCTTATGGATTCTTTTACATCACATGTTACCAAATTGATCACACATTAATTAAAGATGGGAAAATGTAATCACCTAAAAATGGTTAATTGTCACCCTTCTTAGCATTTTGGCTAAATTATTTAATCATTTGCCTAGGCCAAATTGCTCAAAATCATTTTATTTGATTGAGCCTATAGTTTGACTATAATCTCCTAAGTCCATATTCGATTAAAAGAACATGTCCCCTTTAATTAAAAAAAAGACCCCATTCTTCTAACCCACTAAATGTGCATAAATAAAGTCCTTTTCCTATTTATAAATTAAAAGAAAAGGCTTTTGTCTCACATGAAAAGTCAACTCCTTTTCATTGGTTGACTTGATCTTGCACATGGATCATGCCAAAATTGAACCCCCACCCTTGATTATCCATTTCTTGATCTTGATCTCAACCTTTTGTCTACCTTTAAAAGAGAGAGCTCTCTCCCTCTCTAAGGATCCCATTTTTGAGCTAATGTTATGCTAGAGGTTTCTTGATAGGTTTCCTTAGAGCTTTGTGAAGAACTTCTTGCTTCTTATCTAATTCTCTCATCATCATTCTCATACTAGTTTAGAGTCATTTGCAAATAGAATGGTTTCATTTGCAATAGCTTAGATCACCTAGTTTAAGTAAAATGATTGTAATATTCTCATATTTCTTAGTTAGGTTGTATTCTTGCACTCCATATTAGCATGGTTCATTCTTGCATTGCATGCTTGAGAACTCCTTTGGATATTTACACTCTTGTTATTGTCTAAGGAACCTCCCCTTGCATGATTTACTAGCAAGGGTTGTGTCTCTAAGGCTCAGCTAAGAGCTTCTTATATGAACAAACACACACCTTGCACTTCATGGATAGGGAGCTCTAAGCTGATATTCAAGTGTTCCAATTCATGGGATATCTTGGATAGAAGGGTTTAGAGAAGTGCATAAATGTAGTGTACAATACTTTCTTTCTTGATTTAACTTAGACAATCTAGCTCAATTAGTATGGATGCTAATCTTTCCTCTATTCTAGCTTAGATTTACTTCTTTTTCTTAGCATGCATACATCAATGAAGATCTTTGGATACTTGCAAACTCAATGCATGCTATCTTCTCAAATCTTTCATTTCATAGTACACTTTGCACGGGTCTTGGTTTCTCTATCTAAGAACCATCTTCAACATTATTGGATCTTTGCATGCTATAACTAGGAAGCTATAAGCCACATTTCAAGACTTAAAATTTATTGAATCTCTTGAATATAAGGGCTTATAGAAATATTCCATATTTTTGGTATATACTTTTTGGTGCCTACCGTAGGCCAGAAATTAATTTTCAGCTTTATCATTTTAGACTTTATTTCTCTATTTTAGTGCATAAGTCTAGATTATCATTTGAACAAACTATATTTTACATGCAATTAAACTCTATTCTTCACGTGCCATACTTTTTTTTGTAGTTTTGCATTCATCCTTTTCTAGATTATCATCTAGCTTACAAGGTTTTTATCACATGATTTTGAGTCTTCGATCACCCTTTTATTTTTTATTGCAAAACTTGTAGAAGTCTATCATATGATTTTTCTTCTTAAGACAAAAGTCAAAATAGTTGATATGAAACTTATCAAATCCCCACTCCTTTCCAAGAACGGTCACCCTTTTCCAAGTTAGTAGACTCATCAATTTGGATGGATTGATCCCTAGATGGTGGAGGATTTTGAGTCTAGCTCTTTTATCCACTCTCTTCTATCACTACCAAACTTTGGTGTGTTCTCCTATTTTGTGCAGTGTCATCTTTAGGATCATCCTCTTCTTCTAGAATAGAACACATCACTAAAAGAGTGGAACCAACCTTCTTTCTTTTATGAACCATTATCTTAATCTCTTTGGGAATAACTACTACACCTTTTATTTTCTTCTTGGACATTGGTATATGAGGGGTGATATTCTCTCTCTCTCTCTCTCTCTCCCTATATATATCCCTCCTACTCTTTCCTACTCTCCTACTATCTCTCCTTTAGATACTCTCTCTCTATATATATCCAAAACATGCTTCACCTACTATGAGAAAAATCAATTTTGTAAAGTTTAGAATTAGTTATGGTGGCTAGAAATGAATTTTTTTAAAATTATGAAATATTTATAGTAGAAAAATCATAATTAATTATTTAGTTAGAAAATAACTATACAAAAATATGCATCACATCTGGGCATGAGCCCACTACTTATATGTAGAATATTGTGAACAAATATTATCATTTGATTGTGATTAAGGTGTTTGTACATACACACACTTGTTTTAAAATCTTTTTCCTAAAATTTTCAAAAATTAGATTATTATTATTATTTTTCCAGAAAAGGGCTAGTAGTTAAAACTACATTCAATTTCCTATAGATTCTATTCTTAAGTTAATTTTTAACATAAAGTTGATAAGATGTTCAACTATTTATGCCAAATTGAGTAACCTTGCTTTTCTAAATTTTCATTGCCACTTAAGGTCATAACTTGGTATACTATGATCCTACACATAACCTAGAGATGGGATGAAAAGAATGCACTACCTATCATTAAATTGAGTGAATATCCATAAATATGTGCACAATGTGTGACACAATAAATAACCTTACAAATATCTAGTGAGAAGTAACTAGAAGGGAATTATTGTTAGAGTAATAAGATATTGCTTTATTAATTAAATCATTTTGATTTAATTATTAAGTCAATTATTATCTCTATTTTACTTAAGCAAAAATTTAGACATATAATAATTAATTCTTTTATTAATTATTATCATGTGACCTAGGTTTTACCTTATTAGGGTTTTGATCCCCTTTTATAAGGATTGATCTCTTTGTAATTTTATTTATTCACTTTTGATAATAGCAATTTCTCTTTTTTCTCATCAAGAATGTATCATCTATAGATTTGGGAATTCTAACCTTCATAGCTTTTTCTTCTCTCTTTTTGTGAGAGGTGTTTGCATGCAGGTGATTCTTGGGAGTTGTGGGGTTGATCTTTCATCAACTTCAATATGGTATCAGAGCTCTAGATCTTCAAGCCCCTATCTTGTTTATGAGAAGTTTGTATTGACTTTTAGATTTGTGATTTTTATTCAAAGGGTTTCATTTTTTAGAGTTATTTTGTATTGAATCTAGGGGTCACCATTTTTTAGTACACTTTGAGTCCAAACAAACATCACCGTTAAACTCAAAGCACCCAACAACCCCTATTTTCATATTTTCATATAAATTTGTCCAATTTGGACACACTTTGAATTTGAGGCTAAGAAATATTGCTCCTAGATTGGTCATATTTCTCGAGGTGATGATTATCTAATTTTTTGGGCACATTTCTCGAGGCATCAATTTTCAAATCTTGACATGTAAATCAAGATTTTTGTTTCAAAATTGAGATTTTTGGCATGTTCACCAAGGTAGAAATTTCCTATACTTTGCATGCAAATCAAGATTTTTGGCACATTTCCTAAGGTAGTAATTTTGTGATTTTTAGCACAAAAATCAAGATTTTTGGGTGTGCAAATTGAGATAGTTTTGGTACAGAATTGCCACGCTTCCCAAGATAATTTCTAGTACTATTGGACTCACTTTTCAAGACATTTTGGCATAGGTCCTGAGGTAATTTTTTTGTTTTTCTAGTGCTTCTTTTTGACCTACATGTTGGTTTTTGGCCATAACTTGTTCATCCAGACTCTATTTTTTGATCCAAAAGAAGCACTAGAAAGCCGATTCCAAGACTGTCATGATGGTATAGTTTATTTTTATTTTTGATGTTGTTTGGTGGCCTATTTTGGCTATCAAAGTTAGAAGTTCTATTTTTCACTCTGAGAGATGCATTTTGAGACATTGTATTTTCTAGATTCTACTCCAGGCACATCCCATTCAATTTTTTTGCTTTTTTACATTCTGGTGGATATCTTGGTTTTTTAAGGTCCAGGGATCAATTTTGTTGTTTCAGATGATTTTTCATGGGTTGTACTACCTTTTGTATCATCCTTATGTCTCTTTTGAGCCTTTGTTGACATCCTTTTGTAGTATTTCTACAAACACACTGAGATAAAGTGTCACTCTATTGCATTTCAAGATCTTGCACATCTTTGTGTTTTATTGTACTCGCACTGCATTAAAAAGTGACTTGGGGGGTTTCATGTTGGCCATATTCTCCATCTTTCTTTGTCAAGTGAGTGTTCCTTCCATGACATTAGCCTCATGATGTATCGATGACACATGCCATTATAGATGTTTTTACTTCTTTTCCACTCTTGATGTTCCCGGTTCTTCTTTCTGCAAGAGATATTGCATTTAGTTTTAGTGTTCATGTCTTACCTCTTAGCATTATAGGGGGGTTATTTTGGTTCTATTTTTTTCTTGGTTCCATGAAGTGAGCTATGTATTCAGTCTTTTATCCTATGTACTAGGTGATTGCAGTGGATAGATACTTATGCATTTCAGCGAGATGGATCATTTACCATATAGACATTCTTTCATTCCTATTTTTGGAGGCCATAAAGACGCCTTCCATCTTCAATTGATCATCTCTTTAGACTTATTCTTCTCTACCTGGTCATGTTTTATATAATGGAGCCCCTTTAGATCAACAGTTTGGTAGTGTTTGCAACTTCATGCTTTAGTAGTATTTGTCATGATCATCTTTTATTCCTATCTTTTGGAACATTCTTTCCATCTCTTTTTGGAGTAGGGTTTTTCCCATGTGGTTTTCTCTATTTCTCCATCTTTACAAAGATTTGGTTGTGCTTGGGTACCTCATTAGGCCTTGTTGCTAAGACCCAAATTTACTTTCAGTAGTAGTTTCTAGGTTTTTAGCTACTCCCTAAGTTTATCTTAAGGGGGGGTGTTAGAGTAATAAGATATTTCCTTATTAATTAAATCATTTTTATTTAATTATTAAGTCACTTATTATCTCTAATTTACTTAAGCTAAACTTTAGACAGATAATAATTAATTCTTTTATTAATTA
This sequence comes from Cupressus sempervirens, assembly GCA_028749045.1. NCBI lineage: Eukaryota > Viridiplantae > Streptophyta > Pinopsida > Cupressales > Cupressaceae > Cupressus > Cupressus sempervirens. Next base: position 570,031,687 of record CM053792.1, on the reverse strand, counting down.
TTATCATGCAACCTAGGTTTTACCTTGTTAGGGTTTTGATCTTCTTTTATAAGGATTGATCTCTTTGTAATTTTATTCATTCACTTTTGATAATCGAAATTTCTATTTTTTCTCATCAAGAATGTACCATTTGTGGACCTGAGAATTCTAGCCTCCATAGCCTTTTCTTCTCTCTTTTTGTGATAGGTGTTTGCATGTAGGTGATTCTTGGGAGTTGTGGGGTTGATCTTTCATCAACTTCAACAATTACTAATGTATTGAACTAAATCAACATGTCATGAATTTCAATGCTATGGTCATCAAGAACAAAAGGATGAATTATCTCAATATGAGAAATGGAACTAAGAAATAAGAGACAAGATTTTGATTCATTGGGACATGAAAGATGTACTCTATACTTGAAAGGATATCAAAATGACTATGATTATATGTACTCTACATATGCAACAAAAATTAGCTAATTGTCTTTGTGATTCTCTAAAACATAAAGATATATGAGATTCATTGTAGTTCTCCCAAAGACAAGTCAAAAATATGTGGGGATAAATAATGTCCAATTATGCACAAATAGTGACACCATCAATATTAGAATCAATAAATCCTATAGTTTGGTCAGTAGTGATCCTCTAAGCACACTTATGAGTTTGGTTAAGGGATGAGTCCATGAAAAAGTCTTACCACCTAAGATGTATCAAGATTTCACATGGTACCAAGACTCATAACAAAAGGATGAACCAAAAAATCCATGTTACCTCCTTAATAAAATATCAAATCCCAAAACATTATTTCATATAAACCAAATCAAATAAACTAGGTTAAATAAATATAAAAATTTTAGGTGTAAGAACATCAAAGTGATTGACTAGAAAGTGGAAAAGAAGAAAATATGAATAAAATATAACTATGCAAAATTAATTTTCTTTAATACATATATAGATATAAAGAGAACTACTTACCTCTCCAATGCAACAATAATCATAAAAACTCAAAAAACAAATATATTAATGAAATTTTATGAGCTTGAGAACTAAAATTGAAGATTTGGCTTAGATTAAGCATGGTCAAGCATTGGAGTTGATTCTAATTATGAAATTAACACGATTAAGAAGTGATAAAAAAGAAAACTTCCAATAGTATCTTATCTATTCAAATGTAATATCATATGCAAAAGTTATACCCAATTTACAAAAATAGGTCAAAAACCAAATAAGGAGGTAACGTAGTGCCTATTGATGTCATCACAAGGAATATTTGGATTGCTTGAAAAGTTTTTGTCACTAGAATAAGTTATACCTAATAGAATATTCTTCTCCCTATTAGAATATGCCATCATAGATTAAATAATTTTGAAAAAGAAATATTACATGGAAAGTGAGTCCAAAGGAAATATTCCTAGGGATCTAACACCTTTCAAAATGGTCAAATTTAGCCAAATTGGGGCAAACCAAAAATAATTTAGTTGTAGGGGTTGAAGGTGTGGATGAAGCAGAAGTACCATGAAGAGAGGCAGGGACATGTGAGGAGTGGTTCGGTCATCCCCATCCATCTCATTGGAATTCAACATTTCCTGAGACAACAAGAAATGTGTCCTCCCACTTTTGAATTTTAAAAAAATCAATTGGTTTTTAGTATTTTCTAAATTTTGGATGCATATGCATATGACTTTGGGAAAAAATGGAAAACCAAAAAGTATATATATATTTATGTTTGTTTCCATAAAATTAATGATGGTCTAATATTTCTTTGTAAAAAGAAAGGAAAACTACCATTTTTCCTTTTAAGAAAAAAATTAAAAATCAAATAATATAATTATTTTACTTGCTCAAAAATTAAGAAGTTTTAGGGGGAGATTACATGAATTCCAATGAAAGAACTTCATTACCAAAAATATGATTTTTTTTCTTGACCTTTGAAAATTGGCTGAATTGATTGTTAAACATCTTTATGTTCTTTTCCATTCTCAATACAATAGTGATGCCCAATTGAACCTAAAGTATAGCCAAAATTGTCTTTAAGGTTGGATCTCTTTGAAAATTGAACAAGAACTTAATAGATCTACTTTGACACTTATAGGAGTTGATGATGATTTCAACCAAATGTCAAATAATCATCTACGAGTAGGTCAACTATTACAAAGAAAGAACAAGTGATATAATTTTATCAAGACAACCAAATTATTTTATATTAGTTACACAAAAATGATATTTGGATTACAGTTACAATTTTAATGAGATTAATTACAAAGCATAGATAATTTTTTTAATAGAAATAAACAGATCTAATAATAGAAAATTCTAAAAAATAAACTAAATTCAATTAGAGCTCAATTGGATTTAACCAAACTAAATTAGGTTGAACCAAATCTTCCCTAAGTGAACTTAAGCTAAGCATATATGTGAAAACATGTACTCAAAATGCATGAGTATGTAAACAATTATCTGACAACAACACAAAAATATGCACGATGCAACAAATATGTATGAAGCAAAAAATATGCATGCTCTAACAACTCCCAAGATGTCTTTGGACATTTTTATTCTTTCCCACAATGATAAGGATTTAAGGAGGTTGGTGTTGTTGTTGTCATTGATAATGATGAGAGGTGGTCTCTCCTTAACATCACGTATAACCTTGCTAATGTATGGGACCCTTGGGTGCTATCATTTGATGTTACTCTTGCCACTCAAACACCTTGTTTTTATTGTTTATCATCTCTCTAGAATTTGCACATGTAACTAGTTTCTTGCTTTCTAAGCTTTTCTTGTGCGATTTTATGCTTTTTTGACATTGCTCTAGTGATTCTTAGGAGTGATCTTGAGTCCTCTTACTCTTTTTTTTTTGTGAATATGTGTAATTTTGTATAAATTAATAGAATAGACACACCTATTCATTAAAAATGGCCATCATTTTATAAGAAATATACTAAACATTTTGTTGTATTTTTTAACAATATCATGAAACCTTCACGTGGTCCCCTTATTTGAATATCTTAATCTCTACTATTTTCTCAAATGGTAGTATATATAGTAGATTTCAAGTTCTATGAATCATGTTCTTGTCACACTTCAAATTTTGATAATGACTACCTTTGATTTCTTATCCAAATAAAAAAAAAATATTTTTAAAAGAAAAATGGCCACTTTTGACCCACTTTTTGATCTCCCATTTCCATGCACATTATATACATCTATAGGAATTGTATGAGGATATTATTTTATATTACCAATACTAATGTAATCTATTTTTCTAATTAACCAGTTTTCATGTTCATGATAGCTTAGAGTTTCACATTAGAATGAGAGTAAGATGGTGTTGTTGAATGTGCATGATACATTATATTTTGACAATATGTATGTAATCACTTTATTAATTAAAGGATCATAAATGCAAATGATCAAGAGTTGAGTTAGTGATCACAATTCATCACAAGAAGATATATTTTCTACATGAGTGTGGGAATTATCTCTCGAGTTTTTGAAAAAATATGACTATATCATTATTTCTTCCATAACATAAGGAAGTTATAAAGAAAATTACAACTACATGCAAAATAACATGACTTTATAAAACTACGATAATACAAACATATAATTGGTCAATCAAAAAAATTATTTGGAGACAATTAAAATTATTTAATAAATGTAAAGAAATTTATCATACATTGATGATCAAAGTGCATAGGATTTATTTGCCACTATATTAAAGAAATGATCCCAACTAAATCTGTGTACCTTTAAGATATTAATTCCCACTAGGATTAACTTTAAGATATGAAAGAGATGTTATAAACTAAACATCTCATTCAAATAATGCTTTGTTATGTGATTGGATTTGTTATAAGGTTAGCTAGCTACATTTATTTTACTTGTATGTCTGAAATGTATGTTAGGTATTGAGCTATCATTTTATTCACTTCATTTTTTCTTCAATATTCCCTCTTTATTGAACCATAATTTAGTACATAACCCAAGATTCCTAATCTAGGTCTAATGTCTTATTTTTTATGAGCTATGTTTAAAAAATAATAATCTTAATTTATTATTATTTTCAAGGAGATCAAGTGAAAATGTGATAAATTCATCCACAATCTATTTATTAAGGTTAGCAAGACCATTTTTAAATTAGAAAGGAGATCATTTGAAAAAATGATAAATTTGCATCCACTTTCTAATTTTTTTAGTTTAGCATGATCATTTTTAAATTATGAAGGAGGTCAAATAATTGTTTGAAAATTCAATGTTGCTAGACAATTTATATTCTTAAAATTTATTATCAAATAACAATTAAAAAATAATACATATTCATAAAAGAATTAAGGAAACAAATCAATTAATAATTTTCAATATCATTACCATTTCTAGCACACTATAGTTTATAGGGGGAGTGCTAACCGATTTCTAAAAAAAATTTAAAAAAACAATCATTATTTATATTTTAAAATTGTCTCGATCCATAAAATCAAAAAATGAAGTTAAATACATGTTAAACTTAAGTACATTCCTTAAAGGAATAGAACTAATCTATGAAAACTATAAAGATTTTGATTACTTGGTATTTACCACAACCATTTTTATTTATTTATTAATCAAAATAAGTAAATGGACATCCAATTTCAAGAAGGTTAATGTCTTAACTAAACTTGGTTAAGAAATTAACTAAAAGAGGTTAATGGTTAAGAGTCATTTTTCGCCTCCATCAACATTTGCTCTCTCTCCCTAAATCTCTATGTACATTCTCTCTCCCTGAACCACAACTTTTTGGAAAAGTTAAGGTTAGAAAGTTGGAGTTTATGGTAAGCCTTTTCACTCTCTCTCCCCAAACCTACGTTCATTCTATCTTGCCAAACCTGAACTTTTTCCCCTAATCCTAAGATGTGCAGTTTAAAAATCCCAACCCAAACTCATGTTTTAGAATAACTAGTCTATGAAAACTTCCAAGAAAAAGGATAGTTCTGCTAGGGTTTATATGGCTTTCCTCTAAATTTTTTTTGTTTCCACTGCTTATCATACAACATTTACTACTAGAATTAGTTTTAGGTTATAGTGACATTAACCTTCTTTGGCCCAAAAGTTAATGCTGATGTTAGAGCTGTTGTTGTTGGTGCTAATGGCTCCTCTGAGAAAATGCCCACACAAGTTTATTCCCAATTTGTTCCTTAAGGTAACTCCTCTCCTGATATTGTTTTGATTAAGTAAAAATAGGTTTTAAAGGACTCGAAACCTTACAACAACAGTGTTCTAGAGAGTAGCATGAGAAAATAACAATAGAGAGAAGAAATAAAAAACAACATGAAATAGACCCCAGGAAACAAAAAAGAGGTCACATAAGATAGTGCTAGAATTTAGACAACAAAAGTCTAGTAAAGGTATAACAACCAACCAGCTAAGGAGTATTAATCAAATTCACAGCTTGGTCCACTAGAGAATGCATGGTTTTAGCATCAGCTTTCACCTTGTCTTTCTTACTGGTTTCCTCAATCTTCTTTGAATGGGCTCGAGTATGCTTGCTAGGTCCTTGAGAATCAACCCTTGGGGGAAAATCCTAGCCTTTGTTTGCCTCATTCTTTTTCAAGAAATTAGTTATATTATCCACCAATTTTTAAAGCTGTTTATCCATGTTACCCAACCTAGTTTCAAGTTTTGACACCTTCCCCTGGATACTGGTAATGTCCTTGTCCATAACCCTCTGCTTAGCTTCCATCACAGGGATCTTGTGCATTAGATTTTTCACTTCTTTCGCATTTCCTATGACCTCTAAAAGCTTATCAATGTGCTGACCTAAGGTTCTTTCCCCTCTGGCCATTTTGCTCAAATGATCCATTTCCTTGTTCAATAGCACCATTTTATGCTTGAGGATGCCAATGTCCTTCTGAATAGAGCCAGGGTAACCAAATAGGCCTTTAGAAGACCCTAGCCCACCACCGACAAAATCACCTCCATTAGATTTAGACCCCTATTCTCCATCATCAACATAGTTATAATCCTCATTCATCTTATTGACATTTTTATTATCCTATTGCCGCATAGACTTCCTTCTCCTCTCCAAGCGTTTAGCTAGGGGCTCATCATCAGAATGAGGAGAAGCCCTCTCATCATGACAACCCTTTCCCTTTCCTTTGTTGCCTCCCCTATTTTTGATATGCTCTCTGAAAATTTCTTCAACATAATCACTTTCCTTCTCCCAGTCAAAATCTTCCTTCTCAACATTCTTTTTCTTCTTTTTAGTGTTGCCACCTGAACCATTTTTTAGGCTAACCAGACCCCCTTCGACGTCATCTTGCGTATTAGAGTTGTAGCCCTTTTATTTAATGCTCCCTTCAGTATCTTGATCACCCCCTTTAAAGTTTTTGGGTTTCAACATTTTTTTTGATTTGAGCACATTCATAATCAATACCATTAAACCTACATGGCAGACATGTTCTCTAGTCAGATCACTCTAGATGGCTTGGGTAGAGATGGAAAGAGATTAACAATAGATAGGAAGGAAAATTCACCCTAATATCATGTTGAAAATAGTTTTCCAACAAAAAGTGGTAACCATACAATTTTGTATATCTACCATCCAAAGTCAAATATTCCATAATAACAAAGAACACAAACTACCATGGATGAGACACATAAGCCAAGTTAAAATAAGAATTACCTATCTTAACCAGATGATTTCTTTCCTGTTAAGTCTCAACAAAGTCATCAATCACCTTATCTGAGATCTTCCTTTCCCTATAAAAATTCATCCTGTCCAAATCCAAACTAGTAGCCTCCACAATGATCTCTTCCATGACCTCCATCCTCTAGTTCCTGACCAACACTGAACCATCCTTCCAAGATTTAATGAACTGGTGCATGATTGCAAGGTTATTACCTTTGAGTCTCTCCATGTAACTGGTAAAATTGCCATGCCTGAGGATATCCCAAACCTTTGGTTTATTCTTCCATTCCACACAGCTAGGTTGTTCGACCCATTTCCTCTTTCCCCCCATTATCTCTACTACATATGCACTAGTTTGCTTGCATTGAAAACCCCCAAACACTCTGCGATCACTACTACCTAAACATAGATAGAAAGAAGAAACCCATAATCTATGTGAGCTGCCTACATTTCTAAAAATAAATGCCTACCTCACTCCAAAGGAGTTAAATTCATAATTCACTAACATTATCATTATTAAGGGATTTTTGCTGGGATTTCCATTCGTCATGCTTAACATGCTCACAACCATCAGTAGGTAGAGTGTCATATGACTCCTACATGATCTTTTGATCATTACAACATGCCACACTTGAAGCCCAATTGGCTAAACCATTGGCTTCCCTATAATTATGGGATATTATGCAATTTTGGAAAGAATTAATAATATATTTTGCCTTAGAAATAATATTGCTAATGGTCCATGAAGGTGGGTTAATTTTCTTTAAGAAGTTTATGATATTAAGGGAATCACCTTCAATCCAAATGTTCTTCAAATTCAAATCTTTGGCATAAATAAGACCATAAAGTGTAGTAGAGGCTTCAACAATGTGATTGGTTTGACACCCCAAAGGTATAGCCATATCACCAACAAAGTCACCATTATAATTTCTAATCACCACTCCACAACCAATGATGCTCGGGTTCCCTTTTGAGGCCCCATAAAAGTTAATGTTAAACTAATTTGTCAGAGGACAATCCCATCTTGCACTTTCCCTTGGGTTAGGATCCTTTGTGTTCAAAATCAAATTCCTGATGTTCTAATTATTAATCACCTCAATATCCCACTCATTAGAAGGTTGCTGTCCCATACCACATATTTTGATATTTTCATGCAAAGGGACCTTGATTTTATGGAAAACCTAAATTGGATTGGATTCTACCCCTCTAAAGATCGTGTCATTACGTTCCTTCCATATACCCCAGCAAAGATAAGGAAGGATAAAATCCCACAATTTAGTTATCAAAGAATTCTTGGAAGGAACTTTCCAACAAGAGAAGAACAGCTGGATGGTAGCATGAGAGACCCAGTCCATGTTAACTAAACTCCAAATTTTATCCCAAACCTACTTAGTAAAGGAACAATGGAGCATAATATGATCCACCGACTCCCCATCATTCTTGCAAAGAACACATCGATTAACAATGAAAAACCCCCTCTTCTTAAGATTGTCAAGAGTTAATATTTTATTTTGCAGAAGAATCCAAAAAAAGATATTAACTTTAGGAGTCATACCTTTCACCCAAGTTGTAGCCCAACAAGGTACATCATGATCCTCAAAAGAATTAGTGTAGGTTGATGAAATAGAGTACACACCACTAGGATCGGCTTTCCAAATTAGAAAATCCTCTTCATGGTTTAAATAACAAGCATTCAAGCATTTAGCAAGTTTTTCCAAATTCAGATCCACCCTAAGAAGATTTACCCACAAATCATCCTTCAAGTAATCGCTAACCAGAGAACCAAATTGATTCTTGCACTGCACCATAAACCCATTCTATCTTGGGACTTCACAAAGGGGGTTATCCAAAATCCATATATCTTCCTAGAAAAGGACTTTCAATTCATTTCCTACTTTCCATTTAACTTATTTCCTTAAGATATGTTTAAATTTTTGAGCATTCTTCCATATCTGAGATCCCCTTTGATCAACATCAGTAAAAAGGAAATGCTGAAAATCAAAGTTATCCTAGTTATATTTCTCAGCCCAGATATTCGTCCATTCCCCCTCTTCCTTATGCCATCTCCAAAGAAGTTTAGCTAGTAAGAGTTCATTCATAGTAGAAATCCTTTGTAGCTCAAGCCCTTCCTCCCCCTTGGGAATGCAAACATTCTCCCAAGAAATAAGAGGAAGTCTCTTTTTAGTCCCCATACCAGTCCACAAGAAGGTCTTTTGAATTTTCTCAATACCAAGTGCAAACTTTCTTGGGATTTTAAAGACACTCAAAGCATAAAGTGGAACACTTTGAACGATAGATTTCAAAACAATAATCTTCCTAGCCTGACTTAGGAGAGATCCCTTCTAGCCAACAAGTTTCACATGGATCTTATCAATCAGAGAGTTCTAGAAGCTGTCAAGAGGAGATAAACCCAAAGATAACCCCAGATAAGTACCTAGCAAGGAACCATTCTCACACCCAATAATCCTTTTAATCTTCAATTGTCTAGCCTCACTAACATTGATCAAGTAATTCACACTTTTATTCCAATTAATGGTTTGACCAGTAGCATCCCCATAGTCAATCAAAGCCTTCTTAATATTCCTAGCATTTCTCACCGAAGCCTCCCCCATTACAATAGAGTTATCCAAAAATTGCTGATGCAAGCACACGAGAGCTGAGGAAGAAGGGATGAGACCCACAAAGTCTCCTTTCACAACAATATTATTCACATATCTTCCCAAGCATTCAGCCAAGATAATAAAAAGAATAGGAGAAATTGGGTCTCCTTGTCTTAGGCCCCTAGACGCCTTAAAAAAGGAGGAAGGGGAACCATTAACAAGCACTAAAAATGAAGTCGAAGAAATTAACATAAAGATAAGATCCTTGAATCTCTTGTTAAAGCCAAATGCTTCCAACCCCCTAAGAAGGAAGTTCTAGTCAACTCTATCATATGCTTTAGAAAGGTCAAGCTTAAGAAAAAATCCTTCCTTCTTAGACACCACAAGAGAATGAATGTTTTCATGAATATATATAATGGAGTCCAAGATCTTTCTGCCTAGAACAAAACCATTTTGCTATCTAGAAATGATAGCTAGAAGAATAGAAAGAATTCTAAGAGTCAGAACTTTAGAAATAATCTTATAAAAAGAATTACATAAATTGATAGGCCTAAACTCATCCAAACTATCAACACCTAGCTTCTTAGGAATAATGACAATAAAGGTACCATTTAACTCTCTAAGGAGGTTTCTCAAACCAAAAAATTCCTTGACACCATTACTAACATCTATTCCAATGATATGCCAGTATTTATGAAAGAACAAGAGAGTAAACCCATCAGGACCAGGGGACTTATCGCCCTCAAAAGAGAAAACTACCTTAGTAATCTCATCTATAGAAGGAATGGAAGAAAGGAAATAATTTTGGGCTTCAGAGATGCAAGAAGGAATACTCTCCAAGAACATTGTCTACTTCTCTAAATTTAGGACTAGGTCACATCGCAGCAAGCTGCCAAAGAACACCATGGCCTCCCTTTGAATGATTTTTTTGTTATCAGTCAAACCATCATCCATCTTAATTTTGGAGATTCTATTAACCATCCTATTCTTCAAGGTAGTCATATGAAAGAACTTGGTATTCCTATCACCTTCTTTAAGATAAACCTTTCGGGATCATTGTCTCCAAAACATTTCCTCCTTAGTAATAATATCATGAAGTTCAACTAGCTTATCACTCTCCTCTTCCCTAAAAACCATCTCATAACCATAAGTTTGAATCCTATCTTGAATTTCTTTAAGCTCCTTCACAATTGTTTTTTTGTTCTAAAAAATGTTACCAAAGGTGGTTTTATTCCAGATTTTAATGTGTTTCTTAACATTTTTCAATTTAGCTACCACTCTAAACATAGCTGTATCCTCAACATTAATGTTCCACCACTCCTAAATGAGACTCTTCAAATTAGGATGAAGGGTCCACAATTTTTCAAAGTTGAAAGGAAAATTCTTCTTAAAATTAAAGTGGTTAGCAGAAAAGAAGATAGGGTAGTGATCCGAACCCACCCAAACCTAGGCATTGAGTGAGCATTTATAATTCAAAATTCACTCATTGCTAATAAGAGCATGATCCAGTCTGACTTGAATTAGATACTTACTAGTTCTTCTATTTTTCCAAGTGTACTCAATCCCATGTAAATCAATATCATGTAGCATATGGAAGTCAATAAAGTTCATAAGATCTAATCTGTTATCTAGATTGGTTTGATTGCCTCCCTATTTTTTAGAATCCTTTAAGGGGGTATTAAAATCCCCTATCACCGGCCACTTATCCTTAGCAAAAAGCTTTCTCTAATTATATATTTCTTCCCAAAGAGCCTTCCTCCCACATTTGGTGTTGGGGGCGTAAACATTAGTAAGGACCCAACTAAAGTTGTCTTTTGAATTAAAAAAATACACATTCATCATATTTCTACTTTGATAAATGAGTTCCCCTTGAATCCATTTATTAATCCAAAAAACTTCCAAACCACCTAAAGCTCCATTAGAATCATTTCCAATAATCTTTCCTCCCTTAAAGATAGAAAGACCTTTGACCTTATCCTTGAGCATCTTAGTTTCTTGAATAACAAAAATGTCAGGTCTTTTATCCCTAATCATATTTTTTAAAATATCATGTTTGTGAGGGTTATTTAACCCTCATATATTCCATGAAATGATCTTCATAATTTAACAAAATGTCCAGATTCAAGGATGGTTCTCTAACTTCCATTAGCAATGCTCTTGATAGCCTTAGCTATTCTTTTGTGCTGATTAGAAGGTCTACCAGTAAAAGATGGAGAAGACCCAACATCACCATTCTTGATAATGGCTCCACCATTCTTAGACAAACCAAACTTACCCTTAATTTGCTTAGAATCAGCTTTTGATCACTTCTTATTGTTTTACACTGGGGCAGAGTCCTCATCTTCTTTTTTATTATTTTTCTTCCTACCCCTAGATATTTTCCTACTACTATCCAATTGGCCTCAGAACTTTCCTTTTCCAAAACTACTTCCTCAACATGGGAGATAGTGAGAATGTCCTCAACAACTCCACAAACAAAGGAATTATCCTTCAGCATAGGAACCTGAGCTAAAGTCTCCTTTTGAGATCCATCTATAATAGAAATTTGATCCTCCATAGAAAGACTCCCTAAAGCTTCCTAATTCCTCTTTATACAAACAATCTCAAGATTCACCAAAGTATCCTGAAAAGGGGTAGCCACATTAGTCACCATCAAAGGTGAGTTAGTATTAAACTCCTTTGGGGGAACAACCAAATCAATATCCTCCCCAACATTATTTCTCAAGTCTTTATTCTCCCCAACATCCTTTGAGAGATCATTTTGTACTGGAAGATCTTGATGGGGAGCACCATCTGCTCCATCCACAGGGCTGCTATCCATTTGGACTATGTCCTTTGGAGGACCAGGCACCTCAACTGCCACCACCACCTCTTTAGATAGGTCTTTCTTTACCAAAATTTTCTTACTCTTCTTAGAAACCTTCTTAGCTTTTCCTTTAAGAGACAAACATTTCTTAGGCCAATGACCTACTTTCTAGCAATGTAAGCATGTAAAAGGGATAGATTCATACTCAATCCTTTGGTCCCAAAGATCATGTTCAGATTTAGAGCAATAGATTTTGAAAGATCCACCCCGTGGGAAACCCCAACACAAAACCTAGCATAGTTTAGTCTCCTCCTAGAAATAATCACTGGATCTAAGGAGAGGAGTTCTCTAAAAGTATTGGCAATGCCCTTGAATACATCTTCCACCCAAAACTCAAGAGGGAGACCATGAAGCTTTACCCACACAGGGGCTTGAATAGCTGAATCATCCAGAGAATAAAGATTGGGGGCCCATTTCTATAACATTAGGGTATGCTTCCCCATAATCCAAGGGCTACTACACATGATATCTCTCTTATCCTCATCACAAGAGAAACAAAAAGAAAGACAACCTTTAGCCATAGCAGAAATATCCACTTGACCCTTCAAACACCATTTTCTTCGGACAAAAGGTTGCACATCTTCAATATTAGGTCGCACTCGAATGAAGCACCCTACCAAGACAGAATACATACAAGAGATATTTCTATCAATGATTTGATCAAGAATTTCAATAGAGAACTTACCGTTATCCTTTGCAGAGATGCCTTTGACTGGTGGGAAAGTAGACTTTCTAGAAGATTGAATGGCAAATAGATTAGACCATTTTTTATTCTATTTGGGCCCCCCACTTGCATCCACCAGGAACCTTACATCATCAACATCGCTAGAATCACCATCCCCATATTTGACAAGGGAATCCCTAGACTGCTCACCAAGTATAGGGGAATTCAAAATCTAATTCCCATCTGAACACTCTTGGCTCCCACTCGCCATCTCCTACTTCCCAGTTTTATCTCCTCTCCTGAAATTATGCTTAGAGAGTGGGTTTCCAAGGTCTAGACACCACAAGGTGTCTACCTTAAGGGTATTCAAAGCCTTACCAAGGAATTTTTTCTATTTTTTTTTGGTAACCATAGCTAGGATAAACATGTGTTTTCCTATGACCACTGGTCTATTAGGTCTTCCCTTTTAGTTTTCTAGAGATGGTCTCAAGACTTTTTTTATCTTTGATGACCACAAGATTAAAGTGTCAGTTTTAGTTGAATTTCCTAGGCTCCCAATAATGTGTTGGTGATTCTTATAGCCTATTGTGTAAACTGCCAAAAAAGTGATATACCTTGAGCGCAACAAGTTTTACAATGCTCACTCTCAACATAGTGTCTCTGTTGAGGTTGATCTTTCTAGGGACCTCAAGGAAACTATGGAGATTCATATTAGTAGTACCTACACCTTCACCTAGAAGTTTCTTTCCCTAAATCTTTTGAACACTTTCTATCATTGCTAGTTCAATGAACACAAGACTAGGGATTATCCCCTGCTAGAGTGTAACATTAGCAAGTTCTAACAGCTAAGCTTTCTATGACAGTAAAAAAATATGAGTGGACCACTATCATTGAAAGGGGAAAAAGGAAATACTTTTTCCAAAGAAGGTTCTTTGTCATATAATATTGGATGACCCATCTCTATTATGGAATAATTGGTCTCTTTGATTCCTCTACTTATACTTCCACCCCCTTCAAACCCTGGTTCTTAGGGGATGGGAGGTCTTGACGATATCAAGCCTTGACATACTTGGCTTCGAGCACCACAAGAGACCTCAATGATTTCCCCATAGTCCCCTTTTCACTCTCATAGATGAGAAGACTAAAATGAGTTTTCTAACCTTGGAGAGAAATAAAGGGTCATCTCCATTAGAGATCCCTTGTTTGAATCTTCCTCCACATTCTTCCATAACAAGTTCTCCTCTCTTGCTGACAAGGATATCATGCAAGCTGGTTTATGATGAATTTTCTCTCATGGAGTGTGCGGGGTCTAATAGACATCCCTCCAATATATTTTTTCATGATACCAAGTGTAGGCTTGGTAAACTTGATTTCCTTTACCTTCAAGAAGTCAAAATTGATGGGTTTCTTCTTAACTCAGCTTGTCATGTTATTTGGCTAGAGAGTGCCATATTTTCTTCCTTGCATGAAGCTAGTTGAGGCAGTGTAATTACTCTTCTCTCACCTCATTTATCTTCTCCTATTATTTTAAATGGGAAAGATTCCATATAGAGACCTATTTATATTATATTGTCTTTTTAAAATTATTCTTTTGGTATTGTTAATATTTATGCTCCCAATGATGGCATGGATCATTCACACCTATGGCATTGGATGACAGATCATCTACCACCTTCCAGCTAGGTTTTTTGTGAGGAATTCAATATGGTTGAGTTAGCTATTGACAAGGAAGAAATTTTACCTTTTTGATGATCATATAGTGAAAGAGACTATTGGTTCTACATCCATAATAAATTGGGCCTATTTGATACCAATGCCATCCGCTATTGGTCAAGAGGAGTTTGGCATACTTCGTTCAAATTTCAAGTTGGTATTGATAGGGTTTTTAAGAGACTTGATCATGATATTCTTACAAACCAATCTTTCTTTTCTTTCTCTAAAGAGAAAGATTTACCTCTCATTCTCTTGACAGATATGACCTTGTCAGTGTTGGAATAGTTTAAAATAACTGAGAAAGGTGAGGGGGTGAATTAGTTATCCAAGGTCCAGATGCAAAAATAAAACTTTTCATAGCTTAGTGAACCCAAAAAACATTCATATCTATGCATGCATCCATAATATTGTGCAATCACTAAAACTTGTAGGTTATTGTCAAATCAACTTGCATAAATGTAAAACATGAAACATAACAGATTCATCAACACTCTTGACACAATGATTTATATGGAAACCCAATTTGGGAAAAACCACCAATAACATGCTACTCCTTTTCACTCTTCTAAAGTGATTCCCTCTGAAAGGCCAAGCTTGTTAAAGGTTACAATACAAACTTTTAAATGTAACCTAGTTGAAGGATTTCAATCACCCTGTTAGAAGTGGGCCTTGTTAAAGGGCTTTAGGCTATTCACTTGGAATTCCACCCAGTTAAACTATTTATAATTGACTATTAGGTTAACCTTACTCCAGAGGATTTACCCTATACTGATACAATTGTTAGAGAGTAATAGTATAGCTTTGATCTGATACAATTATAACTTCTCTTGTAGATTATAGCTCTCTATTCAGTCCTCAATTCTACTTGGCCTTCATACTTTGTAGCTCTGATATCTTGTTCACCCTTCAAGCATTCATCTCCTTAAGAATTCATGCTTAGCATGCCATTGTAGACTCTTCTCTTAGGTCACTTTATGAAGAAAAACCCTTAACTCCTCTACCTTAGGTTCTCATGCATGACAACTTTGCTTCATGACTAGACATTCCTATAAATAAGAAATTAGGATATTTTCCCGCTCATTTTCCATCGTCCAAATTAGATTTCAAATGGATCAAGTAGGATACAATGTATCTACCCCATATCTCATATCTCTTCTAGAAATTTCTCCTAGAATCCATTTGAATTTACCTATAAATAATTTATCTCAGATTTTGTACCACCATCTCATTAACCTTATCATCCACTTGGTTCACAAAATTCAAGAAAATTAATGTCAGCTCAAATTTAGCAAATCTTCAACTTTAAAATAATGTAGCAGCTCGACATTATCAACCTTATGATGCTCGACACATATTGCATTGCTCAACATCTACTATGAAATTACTTGGCATCAAGTAAAGTTGACTGATGCTCAACATCAACTAAACTTTACTTGGCATCAATTGTCTTTCTTGGCATCCACTAGAATTTTGCTTTTACTTAGCTCCAACTAACTTTCTACTAAGCTTGCACTGGCTTTGCTTGACACCTACTCTCCACTTGGTCAAGCTTGGTAGACAAACTTTATGTAACTTGTTCTTCTAAACTTTCTTAGTGTAGCTAACATTTGTAACCTTAAGTAGATTATCAATACATCATGTCATCACTATCTTAACTAATCCTTGTACTTCATTACATAATCATAACTCAACCTTTCCTCTAGGTGCTTTTGTTACATCTTATTGATCAAATCCTCTTCATCAATCAACTAAGTGATAGTACTTGAATCTTATAGGTAGTTGTCTTACCAAAAAATAACTAGTTTAACATTAATGATAAAATAATAACTGAAATACATAGTCTTCTTCAACAATATCCCTCTTTTAGTGATCTTTTCAATCAGATCTCAACAATCTCCCTCTTTGGCATTGATGGCAAACCAAACTGATCAACTAAGTCAATCAAATGATGAAAATCTTGTTCAACCAAACTGACTAGGTTAAAACAGTAAGACAATACCAAAAAGAAAACTTGTATCAAAATTTCTCCCTCTATCAACAACTTCCATCTTCTAATTAGGTTACAAAACTCCTTCTTATGAATCACTCTAAGTTCCTTCTTGTATCTTTTCATCATACATTTGATTTCTCCTAATATTGTTGATCAGTAACACTCTTCATGTCTTTGACAACAATCTCTTGATATTTTCCTCTTGATACTATTGATCAGGAATATCTCCCTTAGTATTTATACTAGTTTGATTAGCAAAATATCTCCCTCTATGATTATGCATTTTGGCTTTGATGAATCTCCCTTTTGATTAGTAAATCTCTCCCTCTTTTCTGGCTTTTGATCAATATCTCCCTATCTATTCTGACTCTTGATCAGTAGAATATTTCCCTCTTTGAAAATAATGCCAAAGACATATCATCTTTTCATCTTAAAGATGCAAATATAGGCTTTTGTAGTTTCCTTAGTGTGTCCCTTTGTCACCTTGCTTGCGACTGATTTGGAATTATAACTATTTGATTACTTTAGGAAACTCCTAAAGCAAGACCCTCTGCATCAATGTGTAACATATGAATATCAACTTGTTTGATGTAGGGCACTCCTCTTGTTACTTAGATATCCTTTGGTAGTGGTATCACCCCTAATTTACCTCTTATATACTCATGAGTGTCCTTAGGTAATGGTTTTTTGAATATATCAACAATTTTCTCCTTTGTGTTGACATATTCCATCTTCACCTCTTTATCTTGAACTAACTCTCTCAAGAAATGATACTTGATTGTAATGTGCTTTGTCTTTGAGTGCATCATTAGATTATTTGATATATTAATAGCACTTATATTATTACAATAAAGTATCACAAATTCTGTGATTTCTTCTTTCATTCCTTTGAGTAGCTGTTTGATCCATACAATGTCGGTGAAATTCATAGTAGCAGCAACATATTCAACTTCAGCAGTGGATTATGAAGTACAACTCTATTTCTTGCTAGTCCATGTAACTAGTCTCTTACCTAATAAAAATGCTCCTCCACTTGTGCTCTTTCTATCATCAATGTTTTCAGCCCAATCAACATCAGTGTAGGCTCTCAATTTAAACTTTTCATTCTTCTTGTAGTATAGACCAAACTCTTTTGTTCCTTTCAGATATCTCATTATTCTCTTCACAACCATTAAATGATTCTCCTTGGGATTAGTAAAGAATCTTGCAACTATCCCTATAGATAATGCAATATCAGGTCTGCTATGTACTACATATTGTAATTTTCCAATCATAGACTTATACATGGTTTGGTTCACCTCAACAGAATCATCATTCTTTGACAACTCGTGTCCTACCACCATAGGTGTACTTATTGGTTTGGAATCCTCTAATCCAAAAGTTTTTAATATTTCCTTTATATATTTTGGTTGAGTGTTGTGTATACCATATTTCATCTAATATACTTGCAAACCCACAAACAATTTGATCTCTCCAAACATAAACATTTCAAATTCTTGCTTCATCTAATTTGCAAAATCCATACACAAAGCATCTTGACCTCTAAATATGATATCATCAAAAAATATTTTAGATAACAAAATACCTTTTTCATTCTCTATCTTTATGTATAGATTTCTCTTATCATCAGTCCTTTCAAATCCAATCTTCACAAGATAGTTATGAAGTATGTCATACCATGCTCTTGGTGCTTGCTTCAAACTATATAGAGCTTTGTGCGGTCTACATACTATGTTCTTATTGTTATCATCAAAAAAACCTCTTAGCTATTCCATGTAAAATTATTCCTCTAATATGCCATTCATAAATGTAGATTTAACATCCATTTGATAAACTTTGAAACCTTTGTATGTAGCACAAGCAAGTAGAGTTCTCACTCCTTCCAATCTAGCAACAAGGGCAAATGTCTCCCCATAGTTAATTCCTTCTTCTTGTGCATATCCCTTGCAAACTAATCTTGCTTTGTTTCTTGTGATTTCACCATTTCTATCTAGCTTGTTTTTTAATACCCACTTGGTACTAATCACATTCTTGTCCTTTGGCCTAGGAACTAGACTCCATGTTTGGTTCTTCTCTATTTGTTCAATGTCCTCTTCCATTGCTTTTTACCAGTCAACATCTTCTAGTGCATCTTTTAATATTTTGGGTTCCTTCAATCTCAACAAACATGTTTCACTTCTAAATCTATTTCTTGTCATTGTTCTTGCATCTTTATCTCCAATGATTTGAGCAGTAGGATGATGTCTTTTGACATACTTAGACAATCTTGGTTCAACTCTTGTTTCTGCATTTTATCTTTCAATTTCAAAATCACTGTGTGTATCTTTGTCAGGTATCTCAACATCTTCTTCATGTATACTATTCTTAGAATTAGAATATGCATCCACTTCATTCTGTAACTTGACATCTAAATGCAACTCGGTTCCTGAATGCAACTCAACATTCATATGGTGTGACTTGACAGTCATTGTAACTTGCTATTGATTTAAAATTTGATTTGCACCATATTCTTTAGCAGGCATACCTTCATAAAAGTATACGAATGATTTTTATTCATTTGTCTTATTCATAGGTTCAGCCTCATGTACTTATGTATATTCATCAAAATTCACATTTTTACTTTCCACAATTTTGTTAGTATTAGTATTCAAACACTTATAAGCTTTGCTTCTTGTGAAATATCTTAAGAATATACCCTCTTCACATTTTTTGACAAGCTTTCCATTCCTAACATCTTTAAGAATGCAACACTTACTTCCAAATACCTTAAAGTATTTTACATTGGGTGAGTATCCGTACCATAGTTTAAAAGGTGTTGAATGAGTACCTTTCTTGATTTGCACATGGTTCAAGGTATAAACAACTATACTTATAGCTTCTCTCCAATATTTTAGAGAAACATTCTTCTCTATTATGAGTGTTCTAACATAGTCAATTATAAATCTATTTCTCCTTTTAGCTATTCCATTTTGTGGGGGGGTTTTATGGTTAGATGTCTATCTTTTGATTCCTCTGTCATTGCAGAACATCTCAAATTCACTTGATGTAAATTCTCCTCCTCTGTCAAATCTCAAACATTTCAAAATTTTACCTATTTCCTTTTCAACTCTTGCCAAGTACCACTTAAATATTTGAAAAGCATCAAATTTCTATTTCAAAAACATAATTTTCATCATCCTAGAGTAATCATCAACAAATAACATTATGTACTTATCTCCCTTGTAGCTTTGCACCTCAATTGGTCCACACAAGTCAGTATAAACAATCTCTAGTATTCCTTTAGAGGTATAAGTTTTACTCTTAAAACTTGACTTTTTCATTTTGCCTAACTAAAATTGTTTGCACATTTCATTATCATGCTTCTTCAACTTAAGAAAACTTGTAACTTTCTTCATGTTACTGATACTAACCAAGTTATCAAAATTAACATGACATAACCTTTTGTGCCAAAGCCATACATCATCAAATTTTACAAAAAGACAACTAACATCCTCTATATCAAGATAGAATAGATTACTTCTAGTTTGATCACCTTTTCCAACCATTTCCCAATTTGTGTCATATACCTTAGCAATCTTGTTTTCAAATTCAACCTTGCATCCCAAATTGTTCAATTGTGACACACTAAACAACATCTAGTTTAGTCCTTCAACATAGTAAGCATTGTCACATGAAATCTTATCTGTGAGTTTGATAGAAACTTTTCTTTTTATCAAACATGGTGCATCATTACCAAATCTTACACTATTTCCATCATAACAATTTAAGGTAATAAACTTACTTTTGTCTCTAGTCATGTGATGTGAGCATCCACTATCAATGATCCATCTATCATTTTTGTTTACACATGTCACAAGTGTAGTTGCCTCATCTTCATCCTAGTGATCCTTCATACACAACCTCATCATCATGTTCATTAGAATCATCCCTTGTTTCCTCTTCAATAATGTAGCATGACTTCTTGCCTTTATCTTTATAATCTTTGCTATCATCTTCTCTTCTAATCTTGTAATTGTCACCACCTCTATAGTTCTTCTATGTACACCTTGCAAAAATATGAGCAACCTCATTGCAATTGAAACAAATGATTTGTAACTTACCCTTGAACTTGGCTTTACCTTTGTGGAATCATTTTGCCAGTAGTGCTTCTAGTTGTTCAACATCTTCCTGATTTGTATCACTATCACTAAACACATATTTTATATTTCTCCTCTTCTTCTACTTCACCTCATTAGAATATTTTAATAATAGCTTAGCTTTGAAAGTAGATTCAAGACTCTCAAGTTTGTAATTATCAAAGTTAGATAGCTCAAAAGTAGTGAGTCTACCTAATAGAGCTTCAAGAGTTAGATTATTTTTTGGAATACATCTCAGTTCTTGAATTGTAGAAATTCTAATAGCATAAATAGGCAGTAATGTTCTCAAGAATTTTCCTAACATAGTATCATCATCTATTTGACTAGTAGCTCCTTTTATTGCACTAATAGCTTCTTTTATTCTAGCAACATATTGAGCAATATTCTCACCTTCTTCCATTCTCATATCATCAAACTTACCTATGAGATTCTCAGATTTGGCTCTTTGAATATTTTTGTCTCCTCCATAGATGGTGGTTAAGGCATCCCACATTTTATTTGCACTATTAAGACCTTTGATATCATCAAATATGGCATAACTTAAAGCAGAGACAATCTCCAACATTGCCTGATTGTGTTCTTTCTTCTTTTTCATATATTTAGTAGTTAGGACTCTAGCTAGATAAACATGTTCCACTAAGATGGTAGATTGTGCGTGATCTCCAAGTCCTCAAAAGTGTAGCTTCATCAAACTTTTTCATGCAAGAAAGTTATCTCTATAGATCTTGGGTACTTCTCTCTTAGACATCTCCATCTTTGTGTTTCTAGTACCTTCAAACTAGTCCTCTTAAGCAGATGGCTCTGATACCAATTGTTGAAATACTTTAGAATAATTGGGGGTGAATCAAGTATGCAAGGTCCAAATGTATAAATAAAACTTTTCACAGCTTAGTGAACCCAAAAAAAATCTTATCTATGCATGTATCCATAAGATTGTGCAATCACTAAAACTTGTAGGTTACTATCAAATCAACTTGTAGAAATGTAAAGCATGAAACATAACAGATTCATCAACACTCTTGACACAATGATTTATGTGGAAACCCAATTTGGGAAAAAACATTAGTAACATGCTACTCCTTTTCACTCTTCTAAAGTGATGCTCTGTGAAAGGCCAACCCTATTAAAGGTTACAATGCAAATTGTTAAATGTGACTCGGTTAAGGGATTTCAATCACCTTGTTAGAAGTGAGCTTTGTTAGAGGACTTTAGGCTATTAACTTGGAATGCCATATGATTAAAGGATTTACAAATGATTTTTAGGTCAACCTTACTCAAAAGGATTTACCCTAGAATGTTAGAAGTTTTAGAGAGTAATAGTAGAGCTTTGATCTGATACAACATAAAACTTCTCTTGCAGATTACAGATCTCTATTCAATCCTCAATTCTACTTGGCCTTCATACTTTGTATCTGTGATAGCTTGTTCACCCTTCAAGCATTCATCTCCTTAAGCCTTCTTTCTTAGCATGTCATTATAGACTCTTCTCTTAGGTCACTTGATGAAGCAAAACCCTTAACTCCTTCTCTACCTTAGGTTCTCATGCATACAAACTTTGCTTTATGACCAGACATTCCTATAAATAGGAAATTACGATATTTTCCTGCTCATTTTCCATCATCCAAATCAAAGTTTGGATGGATTAGGTAGGATACAATATATCTATCCCATATCTCATATCTCTTCTAGAAAATTCTCCTATAATCCATTTGAATTCGCCTAAAAACAATTTATCTCAAATTTTGTTCTACCAACTCATCAACCTTGTCTTCCACTTGGTTCACAAAGTTTAAGAAAATAAACTTGTTGGCTCAAATTTAGTGAATCTTTAATCATTAAAATAATGCAGCAACTTGACATTAACAACCTTATGATGTTCAACAAATACTATGTTGCTCGACATCTACTATGAAATCACTCAACATCAACTAAAGTTCATTGATACTCGACATCAACTAAACCTTACTCAACATCAACTATCTTGCTTGACATCCACTAGAATTTTTCTTTTACTCAGCTCCAACTAATTTTATGCTTAGCTTGCACTGGCTTTGCTCATCACCTACTCTCCACTCGGTCAAGCTTGGTAGACAAACTTTATGTAACTTGTTCTTCTAAATTTTCTTAGTGTAGCCAACATTTTAAACCTTAAGTAGATTATCAATACATCATGTCATAACTGTCTTAACTGATCCTTGCACTTCATTACATAATCATAACTCAACCTTTTCTCTAGGTGCTTTTGTTACATCTTATTGATCAAATCCTCTTCATCAATCAACTAACTGATAGTAATTGAATCTTATAAATAGTTTTCTTACCAACAAATAGCAGGTTTGACATCAATGACAAAAGAATGATTGAAATACATAGTCTTCTTCAACAATCTCCCTCTTTTAATGATATCTTTCAACAATGATCTTTTCAATTAGATCTAAATAGTCAAACCACTCTCTCATCTTCTTTTTCATCATCCGGCACATAGCTCAGCTCCGTATGTGCAGAACACAATTCTATCTTAACACTTCTATATTTTCCCATGCACCCACCTTTTCTCATATCTTACACACATGGAATATTGAGTCTCAACCCCACACTCATGTTGCATTGATTTAATGGTGGAATGATGCCATCACCATCAATATGAGATCTCTTTGTATTTACAGTTGATAGTTGGCTAAGTTTCACCATAGATCTTATGAGGCCACTAATAAAGATCTCTGCATGACCTCTAAATTCCTTGCCATGTGTTAGTTAATAGTTTTTCTTCCCTAAATTGGTTATATCTTGACTCTTAACATGCTCATTATGGTGGAAGATTAAGCTAAAACTAGTATAATGGGTTGACCAATGTAGGTTTTATATCAAGGACCCCTGAATTGAAAGGTACAACTCCTTGATATGAAAAGATCTTTAATGAATAATATTTTTAGTGGATCAATGAATTTAGGCCATTCTCTTAACCAAATAGTAGAAGATGATATGACTAGATTGCTCAAACCTTTAAGAAACCCAAGAAAATTTATGATTATAACTCCCAACCTCCACAATAATGAATGTATATGAGTCACTTTGAAGTTCTTCTAACTCCTAATATGCAATTTGATCTAATTAATAAATGCAGGATGCAATTATGAATGATTACATATTGATGTATACTACATGAGAAGAGAAAATGTAATTAACTAAACATCCCATAGACTGCCTGAATTGCTTAGATTCCACAACAATAGATTTCTTCTAACTCAATAACTCACATCAATCATATGTCACAACTTCTCACACAACAATGAAAATACACATGATTTTTTATTTATTTTTGTATAGAAAAAAGGAATTGGAATAATACCATAAATGATAGTGAAATGACTACAGAGAATGAAATAATACAAAGTTTACTTTAAGTCCCAAAGTTTTCATTATCAGTACAATTCACTCCAAAGAACTAAATAGAACTAAACTATGCTAACATGAAAATCAAATTAAAATGTAGACACATATTCTCACACAATATTCAAAGATACATGGGTTTGTCCACACCAAAATTTTTTTTGATCTCATTCCCTTCTTCAAAGGTTACATTTATAGGCCCTTAGATTCTAGCTAGTTACATTTCATGATTACAATACATAACATCTTTGGTAGATGTAACTTAAAATAGGATTGACTAGTTAGTCATCTATTACAAAATATGCCTAAGAGGAGAATGCCAAATTTGGCTACAAAATTAGAAAGAGAGAGAGGGAAAGAAGAATAAAAAAAGCGAAAACACTTGTCACATATTGCAATAGTTTCATTCTGGGAAAAATGCAATGCCTCCAATAGAGCATCAATTCTTCTTTGGAGTTACAACTTTAGCTCTATATGCCTAAATAGCATCAATTACATTTTTAAGCTCCTTGTGACTTGAGATAAGGATGTTTTCATCTCTTACAACCCAATGATCATGCATTTCTATCAATTCTTCAACTCTAGAGACTTTTGATTTGAGTTTCTTTGATGCACTTGAGGACATAATCAATTGTTGTGAGCTCAAAATTTTTTGCCACTTGGAAGTTTGGTGGATTAGTAGTTTCTTCATTGAATGCTAGAAACTTAGTCTTCATCCACTCAATTTCTACTAGTTGGTTATTATCAGTGACATATGATTTGGTATGTAGTACCTTCAGATATATAAATACTTTGTCCATAACCCTTTTTACTAAGTCATATACATCCTTTAATTTTTCTCTTGACCTCACTAAGTTTTCAACCTTAAATTATACATATTTCTTGCAATAAAGCAATGGTTCTTGACCTGACTTAAGGATGCCATGTGTCACAATGACAGTAGTCTTCATATCAGTGACCTCTTGTAATAGTGCCAATTGTTTTGTTAAGCTCTTTGATTCCTTCCTTGTTAAGTTATGGTGACTTAGCACAACCTCTCTCAAGTTATTTGTGTCCAACAAAAGAGTTCCAAGGTTCACTATGAGAGGGGGACCTTGGGTCTTCAATTCTTCAATCCAAGCATGACCAAGTTGACCAAATTCCTCTCCTATTGTAGCTTAGTCAATAGATCTTTGTTCTCCTTTACAGTTCAAAAGTACATACAAATGTATGTTAGGATTAACCTCAGATAGAAATAATAGTTACATGCAAATATAACCAATACTAGAAAATAGTAGATCACATAAAAGATAACAAAAGACACCAAGATTTAACGTGGTTCACCCAATCCCTAGGCTACACCCACCAACAACAAGTTCAATAATATTATGATCCAATGATTATAACCTGATTACAATTTGTAAGCCCTTACAACTCAATACCACTACAAGAACCAATTTTTGCATCACACATTATGAAAATCCCTAACCCTAAGTCTTTTTATACAATCTTTTTGCCACTTACAAAATTAGGGCTAGAATAATAGAAAAATAGTATCTGACAACTTTTACAATATAAGGTCATTTTTGGCTTCGAGGGTGCTGCCCCCAAAAATCCCCATAAGGGCATTGCCCCTTAACCCTACCTTGTATAGTGATAGGGAGCACACTTGGGTTGTGCCCCTTGACCCCATCTTGGGGGCACTGCCCCCAAACCCCCATAGAAATAATTTGGAGGGAAATCACGTTGAATAAACCTTTGAGTTTGGTTAAGCTCTACATCAAAAAAATCTCCCACTTGGAGACTGATCAAAATCCACAATAATAACCTCCCACTTAGAAACTAATCATAACACTACTAAACTTGTAGCTCCCACTATAATATTAAACCACCCTAGACTCTATTGTTCTTTTAGTCTATTTAGTCTAGAAGACCAACTAAAGCTGAAGAGGAGTTCAAATTCTCCCTTGTCACTACCTTTGTAAACATATCTACTAGATTATCATTTGTATGTATCTTCTCCATCTTTAACTATCCATCATCCAAAACTGATCAAATAAAATGGTACTACAACTGTACGTGTTTTGTCTTTGAATGAAAAGCTAAATTCTTTGCAAGATGAATGGCACTTTGGCTATCTATGAACAAATAATTATCCTTATGTGGTTGTCCCAATTCTTCCATGAATAACTAAATCCATATCATCTCCTTGGTTGCCTCTGTAGTGCATAAAGCATTAACCTACTGTAATTTAGAAACCCAACTCACTGCTTCCCTACCAATAGTAAAGACATAACTTGTAGTACTCCACCTAGTATCGATATCCCGTATCAAATTTGAGTCAACATATCCTTGTAAAGTAGTAGTAGAGCCCCCAAACTATAAACAATTACTATATGTTCCTCTCAAATATTTGAGAATTCATTTAACTGCATTCCAATGCTTAGTTCTTGGATGACTCATATACTTGCTAACGACTAACACTACATGTACAATATTTGGCCTAGTACATACCATAGCATACATTAAGCTTTCTACAGCTAAAGCATAGAGTACCTTAGACATCTTTTCCTCCTCTTCTTGTGTCTTGGGACACATCTCCGTAGTCAACTTCAAATGTCTAGGTAAAGGTGTGTTGATAGCTTTAACATTCTCCATAGAGAAATGTTGCAACACCTTCTCAACATAATTAGCCTGAGATAAGGTCAATTTTGTATTCTTCCTATCTCTACAAATCTTCATCCCAAGGATTTTTTTTTCTGACCCCAAATCCTTCATAGAAAATGTATGTGCTAACTGTTCCTTTAACCCCTTGATGTGATCCATGTTAGACCCAACTACAAGCATATCATCAACATATAAACATAAAATAATGTAGCTATTAGCATCCAACCCCTTAAAATAAACATAATGATTTGAATGACACCTGCTATATCCATGCTCATGCATAAACCTATAAAATTTTAGATACCATTGCCGAGGTGCTTGTTTCAAGCCATATAAACCTTTCTTCATTCTACACACTAAGTTCTCCTTACCTTTGACCTCAAATCCCTATTTTCCATATCTCTTCATCCAAATCACCATGAAGGAAGGCTATTTTAACATCAAGCTACTCCAAATGCAAATTTTTAGTAGCCACAATACTTAAAACATTATGAATAGAAGTCATCATAACAATAAGAGAGAATATCTCATCAAAATTAATGCCCTTTTTCTGTGCAAATCCTTTTACCACTAACCTAGCTTTAAAGTGTTTCATACCTCCATCATCTTCTTTTAACTAGTAAACCCATTTATTCTGTAAATACCTTTTACCCATAGGCAACTTACATAAATCTCATGTCTTATTTTTCAACAAAGAGTCCATTTCTTCTTTTATTGCAGACTCCCACTAAATCTTAGTATCCACCTGCATAGGTTTATCATAACATTCAGGTTCACTGGCATCAGTAAGTAAAATAGAATACAAGGAGAAAATCTCTTTGGAGGTTTACTTAGCCTTGTTGACCATCTAATATTAATTGGTGTGTGTGGTATTTTTTGTTGCGCTTGTTGCACATCATGAGGAATTATTAGAACATCAGCTTTTGGAGTATCATCCAACACTACGTAATCATCTTCTTTCTTCTCATGTTGCTACAATAGATCTTTGTACAACACTTTCTCATTGAATATGACATCCCTAATACTTACAATTTTATGATTTTCAAAATCCCAAATTCTATAACCAAATTCATTAATGCCATATCCAAGAAATACACATTTCTTTGACTTGGCTTCTAGCTTGGTTCTATTTTCAGAATCTATATGAGAAAATGCTTCACAACTAAAGGTTCTAGGAAAAGAATAACTCACCTTCTTACCACTCCATGGTTCCTCTAGAATACCACAACCCAAAGGAGTAGAGGGATGTCTATTAGTCAAATATATAGCATTATTAACAACCTGTGCTCACATGTTTAAGGGCAACCCTACATGCAACCTCATGCTCCTTGTGCATTCCATTATAGTCCTATTCATGCATTCAGCCACTCCATTTTCTTGTGGAGTCCTTGAAATAGTTTTTTGTCTGTGAATACCATTAGTAGAGCAATAATATTCAAATTCATGACTACATTACACACCACCATTATTAGATCTAAGACATTTTAATTTCTTTCTAGTCTCACTTTCAACCAAGCCTTTCCATTTCTTAAAAGTTTGAAATACATCATATTTCTGTCTAAGGAAATAAACCCATACTTTTCTAGTTGCATCATTAGTAAATGTAACATAATAATGAGATCCACCAAGGGAAGATACCTGAGCTGGTCTGCATATATTTTTATGCACAAGCTCTAATCTCTCACTTCTCTTTTCCTTCCTAGTCTTCACAAAACTCACTCTTTTTTTTTTTCCATACACAAAACTTTCACAAAAATCCATATTGATAGATTTCAGACTTGGTAAAACTTGCTTTGAATGAAGTACTTTCATACCTTTCTCACTCATGTGCCCAAGTCTATTGTTCCACAGTGCTATATCAAAATCTATTGTAGCTATTTGTACTCCTTGCTCAACTGCAATGATTTTTCCCGAACATTAATATTTCTATGAAACAATCAAAGTAGAAGGAACAATATAACTTGTACAAAGATATAAGGTGCCTACTTTCACAACTTTTTCTACTATAAGGAAACTTTTGGAACCTTCCAATTTTTATCATTAAAAGTAACTACACAACCCTTATCATCAAGTTGCCCTACTAAAATTAAATTCCTACTTAGCCTTGGAACATGTATTACCTGATGTAGTAGCCAATGATTCCCATTCTATAACTTAATCTTAACTTTTTCTTTTCCAACAATTTGATAGGGTTCATTATCCCCCAAATAAACAAGCCCAAAATACCCTTGGACATAATCAATAAAATAACCTATATGAGGTGTAGCATGAAATAAAACACCAGAATTCAAAACGTATGAATCATCAATACATTGTAAAGATAGAAGCAAAGCATCCTCTTCAAATTTGTTACTTACAACATTTGCCTCCTTGTTCCCTTTTGGTTTATCTCCTTCATTATTCCTTTGAGTCCAATGAACTTTCTTCTTATTCCCTATTTTACCAAAGTACCAACAATCTCTCAATCCTTTGGATTGTGACATCTTCTCCTTTGACTTTATTTCCAAAATTATTTTTTCTCTCAGTTGTTCTACCTTTTCTTTGTGCATTCAAAGTGCTTCCTAATGTAGATCCACCTGAGGATTTCCTATGAGTTTCCTAACTCAAAATAACACCAATCACATCATCAAATTTTAGGGTATTAGATCTAGAAATAGAATTACTCACATCCAATACCAAGCCATTCCTACTTTCAAGAAAAAAACACAAAATCAAGAGTACCCTAATTTCTTCATCAAAATTAATACCCATACAAGATAACTGACTAGTAACAATATTAAACTCATTTAAATGATCTAGAATAGATCCACCTTCTACCACTTTCATATTAAATAAATTCTTCATGAGAAATACCTTATTTGAAGCGGAGGGCTTTTCATACAATTTTGCTAGGGTTTCCATCAACTCTTTTGTTGTCTTTTTTTTTGTAATTTTAAATGCTACTAATGGTGCCAAGAATAATCAAATGCTTCCAAGTGCCTTTCTGTCTAAAATCTCCCAGTCCCCATCTGACATAGTTTCTTGTTTCTTGGATGCTCCTTCCAACGACTTCCATAAATCCTTCTGATAAAGGTAGTCCTCCATTTATATCTTCCATAATTAAAAGTTTTTCCCATTAAAATTCTCCACATTTAGCTTACCCTTGTCTGCCATAGCTTCCACTCAACCATGAGACTCCCACTCAATTGTTAGACCTTCCTACAAAGGATCACTAATTTTTTTTATTTAAAAATGATGATAGTCTAGTTTAAAAACAATGATGACCATCTATCTCTGATACCACTTGTTAGGATTAACCTAAAAGAAAAATAAAATTACATGCAAATATAACTAATACCAGAAAATAGTAGATCACATAAAAGAGAACACAAGAAACCAAGATTTAATTTGGTTCACCTAATCCTTGGGCTACATCCATCAACAAAAAGTCCAATATTATTATGATCCAATGATTACACCTTGATTACGATCCATAATCCCATTACAACTCAATATCACCACAAGAACCAATTTTCACATCACACATTATGAAAATCTCTAACCCCAAGCCTTTTATACAAGGTTTTTGTTGCTTACAAAATTAGGGCTAGAGTTGGCTTTAAGGGCACTACCCCCCAAAACCCTCGTAGGGGCATTGCTTCTCAACCCCATCTTGTACTACGATAGGGAGTGCACCTAGGATGTTGCCCTAGGACCTTGCAAGGGCACTACCCCTTGACCCCGTCTTGGGGGAACTGCCCCTAAACCTCTATAGAAATAATTTGGAGGGAAACCACACTAAATAAACCTTTGAGTCTGATTAGGCTCCACATCACAAGAATACATTACCAAGTGTTTCTCTAATGTAATCCATTAATTCTTTGTTTGAGGCCTTTATTACCTCTTTCTCTATCCTTAACCCCTCTAACCTATCTTTAATCTTCACATTTGTTGATTTCCATATATTGACCATAGAATCATGTAGTGGGATTGCCATATCAATAGTTCTGATTTGGAAAGTTAACTCATGAAACCTACCCTCCTTCTGAGGTTCTGCATTCTCCACAAGAATGTGTCTAGTAGTTGCATCAGTTAATAGTATTGCTAAGGCTTCTATTTCTTTTCCTTTTTTGACACTAGTTGGGACTGAGTTTCTTGTGCAATTAGATATTTAGATGGAGTACTTTCCTTACATCTTCTTTTCTTTCTATCAATAGTCTCTTCCAACCAATATTTAGTTGAAAGGACATTGAGTGCAAAGTGTAGGGATGATGGATCAAAGAGTTTCCTTTCAATTAGGGGTGTCACCTTGCTACTACTAGCAAATGGAAGAGAAAATGACTTAGTAACATATAATGCTAGTGTTTTACCTTCCTTGGATGCTCCTTGCATTTAACCATTAAATGGATTTTTGTCACTATCAAGATTGATGAATGGCACTAGGGAGGAAACCATGACTATTCATTTCTCCTTCTTCTTCTCGTTATCCTTATTTGCATCTTCATCTCCAAATTTTTTAGCATCAGGAAAAGATCCTCCTCCATAGGTTGGAGCGATTGGAATTTTATTCTTAGGAGGTTGGTCTCCTCCCCCACCAATAGGTTATGTTCATCCAGTTGATGTTGATGTTGCTGTAGTAGTGGAAGTGGTTGTTGATGGGGGCTAGGTTGCTCTAGATGCTACTCCACTAGCTAGACTTGATGCTCTAGATCTCTTTTTCCTTTCTCAAGTCCATTCTACCCATTCATCTTTTGTCTTGATGATAGCATCCATTAGGAATTCCATTATACCAATCAAAGGACCATTAGACAGAATCAACACTATGGGAGTGTCCTTGATCTTGTCATAAGTAGTGGGCCTCATGACATAGGAACCATCATTTGTAATATCACTAACATCAACCTCATCATTATACAATTTAATCTCATCAATTGTACATCTAGACCAATATTCTTCTCTGGTTTGGTATTTATTATGACATCCAACCCAGTAATATTCTATATCTAAAACATGCATACGAGCATACCTAAGCTTAAGATAGTCACTTAAAAAGCTAACTAGATCATATTGGGACCTTATAACTTCATAATATATTAGTTTAATTCTATTCTCAAAGACCTTGATTAGATTCTAGGCATCAAAACTAGAGGCACAAGGATAGGGCCCTACTATAATTGGAAAAGAAATGTCAACTATCTTCTTCACATTAGAGCATAAGGTGTTAACCTCTAATATCTATCTACATAATTCAATGAGTACTACCTTATCCTCTGGATACTTGGGGAGTCTCTTTGGAAATCCATGGAATGCACAAATCCTTATGTAGGAGAAAGATGGAAATTGAATAAAACAACGTCTGAACTAGCCTACCGTGTATATGGCTTTAGGTGAGAACCTTCACTTAGGAAATTCTTGTAATTCCCATAATAGCCTCATGGTAAAGGCATTATTCACCTTCACATATTCCTCAAATCTCTTCTCAAGCTATAGAGATTGATAGAATTCATACACCTTGGTATTCTCATTCAAATATTTAATACAAGGAAAACCAGTCCATAAATGATGTGCAACTAAGGTATATATCGGATAGGAATATATAATTTTTTAAATGCCTTAGCTAAATTAAGCCACAAGGCAAGCTCATCACAAATTATATGAGTGAAGCCAATTTGTAATTCATCACCACAAATGGCTTGAACTAGGAAAAAGTGGTGCTCTATTAAATCCAAGACCTCCTCCTTACCTTTTAATCTTAGAAACAAAGCCAAGATATCCACAATTTCCCTCATTAGATTAGTTCTAAAGAGAGTCCTTTGCATTTTTCTTTTCATACTTTGAGGAGTCTGGAACCATGTTCTTTGCATATCTCATCTCCCCTAAGTTTTCTCTTTGTTAAACATTGATCTAGAGAGTCCAAAATTGATATCACAATATTCCTTCTTTACTAGAATTCTGAAGTAGCCTACAACAATCCTTTATTTACTGAAAGAAAAATAGATTGATTAGGTAACATAATATTCTCTGCCTCTCGATTGTACCTTTCAATGCATTCCTTTACCAATTCTAGTGCTTGCACAACCATGGGAAATCTAGTAACCTCAACTAATCTACTCTCCTTTAGCTTCTATATGATTGGATGGATGGGATGAACAATTAATCTTCTATATAATTCACCAAGATGAAAGAATTTGATTGATGTATCTATGTAATTTTTAAGTTCACTCTCTATCCCCACTAGACGATAATACCAAGTTGATCTAACTTATATTTTCTTATATTTCACACAAAAAGATCAAAGGGCTATTAAATTTGCAAAAAATAGTCATTAAGAAGTGAGGAACTTAGTTTGGTAGAAATACGATCATATAGCTTTGAGAATTTAAATGTTGGCACCATACGAACAAAATAACTCACATCTAATGACATAATGGTTGGATTTGCATTTAATTAGGAGGATTAATGGTCTTGAAAGTGACATTAAGCCTACCGACAATATATCTTTCATCTCCAAAAAAAAAATTACTTTAATATTGAGGGGTAGTGAGATTATTTCTTTTTTGAATCCCTTTATAGTTAAGCTTTATGAATTTATTAAGAACAGGAAAGGAGGAAATATACTATCTCTCCACAAGCCTAGTTTTTCTATGGATTTCCTTCGATTTGGGAATGCATTATGTGGGCTTCCTCTTTAGTAGTTGGGAGGCTTCATTTTCTTCTTTTCCACACATGGATTTTCTCTCACTTTATCACAATGACTCAAATAAGTTGTGCCGCAACCTTTCCACTTTACTTTTAAGTGAAACACTTCCTTTCAACTGGGCTTGAGCTTGGCCAACTATTCAAACAAATGACATTAAGTTAGCATCTTCAAAGAATATCCTTCATATTTTAGATGACATGGCTTCAAAAATCTCCATCTTCTTCCTCCAAAAGGAAAGCTTCATGGATATATCTTTAGGAAGAGAAACACCATGGGAACCAATACTTTTTGGATGGCTTTGTAATCAGAAGGATTTCCATCATTTTGGTTTCTTTACCATTTGAGTTTTAAGGTGGATTGTTGGCTGTATTTTTATGTATTTGTAGCATCAAATCAACTGTTGAGTTCAAATTTTTCTTTGTAATGCTTCAAAGAGACATTTGAAGGGTTTTGCTTCCAAAGGATGAGAAATTGAATAGATGGAACTCTACTTTGATGTGTAGATTGAAGATTTTAAGTTTGAACCCTCATTTTAAGAATTTCATAACCTTGAATCCATGCTTTCCTAGTCATCTCACCATTGTTCAATTGAAAATATTTCTAAAGATTCCTTTATCATACTAATCTTCAGAATCTAGTGTGATGAAGGATGACAACAATGACAATACAACATAAGAAGATGAAATCTAGGAAGAACAATTCCTTGGAGAGAAAAATTACTGCATAACCAAATATACATTTCTTTTGTTGGGAAAATGCTCAATAGAAAACCACCCAAACCATGACCATCTAAGACCAAAGATGAACAATAAATACAAGAATCTTGTGTAGAGGTTTCAATAGGAAATAGAGTAGGGAAATCCTAAGAATATGAAAAAGGGAAATACTTTAGCATGTTTAATGAGAAGAAAGTCACCTAGGGGCTTTCTAGGCTAGGACTTATACATAATTTAATTGAGCACATGTTAAACTATGAGTTTACAATGTATAGACATAAATTCTAGCAACAACTAGCTCTGATTAGTGACTTAGGCATGAAAATGCCTAAGGAGGAACCCAACATGTTTGGTTTCATACAACTGAATGGAAAACCTTAGGGTAACACTAAAATAAGTACATAATGGAAATGAAACTAACCTAGGAAAGTAGGAGAACAAAACAAACAAAGCACATTAGAAAGGAAAACCTACCTAAACTAACTAATTGTAGGGGTTACCGACTTTCAATCTCTAAGCTGATATAACTTTAGGTCTTGACCATTTTAAGAGAATGACAGAACCTCACCAGTGGGGTAGGTCAATATAAATGAATTATTCTTATTCACTTGGATGATTCTGAAAGGGCCTCTCCAAAGAGTGTCAAACTTATGATGCATACCTTTGGACTCATGTCTCTTATCCCATAGTAAGACTAGATCATCTTTCATGAACTTTCTTGGCCTTTCTCTTTTATCAAAGAATATTTTCACACAATTTTGATGCTCTAAGATGTGGTCAACTAATTTCTCACACTTCTCTTCTAGCTTGGTATGGTACATAATTTTTTTCTCTAGACCATCTCAGAAAACTAGGTCCTCAATTTTTTGTTGCAACTTATAGATTGATAGCTCCAATGGAAGGGGGATACTAGCTTCAAATCCATATACTAACTCAAATGGGGAGATACCAATTGGTCTCTTAGATGTTAATGTATCTTTCCAAAGAGCTTCATATAGCTTCTTGTGCCAATTCCTTTGTTTGTTAGAGACCAGGTTCTTCATGATGTTGATCAAATTTTTGTTACTTGATTTTGCTTGACCATTTCCCTAAGGGAAATAGTCTCAAGAATAACTTAAATGGATACTATTATCATAGTAGAATTGAACCCTTTCCACTGAAGAAAAATATGTAGCATTATCCATAACCAACTTCAGTGGGATGCCAAATCTAACCAGAATATTTTCTTTCATAAACTCAAAGACAATTTTAGAAGTGGTTCTTTTCACAGTCTTTTCTTCCACCCACTTTGTGAAATAATATGTAGCTATGATAATGTATGAGTGTCTAGTAGTAGAGGAATGATCAATTGGAACAGTAAATTCTATTACCCACCATTGAAAGGGGCTTTAATGACTATTGGCCTTAATGACAATGCAACCAATTCAGGCTTACTAGTAAACATCTTGAATTTTTCACATTGGGATACCCATTTATAAGAATATTTAAACATACCTAACTAGTAATAACATAGCCTTAAATTTTTTTAATGTTGTGACCATAGAAGAGTAATACCCTCCACAAGATTCATCATGAAATTATCTCAACAAGCTCTCCCACAAGGGCTTATCCACACATCTTAGAAATGTGCAATCAATTTCTTTCTTGTACAACTGGTCATTCCAAATAATATTTTTGGTTGACTTGGTCCTAAGATCTCTTTTCATTAATGCTCTTGCAGTTTGTTCTTCTTCACTTGCCTCCTAATTTTCTACAATTCATTTGCACAAACTATTACCACAGACCAATTTGGTAGGTTTAAGCTCAATATCATACTCTTGGAATTTGGCTATCCAAGATCTTCTAGTGTTATATCCAATTTCTTGTTGAGTAAAAACACTTTTGACTACTAAATTAGGAATGTAAACAATTGAATGTGATTGTAGGACATAAAATCTGAAGTTCTTTAAGGATCTTACGATAGCATATGCATGCTTTTCTATCTAGAAATACTTTAGTTCATGCTCCTCAAAAGGGGTGATCATGAATACAATAGGTTCTTGGATACCTTCATTTTTCTCTTGCATGATTATGACAGACAATATATGAGCTAATGCATAGCAATATAAAATAAACTCTTTGGTATAATTTGGGTGAAATAGGACGGGTGCATTGGCTATGGTAGTCTTCATTTCTTCAAAGGATGTTTTCCCAAAGTCACTCCATTTAAAGTGTTGTTTCCCCTTCATTATGTCAATTATACTCTTGATTATTTTAGAGAAATTAGGAACAAAGTGCCTTAAGAAGTTTACCTAATCGAACGATGATTTAACTCCATGTTTGATTCCTGGATAGTTGAGCTATTAGATAGCTTTGACATTTTTAGGTTCAATCTTAATGTCTTCTTGAGATAGTATGTGATCGAGAAAATTACCTTCTATTACATAGAAAACAAACTTCTTGGGATTAAGGGAAATCCCATGTTCTCTACATCTCTTCAGTACTTTCTCCAAGTTCTTAAAATTGTCTTCTCTCTTTTTGGAGAACACTATTAAATCATTTTGATAGAGGAAAATAATTTTTTTCTTTAAATCAGTGAAGGACATATTCATGGATCATTTAAAAGTATCTCCAATATTAATTAGTCCAAAAGGCATCTTTCTATAGGAAAATGTTTGCCAATGAGTGGTGACTGTTGTCTTATATTGATCCTCTAGTTCTACTTATATTTGATTAAAAGAATCCATATAACATGGACATCAATTCAAATCCTCCTATTGTCTATAATAAATGATTCATATTAGGAAGACTATAATTATCCTTGAGAGATGCTTGATTTAAGTTTCTGAAATCAACACAAATTTTGATCTCTCCATTTTTCTTTTTGATAGGGATGACATTGGCTATCCATGTTGAATGGTGTATAGGATAAATGATCCTAACTTCCAATTTTTTTTTAATATCTTTGAAGATGGCATCTAAAATCAATTGGTTTTAGTTGCATTTTTTTTCCCCTAAAAGGGACTACATCAGGCTTAAGAGGAATCTTATGCTTGAACTTAGCATTTTTGATATCTTCAAATATCCATACCACCAAGAAAATACATCTTGGTTTTTAGTAAAATCACTTCCTATGTTAATAATTTTAGGCTTAAATCTAGTCCCTATATTTATTCCCTCATGATCTCCATAAGTTCCACCTTTCCTACTTCTCTCTCTTCTAATATATGCATCATGTCTATTGAATTTTTTTTGTAAAGAGATAAGGTGCTTAGGAATTTTGTTACTTTTTAATTGCACAACACCTAGTTCCAATTCCTTCTTTCTCTTAGGAGAAGATTCTTGGAAGGGGTTTTCACATCCCTCAAAGTATTGGTTAGAAAAAGGTTTGGTTCCTTCTACAAAATATTGGATCTATTTATCATCATTAAAAAATTGCCAGGACTCTACATTATTAGACACATTAGGTTTGAAAAGAACTTCAATCTTATATTCTTTATCTTTGAATTTTTGATGAGGTAACATTAGGGATGATGAGGCAACCAATAGATCTACCCTTGGGTTTTTCTCTCTTGGAAAAACTTGTATTAAGAAGGCATCGAGGTCTTTTATTTCATCCCAAACTATGTTCCTATAATTTTGAAGTCTAAGATTTTTCATAGTATACTGATTTTGAACATATTTCACTAGTAGTTCAGCATCACCTTGGGCATTTAAAATCTTAACTCCCTTTTGATTTTGTAGTATTTCCCAAGAGAAATTTCTCATATTATGTATTATTATTAGTGTTCTTAAATTTCAGCTTGTAAGCTAATTGTGTCATTTCCCCTTGAGGGGAAATTAGCACCACACCTGCTCTTGAGTCAGCAGTTGCACAAATTTAATCAAATTCTAAGGTCCAAATTATTTCATCATAAGGAGGGTTTGACTCTTCTTCCAAAACACCAAAATTTTTAAACATTATATAGTTTCTGCACTCAATTTCTTGATATTAGATTTGTAGTTTAGGGTCATCAAATTTCAGCACATTGAATTTGGCTTTCTCTTCCTATTCAAGCTTGATCTTCTTATTACCAATGTAAATAATGGCATGAGACCAATCCAATTCAATTTCACCTCCCATATACCTACATAAAATTCTACTTAAAATAATTCCATAGTAGGTAGGGATGTTAGCTATGAGGATAGTCAATTTCATTTTTTTTTTCTTTGTGTGTAGCTAAGGCTTCTTGGACATCTTTCACTTGACCTAAAAGGGGGACTTGTTTAGAATCCATAGAGTAACATCACCCAAAGGTATTTGTTAAGGGTAGACTTAAGGAACATGCAATAGTGGATAGGATGACATTATCTAATGCACTGGAGTCAATTATGCTATTACTTAAATTGTGACTATTGACATATAAGGACACATAAAAGGGATTAGGCTTTTGGCCAAGGGAGGTAGTTAGGACTAAGGAATCTTCTTTATTGAATAACACTAGAATGACTAGTTCCTCATTAGTAGGAAAATATGAATTAGTACTAGACTTATCATTAATAGTTGTATTAACACCAGAACTAGCCTTGCCATTGGCTTTTGCTTTGTAATAATCTAGAGGAGAAACCTAAATACAAGCTTCTTTGAAATAATGAATAATATCAAATGAGGGATCATATTTACCATTTGATTTTCCTTTTTATTGCTCACTCTTTGAAGTAGAAGGGATGGAGATATTGGCTATGACTGGTGAATTTGTAGGAGTATTATTTTGAGTAGGTCTATATTTTTCCAGGCCTTTTTTCTTTTGGTTTCTCATCATTATAGTTGTTTATACTCCATCAAGGGTGGAAAACTATTCACCTGCTATCTCTAAATCTAATTCATAATCTAAGGAATATGTTCTAGAGTCACTAGGAGGAGTAGAATAATATTTTCTTTTAGGGTACTCCACTGTTAGTTCCTTGCTTGCATTCATCTACCTGTAGTTGTTCATCTCTAGGAAGGAATCACCATCATTGTCTGCTCTTAAGTGAAAAATACACATGTTCTGCTTCTTTGGGGCTACCTCAATTGCAAGTTTTTGTTGAACATATGGTAATTGCATAACCTTTCCTTTGTGTTATCTCTTTGAAACATCTTGATAAGGTTGTTGGAATGAAGGACTGAGCTTACCCATTTGCCTTTTCATGGCAATCATCTTGTATGATAGTTTTTGAAGCATTTCTTCTACATTGTTGGTATTACTAGTAGTAGTACTTGTGGAAGTTCTAGTTTGAATCTCTCTTTTCCATTTTCTGACATCAATGAACTCATCTTCTAGTTCTATAGCTAGATTCTATTCAACTTGCAAGTTTTCCACATGTGCTCTTCTAATTTGAAAGCCAAGGTCTAGGGGCATGGAGCTAATAAAGAACAAATTTTGATTATCTATCATAGGTCTACTGGCAGTAGGAACTATGTTGATTATCTTATTAAAATTTTCTATGAAATCCCTTAGTTCCTTCTTAATTTGAGTGAGTTGAGATAGTAATGTTTACTCATCCTATGTGCTTCTAAATTATGCCTCAAATTGATTTTGCATGTCATCCCAACCCATGATGCATCTAATAGGAAGATGTTGGAACCAATCTACCTCATTCTCAACTAGTATTTTAATGGACATTCTTACAATCACATTTTCATGTTGAGGGGCACAACACTACAAGATGCAAAGAAAGAACCAATATTTTCATCTACAGAGACCTTTCCATCACCATGAAACTTGGGAAAAATATTTTTGAGAAGCTCTTGGTAGATCATTGTTAGCAGCAAGGCACAAAGGACCAATAACATTGCCCAATGGTACTACCATTGATGTAGATAAAATAATAGGTATTGGTTGGAAAGTGATAGTGGTTGGAGCTACAACTCTATGTAAGGTAAGGGCATTACAAAATGATGAATTTTGTGTCCAAAAAATGGGGCGAGAAGAGGGCTTACTACGTCTCCAACAAACAAGGTGAGGTGGTGGAAATAGAGTTCAATAGATACCTTCCAATATCAGGTACTTTGAGCAAGCTCTTCCACTCCTTAGGGGATCTTCTAATATGGAAAAATCATCTTTCCTAAGCTCTTCAAATACTAGATCAATTTTACCATGATTAAGGACACTCCTGGTGGGATCTAGGATGAACTAGAACCTTCAAAGATTAGTGCTTTTTTAGGCCTACCTCAACCTTTGCTACTAAAGCATGCCTTCCCAATACTCAATGTTAGTGTCTTCTCACTCAAGAACAAAGATAACTTGTCTATAGTTGTTGACAAATTTTCTATTTTTCTAGGCAAGTGTATTCGACTAATCAATAATATCTTCTTGTTCATCTTGGAAACCAAGGTTGGGTTGTACTACTATGGCAAGGCCTTCATGAGGAAGCATCATTTTACCTCATGGACTTTGTAAGATATGAATCACACAGATGTAAGAGAAACAAATAATATAATGGGATAATAAATGAGTAGAAAGATAGACAACAATGATTCTAGTTTAAGTCCGTAGTAGAGTTTCCAAAAATTGTTGGTTAGTAGTTTGACTTCCCTAAATTGGTTTATACATTGACTCTTAACATGCCCAATGTAGAAGATTAAGTTGAAACCAACAAAATGGTTTAATGTAGGTATTCTATCAAGGACCCCTGAATTGAAAGGTATAACTCCCTTATATGCAAAGATCTGCACTGAATAATGTTTTTAGTGGATCAATAAATTTGGGATATGCTCTTAATCAAAGAGTAGAAGAGGATATGACTATATTGGTCAAACCTTTAAGGAACCTAGGTGAATTTATAATTATAAATCACAACCTCCATGACAATGGATGTATATGAGTCACTTTGAAGTTATTCTAACTCCTAACATGTGATCTAATCTGATTATTTAATGCAGGATGCAACTATGCAAGCTTAAATACTGATGCATGTAATGCCTACCCCTAGTTGACTTTTTTGATTGTATTGCTAAATTCTTTTACACTAGTTTTTTTTATTATGTTTTATAATTATCGGTACTTGGTTATTAGATTTAATTATGTGTCATTTCATACTCAGTTGATTTATGTGATGAGTTGTTTAGTTATTTCATGTGTTTATGTTTATCCTTTCAATGATGATATTTGTATATTCAATTAATTATTTCAATTATTTCATGATTTTTTCAATGATGATATATATGTTCATTTAATGAATTTCAATTACTTTATGATGATAGTTAGATGTATGATTTATGTGCAGTTTCTATGGTTGCTTACCCCATACTTGCATGTCTATGCTATATGTGTATGTTTTACTTTATGATTGATGTTTCTAATGTGGTTGAGGGAGGGAATCATGGTTACTTGCTAGTTGGGATCTATAGGATGTACCATTTCCTATCATTGTCTGTTTAGTTTAGAATATATGTGTTTGTATATGTGTGGATTTTATGCAGATTACAGGTAATGGGTATCGACTTCCCTGAATTGAAAGAATGAGCATACCCTATCATAGTATTTCAATGGTATAAGTGGGGATATAACTCTTGAGTCCAAATACTATCCTAAGCCAATTACCCTAGAAAATAGGACAAGTATTTGAGTTAGTTCCACCTTTCTAAATTCATCAAGTGACATGAATCCATGATTTTTATCTCAAAGTTTGATTATGTGCTTTGTCTCTTAGTTGGGTGTTTGTATTTAGTCTTGTGGATCTATGATGATTTTATGTTTTAATTAAATCAAATCAAAAGATAATTTAATGATTTAATTTAATGTAAACTTTAGAAAGGAAAAATCAATATTTAATTATATTTAATTAATTAAGAAATTAATTAAATAAAGGGATTAAATTTAAAAGATTATATTAAAGTTCTATTTTTCGTTTCTTTATATTAATTTAATTTAATAATAATTATTTAGGAGTTTTATTTTAATAATAAACTCTAAATCATATTACTAGTTAAATTAATAAATATTATATTAAAAATGTCTCATAATTTAATAAGAGAGAGAAAACATAAATTTAATAAAATTATTTTAATTAAATTGCATAAAGCTTAT
Source organism: Cupressus sempervirens (assembly GCA_028749045.1). Taxonomy (NCBI): domain Eukaryota; kingdom Viridiplantae; phylum Streptophyta; class Pinopsida; order Cupressales; family Cupressaceae; genus Cupressus; species Cupressus sempervirens. Next base: position 569,989,609 of record CM053792.1, on the reverse strand, counting down.
GCATTAAATTAAAATGTAGTAAATTAATTAGATAGAGAAAGCTAATTATTTAAATAAAGATATTTTAAATTGCAAAAAGTGTGCATGAAAATGAAAAAGATAATAGAATATTAAAAGAAATTGATCAGCAAGTTCCCTCGCGTGATTGCACAACTAGAGCTCTAAATTAAGGGAGAAATCTCTATCAAAGATCTAGAGCTCATTTGGCAATTACAAAGATTTGGAGGAGCCGATTGTTGAGAAGAGGGTTTTGAAGGAAAAAGAGAATTGTGTGCGGGTTCTATGCACTTATTGTTTTAACATAAGATCTAGGTAGGATCTTGTGGGTTTTGTGCAATAGATTCATTGTTAAATATACCTGTCTTCTCCATGTTTGATTGAAATTGTTTCAGATTATATTTGGGTTGAAACCCTTGTGTATGAATTTGATTGTTCTTTGTTTTCAAAAGCATCTATGAACAAATTTAATATCTGAAACCCTTGTTTGATTAAATGGATAATTCGTAGTTTGAACCAATTAAGAAATCTATGTTTTTGGGATAGGGTTTGGGCAAGCTTCTATTTTTAGTAGGTTTCCATTTTAGTAGGTTTCCATTTTGGAAAATTTTCTATTTTAGAAGGTTTTCATTTTGGAAAAGTTTTCATTTTTAGTAGGTTTCCATTTTGGAAAAGTTTCCATTTTTCGCAGGTTTCCATTTCAAGATTTTTTTTGTTTTTAGCATGTTTTTATTTCAAGAAATTTTCCATTTTTAGTAGGTTTCCTTTTTGGGAAAGTTTTTCCAAAGTTTAATAAAATTAAAATTATTATGATAATAATTGATAATTATTATTATTAATAATTTTAATAAGTATTGATAAATTTTTTAATTTAATTATTTGAAAATTTGATTTATTACTTTATTATTTAAGTATAATTCTAAAGTAAATTGACAATCAAATAAATTAATTGGGAGAAATAATATTTTTCTTTTATAAACTTGGATGTGTTTATATGGTTCAGATATATGAAAATAATTTGTAATACTAGGGAAACTTTATTATTCGAAAACTTTAGTAATTATAATACTTTGAGAAAATGAAAACATGAACCTTGATTGAGATTGAAAACACTATAAACAATAATGCTTGGACAAGAAAATTGAATCCCTGGTTGTTATTAAATCTTGTGCTTTGAAAATGAATTGAACTATGAAACAATGTTTAAACAACTTTATATGAATTGTTGAACTATCTGGGATTCTAGTGAACTCAAAAACTTTAGCGAATCTGTAATACTTGAAAAAATAAAATGAAAACTTGTAATCTTTAGTGAAAATTGAACTATTGTGTTTTCAAAACCTAATGAATTATGAATATGACTTTTGTATGTACTCTTTATGATGTGTGGTTTACTATTATTGGTTTTGGGGTTGACTTAGGTTTGGCTAGTCATGATGTTTATCAGAGGCTTGGGAGTTTTGTTCTATGATGTCATGATGATGTTTTGATTACAGTCTTTTATACTCAACCATGGTGATGTGTCATGTGTGTGCTATGATGAGTTTGATTAGATATTTTAATGTGCTTTCTAGTTCTTATGTAGAACTTAGGTGGATGATGTGTCTTTCCTGATATAACCTTTGAGTCTTCAATCAATTATCCTTGATTGCTTCCTGGTTGCTTGTATAGGACTGAGGTGAATAAATAAATTTTTTTTTTGGTGATGTCATGGATTTGGTTTATGTGTACTTGATTTTGGATCAATCCTATTAGGATGATTATATTGGTGGAATCTATGATTATGATTAGTAATATTTTAGTACTTTCTAGTTACTTGTTTAAGAATTGGTGTGTGGTTTATATTCATTTGTGATGTTTTTCTTTTGCTGAGCTTGGGGTAGGTTTTTTGTTTGTCATGTTAGGAAGTGGCTTGCAATGGAGGTTGAGGCCCTAAAGAGGCTAATGGGCAACCCATTGTAGGTTATTTTAACAAGTGATAACATTTCATTAAATGGGTTTCAAATGAATTAATAAGATACTGATACCACAGAAAGTCATTAGGGGGCCAGAGTATTGAAAGACTACTAGGGTAACTTTAGAGCTGACTTGTTAGTATGCCTTGTCTATATGAAAGGATATTGACATTGCATAGAGACACTAGGGAGCCGAAGTATTAAATGACTGCTGGGTAACCTTAGAGTTGGCTCATGCAATGAGACTTGCCCACTTACATAGTAGATTTTCTACATGTTTGTGTTGCCTTTGGGATTAGTTGATACTTGTGTCTTGGTACCCTTTGAGATAGTTTTCTTTCAGGTGGTTCCTTGAACCTAGATGTTGGTTTTGACTTTTGAGTTTGTTATCATGTTTGGGACTTGAGTTTATCTCTTCCACATGGTGTTAGTGGGCCATTTAGGTTCCATGAGGTTTGGTGGTAGTGCATTTTCTTATACCATTGAGATCTAATTGTCAGATGTCATTGTTGGATGTGTTTGTGCAGATGTTCCTTTTTATCTAATCTTGTATTTCTATGATGGATGGTTATACTCTAAGTGTATTGTATTTTATTTCATAGATCTTATGAGATGATGTAATTTATTTTATGATGTATATTTTTTCAACCTTTCATACTCTGTGACCGTTATAGTGGATGATTGTGCATTTAGATTATTACCAGATGACATTTGGGATAATTATATATCATTTAAATGGATTTGAACTTGTAGTTATTCTTTAATGTGGATGTGTTACATATTGGTTTTTAGTATTAATTAAACTTGAATGTAATTCAATGTCATGGGACCCTTAAGAATTATAATCTATTTTATGGTATGTGTTTATGTGTATGTTATTATTTTTCCAAAAAAAATATGTTTGAAAAACTTAGCAAAACTTTAGGTTAACTTATTTTGGGTTCCCTCGTGGGGCATTACAATGCACACTACATGAGAAGTGAAAATGTGATTAACTAAATGACCCACAGACTATCTGAATTGCTAAGATTCCACAAGAGTAAATTATTTCTAACTCAATAACCCACATGAACCATATCCCACAAATTCTCACACAAAAATGAAAATGCACATGGAACACATTTTTATAGAACAAAGGAAATGAATAATACCATAAATGATAGTGAAATCACTATAGGGAAAGAAATAACAAAGTTATTACTTTCAATCCCAAAGTTTTCATTAAAAATACAATTCACTCCAAAGAACTATATAGAACTAGACTATGCTAACATGAACAACAAAAGTAAAATGTAGATGTAGATTCTCACATAAAAGTCAAAGCTATAGGTGTTTTTCCAAACCAAAAATTAGCCAACATTATCCCCTTGTTCAAAGGTTATATTTATAGGACCTTAGATTGTGGACAATTACATCTCATGATTTGAATATAGAGCATCTTTGGCAAATCTAACTTAAAATAGGATTGGCTAGTTAATCATTTGTTACAAAACATACCTATGAGAAGAATGCCATATTTGGCTACAAAATTAGAAAGAGAGAGAGAGGGAAAGAAACAAAAAAGGGGGTAACAATTGTCACATATTGCAATAGATTCAATGTGGGAAGAATGCAATGCCTCCAAAAAAGCATCAATTCTTATTTGGAGTTACAAATTTAGCTCTATGTGCCTTCATAACATCAATTATTTTTTTTAGCTTCTTAACAGTTGGGATAAGGATGTTCTCATCTTTGACAACCCAATGATCATGCATTTATGACAATTCTTCAACTCTAAAGACCTTTGATTGGAGTTTCTCTACTACATGTTTGAGGGCACAATCAATTGTTGCAAGCTCAAAAATCTTCACCACTTGGAATTTTTCTAGATTAGCAGTTTCTTCAATGAATGCCAAAAACTTAGTCTTCATCCACTCAATGTCTACTAGCTAGTTATTATTAGTGACATATGATTCAGTATGTAGAACCTTAAGATATCCAAATATATTTTCCATAATTCTTTTTACTGAATTCTATACACTATTTAATTCTTCATTGACCTCACTAAATTTTCAACCTTAAATTCTATAGATTTCTTCCAATGCAGCAATGGTTCTTGGTCTGACTTAAGGATGCCATGTGTCACAAAAAAATTAGTCTTCATATCAATGACCTCTTGTAATAGGGTCAATTGTTCTGTTAAGCTTGTTGATTCCTTCCTCATTGTGTTCTAGTGACTTAGCATTGCCTCTCTCAATATAGTTGTGTCTAACAATATATTTCCAAGGTTTTCCATGAGAGTGGGACCTTGGGCCTTCAATTATTTAACCTAGGAATGACAAAGTTGACCAAATTTCCACTCTTGTTGTAGCTTAGTCAATAAATTTTTGTTCTCCACTACACTTGAGTCAAAAGTATAGACAAATGTATCACCAAGTGCTATTCTAATATAATCCATTAATTCTTTGTTTGGGGCCTTTAGTACCTCTTTCTTTGTCCTTTACTCCTCTAACCCATCTTCAATCTTCACATTTATTAAATTCAAGATGTTGACCATAGAATCATGTACTGGGATGCCCATATTAATAGTTCTGATTTGGAAATCATTTGGATTTAATTCATGAAACCTACCCTCCTTTTGAGGTTTTGTAATCTCCACAAGAATATGTTGAGTAGTTGCATTAGTTGACAATGCTACTAGGGTCTTTTGTTTATTTTCTTTCTTCAACACTTGTTCAGACTGAGTTGCTTGTGCAATTAGATATTTAGATAGAGCTTTTTTAGCACATTTTCTTTTATTTCTATCAATAGTCTCTTCCAACCAAGATTCAACTGAAAGGAAATTGAGTGCAGATTGTAAGGATGACGGATCAAAGAGTTTTCTTGCAACTAGGAGTGTCATCTTGCTCTTAGTAGTAAATGGAAGGTTAGTTTCCTTAGTATTAGATAAGGCCAGTGTCTTACCTTTCTCAGATGCTCCTTGCATTTGACCATCCAAATGATTTTTGCCACTAGAAGATTGATGAATGGCACTGGGGAGGAAACCATCATTGCTGATTTCTCCTTCTTCTTCTCTTTATCATTTTCTTCATATTCATCTCTAACATTTTTAGTATCAGGCAGAGATCCTCCTCCACAGGTTGGAGGGACTTGAATGTTCTTCTCACAATTTTAGTTTCCTCCCTAGCCAAAAAGTTGTGCTAATCTAGTTAATGTTGATGTTGCCAAGATATTCACAATTTTTCTCTTTAGATTAGTTCCAAAGAGAGTCCTTGACATTTTTATTTTCTTACTTTGAGGAGTCTAGAACCATTTTCTTTGCATATCTCCTCTCCTCTAAGTTTTATTTTCATTAAACATTAATGTAGAGGATCCAAAATTGATATCACAATATTCCTCCTTTAGTGGAATTTTGAAGGAAACCTACAACAAATTTATTTTCGCTGAAAGCAAAAAAGATTGATCTGGCTATAGAATCTGCTTTGTCCCTAGATTGTACCTTTTGATGCATTCCTTTACCAATTTTGGTGCTTGAATAGCCATGGGAAACCCATCAGTCTCAACTAATCCACTCTCTTTTAGCTTCTATGTGATTGGATGGATGGGTTGAGCATTGAATCTTCTATGTAAGTAACCAAGATCAAAAAATTTGAGAGATGTAATAATGCAGTTTTTAAGTTCACTCTCTAGCACAACCGGGCGATAATATGTAGTTGAACTCACTTCTATTTACTTAAATTTCACATAGAAAGATCAAAAGATTAACAAATTTGTAGAAAATAGTTGTTAAGAAGTGAGGAAATCAGTTTGGCTGAAATCCAGTCATATAGCTTTGATAATTTGAACATTGGTGCCACATGAATGAAATAACTCACATCTAATGACATTCTTGAAAGTGACATTGAGGCTACCCAAATACTATCTTGCAACTCCAAACAAATACATTTACTTAATATCCAGGGGTAGCTAGATTATTTCTTTTCTAAATCCCTTTATAGTTAAGCCTTCTGAATGATACTTGTTTTATTAAGAAATCTGGATCATAATTGTGCATTAAATTCTTTAAACATGGTAAAGGAGGCAATATACTTTCTCTCCACAATTCTTGTTTTTCTATGGATTTCCTTCAATTTGGGAGTGCATTATGTAGGCTTCCCCTTTAGTAACTGGGAAACTTTATTTTCTTCTATTTCATACAAGGATTTTCTCTCACTTTATCACAATGACCTAGGTAAGCCACGACACAACCTTTCCACTTTACTTTCAAGTGAAACACTTCCTTTCAATAGGGATTGAGCTTGGCCAACTATTTAAACAAATGACATTAAATTAAAATCTTTGAAGAATATCCTTTGTATCTGAGATGATATGGCTTTGAAAATCTCCATCTTCTTAACCTCTAGAAGGAAAGCTTTACAGATACCTCCTTAGGTGGAAAAACACCATGGGAACCTATTCTTTCCAAATGGTTAAAAAATCAGAAGAATTTCCATCATTTTGGTTTCTTTTCCATTTCAACTTTAAGGTGGAGTGTTCACCATAGATTTAACTCTTTGTAACATCAAATCAACCGTGGACTTCAAATTATTCCTTTATACTTCAGAAAGATATTGGAATGGTTTTGCTTCCAAAGAAGGAGAAATTGAATAGATGGAACTTTGATTTGATGTGTAGACTCAAGATTTTGAGTTCAAACCCTTGTTATGAGGATTCCATAACCTTAAATCCATGCTTTCCTGATCATCTCACCATTGTCTGACTAAAACTATATATGAAGATGCCTTTATCATTTTGATCTTTGGAGTCCAGTGTGATGAAGGCTGCCAGTTATGGAAAGATAATAGAATGAGACAAAATTAGTGAAGAACACTTCCTTGGAGAGAGGAAATTATGACATAACCAAATATGTCTTTCTTTTCATCAAGAAAATGCTCAATAGAAAACCACCCAAACCTAGACCACCTAAGGCCAAAGATGCATATCAAATCCAAGAATATGGTATAAAGGTGTATGTAGCCAATAGAGCATGGAAATCCCAAGAATATATAGGAGGGAAAGTCCTTAGGATGTTTGATGACAAGAAAGGCACCTAGGGGCTAGCTAGGCAAGGACTTGAACACAATTTCATTGAACACTTTTTATGTTAGGAGTTTATATGTTAGAGACTGAAAGTCTGGAAACATCATGAATCCCTTTGATAAGAACTTGTAGATCTAACTTGCCCACCTCTATCACTAGAAGCATTTTGCAAATAGTTATGCTACTTGGGGAGCTTAAATCAAGGCTCATCACCAATGGTTAGAGGTTAGTGATCAGGTTTCCAAATATTTTTTCTAGAATCTTTGAGCTCACCACTCTTCTATGGGCATAAAGAGAATCAAGGAAGGTTAAAAAAATTTGTGTGAGCTTTCTAATATTCTTTAGGATTTTGTACACCATTATGAGAAAATTTTCATTGTGTAGGGTACTTCTACTATGTGTAAGCAAGCTTTTTAGTCTTACATTTTAGTTACTCCTAATAGACTTGCACCAAAGAAGTATACCATTCGCGTATAGAAGCTTACACTTGTTAATCTTAAAGAAGCAATTTTTTCCATGGCGAATGATAAAGTCTCTAGATGCAATGACTTCCCCTATGAATTTTATAAATCATTTTAAGAAGAAATTGGCCCTAATTTGCACAATGTCTATCTTGAAGCTTTCCTTTCACAATATTTAGGGAGCATAATTAATAAAGGAAACATCAAATTCATACCTAAAGTTGGCAACCTAGAGGATATCCACAATTGGAGGCCCATCATACTTTTGAATGTCTCCTATAAGATCATCACCAAGGCACTCTCCCTCAAGATTTGACATCTCTTGCCACATGTTGTGCACCCCAAGAAAACTAGATTTATTAAATCAATGTGTATTCTAGATAACATCATCACAGTCTAGGAGGGTATGGAGTGTGCTCATCAATCCAAATAGTAGGTCTTGTTCCTCAAGATTGATTTTTTTAAAGCTTATGACTTGATTGAATGGCTCTTCATTTTGGCCATGTTGCAAGCTTTGGGATTTGGTCCTATTTTCCTTTTCTATGTGAAAATTCCCTTTGGGGATCCCTCTACATGAATCACCATTAATGGGAACAAATATGAGGCCTTTGGGATCTTTAGCTCTATTCACGAAGGGTTCCCTCTCATGCCCTTTCTCTATGTTTTGGCTACACAAGGGTTTGCCTACTTTCTTTCTAATGCAATTTGATGGGTCATGTGCATGGCATTACTCTTCTTGATTCTTGTAACCAGCTAGTCAATGACCACTTTGCGGATTATTCCTTTGTCACCCTCATTGAGAATGAGGATAATGTTGCTAACACCTTACAATGCCTAGACACCTTTTTCTTAGCCTCTAGCTGAACCATTCAGTGACACAAGAATCTCTACTATCGATAGTCCTTCTTGCCCTTCTTGCCTAGCCCATTGTGGCTCATTTGCTACCAATGGAAATGGGTGCAACACGATGATTCTTTTTTATTTATTGGCATCCCCTTTTCCTTTCAAGCTTCAGCTATGGAGTTTTCAAATTTAGTATTAGCCAAGATTGAGAAGAAATTAGAATACTGGATCACTAAACTGCTCTCCTTAGCTAGAAAATTTTAGACTTTCTCTAAGGTGCTGGCTACTAGGCATCTATACTATTCCTCATACTAGGCTCTTTTGAAGCCTCTTATCTCAAGTTGAGAATCTATTGCATGCTTTTATTTGGGCTTCAAACACTTCTCACCATGGATTCCATACGCTTGTGTGGGATTTTTGCTATTTGCCTAAAGATTTTGGTGGGTTAGGGCCACTTTCTACTCAAATGTATGGTGTTTCTCTCTATGGAAAGTGGGTCATTTAGGCTCTCATTGGAAATGAGACCTACAAAATTATTTAATGAAATTGCATTTCTATAGGTTTTTTGGTTAATCAACCTTCCTAGAAGGGGATTAGATTTCAAAACCTTCTAATTATCTCTAAACCTATGCAAATCTAGGGTACCTTTGTGGCTAAGAGCACTTGGAAATCTTGGGAATCCATCTAGCCATGACCCCATCGGGCTAGAGATGGGTTCAAAGATGATCTCTCCATGAACCAACATACTCTACTGTGGTCCTCCTTATTTTCCATTTAAGGGGTGCCCCTGGCCTAACTACAAGGAGTCAGTGCTCTGCATATTTTCAAATGTGGCATCAAGACCCCCAAGGACTTATTTCACCATAGGCCTTTGCACATGGGAGGACATGCAGGTATAGTTCCAATTTTCCTATCTATATCCACAAACATTTGATCTTCTAGTTTCTATTGTTCCTACTCGTATGTTGCACAAGTTTGGTATTTAGTCATCTAGACCTTGGTGGAAGGATTTGAAGTATTATCCTTCCACTCCTATGACCATCTATAAACCAAATTTTGGTTATAATAGGCTAGTTCCCTAACAACCTATGGTTGATGTGCTCAACCAATGTTAGAATTTGCAATCCCCTTAGAAGACTTGGACTCTTAGGTTTAGCATTTTTTTGGAAAGCAATCATTGAGCCAAAAGTTATGCATTTTTATTGGTGCATCCTTTTTTAGGGGTTTCCTTTGGGCCCCAAACTTAGGCATTTGGGTGTTCCTAACCCTATAAGTCCCTTTCATGGGCAACCAGAAAGCTTTCTGCATATTTCCTAGTTCAGTAGGCATGACTAGTAATACTGGCACTAGATTCATGATTTCTTCAAATATTTACTGCTAGAGGCCTTTTCTTGACATATGGTTTCTTTGGGGGATTCACCTAGGCTCCCCTTTAAATATTCCTAGATCTGGCATGCTTTTAGAATGGATATTTTGTTCACTTTCTAGAAAGATCAAAATATTGTATTGTTTTCTTATAGCTTTCTTTATGTAAATATCTCTATGTACACTAAAACATGTATATGTAACAATGCAATGATAAAGATTTAAGTACAAACTAACAAGGTTGTACTAGAGGTGGCCCACCTCCAAAAGGTTCATATGCATTGGGGGAATGCTTCCTATATGGTGGTTAGGGTGCAGCTTGATAGCATATTTGTAGACAATACATCACCTCATGACCATTAGTGGGGTTGTAGCTCTTCTACTCAATGCTCACACACCCCTAGATTACAACATCCACACCAATGATAGTTTTGGTAGTCACCACTACTTGGCCTCACCTCCTCAGAGGTAGCACTTCTTGTGTTGCTCCTAATTCTACATGGCCTTCCTCCAATAAGGATTTGAAGTGGTCCTTCCCTCATTTAGACTTGGAGATTTCCCCTCCCAGGTCAGAGGGAGACAAAGATAAAGCTTCTATTGATGCTATTGATGGGTGGGCTCCTCCCAAGCCACCCACTAACCCAACTAATGTATGGGGTTCTAATGATTGAGATCCTCCCTTGATTGGGACAACTCTTGCAGCCTAAGGGCTTTTTTCATATGCTCTATTTTGTTTAGCAACTTATTTTCTAGGCTAATGACTTTACATGTTTTTTTTATGAGTAGCTAAGCTTCTAGCCTTTGGTCATTTGAACTTCTGTAGGGTATTCTAGTATCCCCTAATTCCTTTTTTGTGATATGTAACTTTAATATTATTTTAATACAAAAGGCACTATTCAAAAAAAATTGAGAAATGCAATTGTAGGTGTAAATCCAATGGTCCATTAAAGCTAATGAGAAAATTTTCATGAAGGAGGTTTTTTCAGTACTATAGTTTGAAATACTTTTGATGACCATCAATTAATTTCATGAGCTATGTGTATCCAATGGTTTTGAAGAAAATCTCAAACAAATGGATAGGGAGTTGTATGAGAGGTTGTAGTTGTAAGTGCTTGAGTGTGCAATATGAAAGGAGCATGATAATGGACATCACTTAAAGAGATTTACAAATTTTTGACAATGAAGTTGGTTGATGCTACAATTAGCGGCAGATAGGCATCCAAAATGTGGAATCACAAAGGCCATCCACTAAGTTTAGTGCCAAATCAAGGATATAATGTATTGATTTTGTATTACACTAACATGAATTGATTATAAAGGGTTGGTGACTTATATCTTGGTCATCTTGCACAATGAAATTTTGAGAAGATCATTTTAGTGGTGGAAAACTTGACAGAAGAAACTCCATTGAGAAAAGTAGTATATCCCTCTGGGTGGCTGCATCAAGATACATAGCCCTGGCTTCCATATCAATCATGGTATTCCTAAAGATCTTAAGCACATAAAACGGTGTTATAATTCTCTCTGACTCTATTCTTCCATCATTTCTCTATCACATCATCCTAGGTTCACATGATCGTGAATCCCAAGTAATGCAAATCATATACAAGGATGATGCATATCAAGATTCAAACCACATCTTAGAAGGTTCAATCATGATCATACCAATAGTAGAAACAAATTTCTTTGTTTCAGAAAATTGTCAAGGGCTCTTTTATGACCACTCACAAGAAATTCAAGAAACAAGATTTCCATATGGAGAAAACAATCATATTTGTATGCAAAAGTTTGAGAATTTTTTAATTAAACTCATTCAACATGAAGTCATTAATGACACATGACAAGATGCAAAGTTGATTCTAAAACCATATATTTTCAATGAGGCATGGTTATTTGGATACATTTCATTATCTAGAGAAATGAAGCAAGCCTACATTCAAGTTTTGGGAGTTGTCACCTATAAAGTTGCCATGGCATTTAATTTTCCTAGCCATTTAATGGATTTTCATGAATCATTTGGAGATAAAGCTATCAGAGTAGGGGTTTCCTATGATGTACAAATGTTAGAAGTTTTTTTTGTGCGTTCTTTTTTTTGCTTGTCTCTAGTTTCTCTTGTAAATTTCTATGTTATCCCCTTATTGACTCTATGGACCTATTAACAAAAAATGGTTTACTAATTCCCTAAGTTCATCCTAAATTCTTTATAGTCCTTATCCCCAGATAGAGACAACTATTGCCCCAATATTTACTAGACCCAATTTTAATGTTCTTAAAATCAAAATAAGAAAATGAACATCCAACTTCAAGAAGTTTATTGTCTTAACTAAATTTTTTTAAGACCTTAAACAAAAGAGGTTAATGGTTAATATTCCTTTTCCATCTCTGTCAACATTTACTCCCTGTCCTTAAACCTCTATGCACATTCTCTCTCCCTGAACCACAACTTTTTGGAAAAGTTAAGGTTTGAAAGTTGGAGTTGGGGAGTTGGAGTTAATGGTAAGCCTTTTTTATCTCTCTCCCCAAACCTTAAATTTTTCCCCAATCCTAACATGTGCAGTTTAAGAATCCTAACTAAAACTTACATTTCAAAATAACCAATCTGCAAAAATATTCAACAAATGCAGTTATGTATGTTTAAATCCAATGGTCCATTAAAGCTAATGAGAAAATCACTGATGAAGTTAGTTTTGTCAGATAAGTTGTGTGTATCCAAAAGTTTTGAAGAAAGGGTGATCCCACACTAATGGGTTACACTTTTTGACCAATTTTGACACCGAAATCAATATTTTTGAAATAAACCTCACATTTGAATGACTATATCTCTAAAACTGTGAATAATTTCAAGATGATGTAAACTAGTGATTTCTAGTAATTTGTTCCTACTTTGTAACCATTTTTTTTTTATTTTTTTGAAAAAAATATTTAAGTCAATTTTTTTTCTCCTCCGAAAATTGGTACATATGAAAAATCAATATTTTTAAAGAGTGTCAGTCCATTTGACACACAACTTTTTTTCTAGAAATGATAATGAGGTAATTCTTTTGGTGTTGGATTTGTAACATCAATATCTAGAGAATACATTTGGTTTGATTCAATTTGGTTGAATATTGTATAGTTTATGAAGTTTTGAAGTGACATCAATCATAATTCAGACATACGTTCATTTTGACACAGATAACTTGAAATCAACAACATATTTCCTAGATATTTTTCAAAATTTGTTTGACCTAATTTACAAAATTTTCCAAAGCATCGAAGTCAGTCTATGTTCAATCGGTAATGAACCTATAATGATTTAAACTCATATTTGAAAGTCTTAATGAATATAATATGTATTAAAATTATAGTCTTTGAAAAGCTTGCTTCGAGAAGCACAAATTTACATTTTTAATTTTACACTAGGAGATCATTCAATCTCAATTTTGGGGGTCAAAAGAGCCAATTCTTTTTTTTTAAAGAAAAGAGCACCAAAATTTTATAAATTTACATGTTCGTGCAAACACAGTGTTCGCATGACCATGTTTTATATGTTCATGTAAAACATATGTTCACACAAACATACAAGCCTCATGGAAAAATGGCTCAAAATAGCCATAAAAATATGTAATGGAAAATGGAAAAACGGCTCAAAATCACTATAAAAATACATTTGCATGAATGTATTAATAAGGGATGTTCACATGAACATCCCTTATTTAAACTAACCATGTTCGAACGAACATGCAATTCTTTTATGTTCATGCAAACATCATTAATGAGTTCACATGAACATACGTAAAATTGAATATGGGAATTTTGCATCATTTTGTGATTTCCTTCATGCCACAAAAGTGGTAACCAGTATTGTGGGTTCACCTAAAAATCTTGAACAAATATACATGGAGATGTATGAGAGGTTGTAGTTGTAAGTGCTTGTGTGTGGAATGTGAAAGGAACTTGATAGTGGAAATCACTTAATTAAATACTTTCCAGAAAATGTAGTTGGTTGATGTTATAATTAGAATTAGATAGGCATCCAAAATGTGGAATCACAAAGGCCATTTCAAGCTAGTGCCATGTTGAGGATAATGTATAGTTCTTGCATTTTATGCCAACATGAATTGATTATAAAGGGATGGTGATTTATATCTTGGTCATCTTGTGAAAGAAACTTTTGAGAAGATTATTTCAGTGGTGGAAAGCTTGACAGAAGAAACTCCATCAAGCAAGGAGGATATCCCTCTGGGTGGCTGCATCCAAATACATAGCCCTAGCTTCGATATCAATCACAATATTCTAAAGATGTTAAGCACATAAAATGGTGTTACATAATTCTCTCCTACTTTGTTCTTCCACCCTTCCTCTATCACCTCATGGAGCACAATTATTAGATGGACAAACATGCCAAATGTGAAACACAATTGCAAAAACATGAATTATTTGACATTATGCTACTAGGGTTTGTCATCTAATATAGTTCATTCCACCAAAGTAATGTGGTTAGAATGTTTATAAGTATTTGAGCATTGCAATTGGAAAGGAGTCCACAGTGATGTTGAACAACACTTAGTATAGATGTGGTGGTTAAATAGACTTGAAGCCTTTATTAGTAGAATTTTCTTCCTACCCATGGTGGTTGTGAATGAAAAACATGGAAGTATAGGGAACTCTTGATTTTTTTATCAAATTATTTCAAATTTATCATCTCAAGTAATGAGAGTTACACCACTCAAGAAATATTGGAAGCTTTATAGAAGTATATAGAGGTGGATGTAGAAAACAATTTCTGTCAATTACTATTATTTGGATCGATAGCTATGAAGGTTTGAGTTAATTCACATACTAAAGTATCAAATCCAAATATTACCAACTTAGTCTTCATGCTCACTATTTATTAAAGGCCATGTACTATGTGCGACATTGTTGAAGGGAAGGTGTGTATGTTTCTCAAATACAATGATTCAAATACCCATTTTATCGACTCATTTTGAGGCATGGTCATACACAACACTTTAGATATAAGTAAATTGGTGAATGAAATTTGTTACTTCATAAATTTCAAAACACATGTTTTAATACATGGCTCAAATAATTATTTGGTTGTACCAGTATAAAAGAAGCATATTGGTGTAGAAAACTACCATGGAAAAATTGGTAATTTAAGTTCTTGTTGTAAGACCTCAATTACTTCATGGAGGAAAGTGACAAGTGTCACTTATTGTCACTCAAAATTTAGGATTTCAGCTTTTATTTTTGTAAAAAAATTGTTGGCATTGAATGAATAGTCCCTATTCCAAAAAGGAATAGAAAAAATCTTGGTCACATTCAAGGTCAAGTAAACAATAATCAGTAAGTTGGTTGATAAAAGGTACCTTCCCTAGAATGAAGGTTCCTAAATCTATTTAAAATATAAAATATTGGTGACTATTTGAAAGGCTGAATTTAGAAACATGGTTTGGTACAAAGGAAAGGTAGAAATTAATAGTAATAGTGATAGTGATGATGAATAGTTTTCCTACCAAAAGAAGAAGGTTCTTGAAGAACCTGTACAGATTAATTTCTTGATCAATTTTTATGGCAGTACTCGACTTGATATGACAAAAAATTATCCATATTTGCTTCAAAATTTACAAAATATCAATGAAGAATATGGAAGAGACAATCAAAATTTCTCTCACAAAGAAGAATCTTTGTTAGAAAGAATTTTTTCTTATAGTCAAGATAAAAAGAGTTCATTCAGAAGCATGTTTTATGTGAGTATAGGTTGCATAATGGTAACCTAGAAATAATTCAAGTGCCTTCACATGTTACTCAACTCAATCAAACTTCTAGTGTTCTTGATCAAATTATATCTTTGAAAAGATTCTATGGTAATCAAAGACTTGATCCTACAAAAATGCATCCTTCATTGCTTCAAAAATTACAGAATATTGAACAAGAAGATAGAGGTGATAATCATTTCCTCACTAATGAAATATCTTATGAGGCTGTGTATGCCAAGAAAATGATACAAAAGAAGTGAAAAAAATGGGAAAATAAGTTTTTAATGAACCTTTTCATAAGAATTATAAAGACCTTGAGAAGGAAATAGAAGTAATTTATGAATCTAAAAACAAGGATCTCAATGAAGAGGCACCCAAGTATTTACATACATGCTCACACCTACAATTTGAAAAAAATGATGAGGAGAGAGTGTTTAAAGATGAATCTCAAGTGGTCATTATTCCAAGTTGGTACTTTGAAGATCCAAATAATGACTTATTGTGTGGAGAAAACTTTTCATTCATCCATCATTGATCTTTGAAGAGGATATGATTGTTGATAAAATTCAAGGTATGGACTAATCCATGTCTTCTTCTAGTGTATCATTGGCTAATGATGAGATTTTCAAAGACAAGGAAAATATTGGTGAAGTTTTTTCATCATAATGAGTTAGTAGGAAGTTTTCCATTAAAAAAGTTGCAAATTATAGATCCTAGCATTTAAAATCAATCTCTAGATATGAACAATGCTAATATCAAGAATGGTGCAATTTTGGAAAGGATCCATTCTATGTCTATGAGTAAAGCTACTGAAGACCATCTCAAGGAATTTGATCAAGAAAGTTTGAGTATTGATGAAATCAAGGAGGTTAATGATGATGTCCAAAGCCATGATGCTTCAAGAAGATATTCTCTATGTCCTAGTAGCCTTTCTCAGGTTCCTTGTCATGATTATGATTAATTATTAACAAGGATACATACATCCAAAGAGGTATTTGTATTGTCTTAAAATGGAAGCACTTCCATGTTAAGAGTGTTTAGCCCTTTGCGTAAGTGGTCTGGGGTCATATCAAGCACCTTGAATGGGTCTTTGCATGGATCTGGTAGTTTTCCCCCTATTCTACTTCTCTCTACTTCTCTCTCTCTCTCTCTCTCTCTCTCTCTCTCTCTCTCTCTCTCTCTCTCTCTCTCTCTCTCTCTCTCTCTCTCTCTCTCTCTCTCTCTCTCTCTCTCTCTCTCTCTCTCTCTCTCTCTCTATAGCCTATTTCTAACAACCTACTCTATAAAATTGAGGACTTTAAATTTTGGGTTGAGGATAACCTTGTGGGTCAAGGTCAACCTCAACCCAAGGATGAACTTGACCTTGACCTAGGGCAAGGTCGACCTCATCCCTGACCCCAAGTTTCACTTTCAATTTCTAGGAGTTTTGGAATCTTGGGCTTCGAAAAGTTTCTTTTTACATTTTTGGCTCGGCTAATTCGGGTTCAGAATGGTAGACTCTTAAATTACATTTAATCTAGTTATATTCCTAGGGGTTAAGGTCAAATGGGATTTAATGCTACCATGCTGGCCTTCTCTAGGATTTAGTGCCTTAGATCACTTTATAAGAAAGCCTTCTTCCCTCATTTTGACATCTACAATTTATGCATGATTGATCCACTAACTATGAGCAAAGTTATTATCTACTTTTTATGAAGAGAATCTACAATCCATTATCAAGTATCCATTTTCAAGTGAGAAAACATGCTATCATCCAAACATCCAAGTTTTCCATTGAAGATCAAGGATTGAAGTATTCAAGCCATTGAAGGGATTTGGTTCAAGCATTTGAGATTCATCATTCAAAACCCTATTTCTAGCCATCATGGTGGTGTGATCTTCCTTCAAGATTCTTTGTTCATCTTTAAGATCTATTCATTCTTCTATCAATGTGGATTATAAGCATACAATTATGGAGGTTTTGATTTACATTTGTTAATGTTACGTTCAAGCTTTCATATTAATATACTTGTTTACATTTCAGATACTAATTGCAACTCTATTGAATATCATAGATTCATTGTTAGATTTACTTCTACTACTTGCCAACAACCTTATTTCAATTCTATTATTAAGGTTGATTACAAATTGGGGCTTGACCAAGGAAAACCTCTCATCCAAACAACAAAACCCCTTTTCTTGCAGATACAAGTGTGGAACAATGAATTGAAGAGAAGATTCAGATACCCTTTTCATCGAACTTGCGAGATCCATGAACATAAATTTTGTCAAAGTATAGGTCAAGTTCAACTTTTTGGGGTACAATTGTGCCCTGAGGTAAGACTGTACCTTGCTATTAGGGTCAAGGTCAAACTCCCTTCAAAAGGACAAAATATTTATGGGTTTTCTCCATCTCGACATTTCTAGTCTAGAACAACTTACAAATTTTCTAGAAATTGCATACAGACATCATAAAATAGCACTTTTCATATTCAAGGTTAGTATTTGTCTTTTATTTATTTTACAATTTAAGTAGATACTCCCCCATAATAGAAAGATTATATAAACTCACTCTCCCTATTTTCCATCACATGATCTATTTCTGCATTGATCACTCTCCTGTGCTTAATCAATTTGGATCATCACATAAAAAAATAGAGTTAAGTGAGGAAACCTTATTTTCTTCCTATTTAGTATTAACTCCTCAAGGTACTATAAAAATTGAAAAAGGATCATACTAATTTACACCATCTACAAGGAGAAAATAGCACTATAGAGACCCCACTTCAATTTGCAAATGGATCAAAGGTTCATGAATTATGTCATACATAAGAGATAGAAGAATACGAAGGTGGAGTAGATGAAAAACATATGCTACCACAACCATAATAAAAATGTAAAGAGGGAGACCTCATTCTAGGTTCACATGATCATGAATCCAAAGTATTACAAGTCATATCCAAGAAGGCTACATTTTTTGATTCAAACCACTTCTTAGAATGTTTAACCATGATCATACCAATAGGGGAAACAAAGTTCTTTGTGTCAGAAAATAGTCAAGGGCTCTCTTATTACCACTCACAAGAAATTAAAGAAAGAGATTTCTATATGGAGAAAAAGATTAGATTTGTATTCAAAAGCTTGAGAATTTTGTACATCATCTCATTCAAAATTAAGTCATTAATGACATGCGAAAAGATATAGAGTTGATTCCAAACTCATATATTTTCAATGAGGCATGATTATTTGGATAAATTCTGTTATCTAGAGAAATGGAACATGTTAGGAATCACAAACTTGGTATTCAAGAAGAAAGCCTACATTTGAGATCATGAGAACTTGGGAGTTGTCACCTGTTAAGTCACCACGGAACTTACTTTTCTCAGCTAGACAATGGATTTTCTTGAATCATTTGGAGTTGGAGCTATCAAAGATAGGGGTTTCCCACCATGTATATATGTTAGTTAGATGTTTTTGTTGTGTGTTCTATTTTTAGCTTGTCTCTAGTTTCTCCAGTCAATTCCTATGTTGTCTCCTTATTGACTCTATGGACCTATGATAAAGCGATGATTTACTAGTTCACTAGGTTCATCCTACATTCTTTGGAGTCCATTTCCCTAGATAGAGCCAATTGTTATCCCAGTATTTACTAGAGCCAATTTTATTTATTTATAATCAAAATGAGAAAATGAACATCCAACTTCAAGAAGTTTAATGTCTTAACTAAATTTTTTAAGACCTTAACTAAAAGAGGTTAATGGTTAAGATTCCTTTTCCACCTCTACCAACATTTACTCTCTATCCCTAAGCCTCTATGCACATTTTCTCTCCTTGAACCACAACATTATGGAAAAGTTAAGGTTATAAAGTTGGATTTGGGAAGTTTGAGTTAATGGTAAGCCTTTTCTCTCTCTCCCCAAACCTACATTAACTCTCTCTCCACAAACCTTAAATTTTTACCCTAATCCTAACATGTGTGGTTTAAGAATCCCAACCCGAACTTGCATTTCGAAACAACCACTCTGTGAAAATCTCCAAGAAATGCAATTACAGGTCTAAATCCAATGGTCCATTAAAGCTAATGAGAAAATTACTAATGAAGGAGGTTTTTTTAGATACTATAGTTTGAAATAGTTCTAGCAACCATCAATTACTTCCACGAGTTGACATGTATATCCAAAGATTTTGAAGAAAATCTTAAACAAATGGACAAGGATGTGTATGAGAGGTTGTAGTTGTAAGTTCTTGAGTATGGAATGTGAAAGGACATCAATAATGGATATCAATTAAAGAGATTTATGATTTTTTTGATAAATGTAGTTGGTTGATGTTACAATTAGTAGCAGATAGGCATCCAAAATATGGAATCATAAAGGCCATATACTAAGATTTTTGCAAAGCTCTTGATGTCAGTGACATATTGAGGATAGATTACAATGATTGCCATTTCACCAACATGAATTGATTATAAAGGGTTGGTGATTTAGATCTTGGTCATCTTGTGCAAGGAACTTTTGAGAAGATCATTTTGGTGGTGGAAAGATTGACAAAATAAATTGCATAGAGTAAGGAGGATATCCCTCTAGGTGGCCACATCAAGATACATAGCCCTAGCTTCCATATTAATCACGATGTTCCTAAAGATGTTAAGTACATAAAATAGTGTTACATAATTCTCTCCTACTTCATTTTGAAACCCTTCCTCTATCACCTCATGGAGTGCAATTATTAGATGAACAAACATGTCAAATGTGAAACATAACTGCATCAACATGAATTTTTTGATAGAATGCTACTAGGGTTTTTCATCTCATGTATTTGTTCATTCCATTAAATTGAAGAGTTTGGAAGGTTTGTAAGCATTTGAGAAATTGCAATTGGTATGAAGTCTCCAGTGATGTTGAACAACACTTAGTATAGATGTGGTGGTTAAATAGACTTGGAGCCTCTGTTAGTAGAA
The DNA here is from genome assembly GCA_028749045.1 of Cupressus sempervirens. Taxonomy (NCBI): domain Eukaryota; kingdom Viridiplantae; phylum Streptophyta; class Pinopsida; order Cupressales; family Cupressaceae; genus Cupressus; species Cupressus sempervirens. Next base: position 569,969,250 of record CM053792.1, on the reverse strand, counting down.
TTTTCTTCCTACCCATGGTGGTCATGAGTGAAAAATGTGGAAGCATAGGTAAGTCTTGATTTTGTTAACAAATTTCTTCAAATTTATAATCCAAAGTAATGAGAGTTACACCACCTGAGAGAAATTGATAGCTTTGTAGAAGTATATAGAGGTGGATGTAGAAGGCATTTTTTTCAATTACTATTATTTGTATCAATAGCTATGAAGGTTAATAGTGATCACTTGTAGTCTCTCCAACTATTTGGACAATTGTCACTAGGTACAGGGCATACAAGGTCAAGTTTAGAGATAATTTCATGAGAAATATGTTTACCAATAGAATTAACAAAAAAAATTGAAGAAAAATAATGATCACAATAATTCATATAGAAAATGGACTAAATATTTTCTTTCTAAAAATCCATCAATAAATAAATTCTTTTAGAATTTATATTTAATTAATAAAATTATAGCACACTTTTTCAATAGGTTGTCTATTAACATTCAAAACTTTTTAAAAACAATATAATTTTTTAAAAAATGATATTAAAAGAAGACTTCAAGGAGTGGTCACATACTTTTAACCAAACATGTGAGCATAGAAATATAAATTAATAAATTGAACTTTGGACTCACTATTCTTATATCAATTAATGTTAAGTGTTTTTTTCTTTACATACTTGACTCTAATTTCAATTAACTAATCTTTATTTCTAACACCAATTATTTTCTTTAGAAGGAAAAAAAAGCCCATGATTTCAAATTATAATCACAATTTCTATGAATTTGCAAGCACCATTTTGGTGACTCCCAACAATTTTATCAGGATTACCATTTGATTCCACTTTGGCTAATATTTTGGGCTCCTTTCTCTATATGTAAAACACAATTATTTGAATGATTCCAAGCAACACACCTAATCGATTTGGTATCTACATAAATAAAAAAATAACAAGGATCCCATTAGAAAGTAGAATTTCAATTGAATTCGATGAGGCATGGTTATTTGGATACATTCCATTATCTAGAAAGATGAAGTTGTTAGATTGTGGTGACTGATTAGGAAAGTACTGTACATACTTCATAATTAGTGGGGTTCGGGGCATCGCCCCAATTTTTTTTTTTGGTACTATTCGCCATTCGTAGATTTGCCACTAAAGTTATGGCTAATTATGGCCGACATGTTATAACCCTAAAGCGGTTTAATACTTGTATAAAAGGGTTTAGGGTTGGGTATTTTTCATTATGTTGTGATGCAAAATTGGTTCTTGCGGCAGTATTGAGCTGTAAGGGATTACAGATTGTAATCAGGTTGTAATCACTAGATTGTAATAAGATTGGACTTGCTGTTTGGTGGACGTAGCCTAGGGATTGGGTGAACCACATTAAATCTTGGTGCCTTGTGTTCATTTATGTGTGATCTATTATTTTCTGTAATTGGTTATATTTGCATGTAGTTTTTATTTCTGTCTGTGGTTTATCCTAACAGAAGCATGTTAGGAGTCTCAAACTTGGTATTCAAGAAGCAAGCCTACATTTGAGTTTTGGGAGTAGCACCTTGTTAAGTCACCATGGCATTTACTTTCCCCATCCATTCAATGGATTTGAATGAATCATTTGGAGCTAGAGATATTAGAGGTAGGGGTTTCCTACTATGTATATATATTAGAAATTTTTGTTATGCATTCTATTTTTGTCTTGTCTCTAGTTTCTCTTATCAATTCCTATGTTGTCCCCTTATTGACTCTATGGACCTATGATAAAGCACTGGTTTACCAATTCCCTAGATTCATCCTACATTCTTTGCAATCCTTATCCCTAGATGAAGCCAATTGTTACCTCGGTATTTACCAGACCCAATTTTTTTATTTTAAAATAATCAAAATAAGAAAATGAACATCCAACTTCAAGAAGTTTAATGTATTACCTAAAAAATTTTAAGACCTTAACTAAAAGAGGTAATGGTTAAGATTCCTTTTCCACCTCTATCAACATGTAATCTCTCTCCTTGAACCATAAATTTTTGGAAAAGTTAAGGTTTGAAAGTTGGAGTTAATGGTAAGCCTTTTCACTCTCTTTTCCCAAACCTACATTTACTCTCTCTCTCCCAAAACCTTAAATTTTAGCCCTAATATTAATATGTGCAGTTTAAGAATCCCTTCCCAAACTTGCATTTTAGAATAACCACTCAGTGAAAAGCTTCAAGAAAAGTAGTTGCAAGTTTAAATCTAGTGGTCCATTAAAGTTAATGAGAAAATTACTGATGAAGAAGGTTTTGTCAGATACTATATTTTGAAATACTTATGGCATCCATCAATTACTTTCATGAGTTGTGTGTATCAAAAGGTTTTGTAGAAAATATTGAACAAATGGACATGGAGTTGTATGAGAGGTTTTAGTTCTAAGTGCTTGAGTGTGGAGTGTGAAAGGACCTTAATAATGGACATCACTTAAAGAGATTTATAAACTTTACAAAAAATTTAACTACAATTATTGGTATATAAGTGTCCAAAATATGGAATCAAAAAGGCCATCTGTTAATAATTTTGCAAAGCTCTTCAAGCCATTTCCACATTGAGGATAAACTATAGCTCTTGCATATTATGCCAACATAAATATATTATAAAGTGATGGTGACTTATATCTTGGTCATCTTATGCAAGGAACTTTTGAGAATATCATTTCGGTGGTGGAAAAACTGGCAGGAGAAACTCCATTGAGCAAGGAGGATATCCCTCTAGGTGGACACATCAAGATACATAGCCATAGCTTCCATATCAATCAGAATGTTCCTAAAGATTTTAAGCACATAAAATGGTGTTACATAATTCTATCTTACTCTTTTCTACCAATCTTCCTCTATCACCTCACAGAGAACAATTATTAGAATAACAAACATGCCAAATGTGAAATACAATTGCAACAACATGAATTGTTTGACATTATGCTGCTAGGGTTTGTCATCTAATGTATTTTTTTATTCCATCAAATTGATGTGGTTGGAATATTTATAAGCATTTGAGCATTACAATTGGCAAGAAGTCCCCAGTGATGTTGAACAACACTTAGTATAGATGTGGTGGTTAAATAGACTTGAAGCCTCTATTAGTAGGATTTTCTTGCTACCCATGGTGGTTGTGAATGAAAAATGTGGAAGCATAGGGAACTCTTGATTTTGTTAACAAATTACTTCAAATTTACTATCCAAATTAATGAGAGTTACACCAATCAAGAAAAATTGGAAGCTTTGTAGAAGTATGTAGGAACATATGTAGAAGATAATTTCCTTCAATTACTACTATTTGGATCCATAGTTGTAAAGGTTTGAGTTCATGCACATGCAGAAGTATAAAATCCAAACATCACTAGCTTGGTCTTCATGCTCCTTATTGATTAAAGGCCATGTACTGTATGTGACATTGTTGAAGGGAAGGTGTATATCTTTCTCAAATACAGTGATTACAATGCCTATTTTAGCAGCTCATTTTGAGGCATGGTCATACACAATGCTTTAGATGTAAGTAAATTGGTGAATGGAATTTGTTACTTCATCAATTTCAAAACACATGTTTTAATACGTGGCTCGGATAGTTATTTGGTTGGACCAGTATAAAACAAGCATATTGGTGTGGAAAACTACCATGGAAAAGTTGGTAATTTGTGTTCTTGTTGTAAGACCTCAATTACTTCATGGAGGAAAGTGACAAGTGTCACTTATTATAACTCAAAAGTTAGGAGTTCAAATTTCATTTTTGTAAAATTAGAGTTGGGTAAGAAATGCTTCCAAGATTCCACAAACTCTAACTTTGGAGGTAGTTACCAACCTATGAGGTTAGTTAGTACAAAGAATCCTATAGATACAAGGCTAATTGAATGTAAAATAGGGGGAGGAGACACTTTTTAGTGAAGGAGAAACTTTGGATAAATTCTTAGAGAAACCTTTAATAAATTTCAGTTTCACATTATGTGTAATGCTTGTTGAGTTTGTATACTCTCAAGAGGATAGTGAAGAATGAATTTGTTCATGTGTTTGGAATGTTCTTTAGAGATATGATAATTTATTTATTATAGGTTGAATTAGTGATTTTATAATGCATTTATATGGATCATTTAACCTCTTACAAAGAAATACGTCCATTGGATGTATTGTATGTCTTATCAGTTCTTATATTGTGATATGTTGTATTGGTTTTTCCATCATCGTAGTTGGATTCCCAAAGCCCTTTGTAAATTGTTATCTTTTGTAAATCTTAGTCAGTAGCCATATGTGTACTACTAGAATTATTAGTCATGTCTTCTTTTTGTTTTGTTTTCTCTCCTTTCGTACATTTAGGTGAAAAGTAAACAAAAATCCCAAATACCCACATCATACATGAGGGAGTTTCCCCTCTCAAATTGGACGGCTCAAAAATCACACACTAAGTTTCATTCCAAAACTAAAAGTGCTAAAAAGTCAAAGTTGACTATTTTTTTCTATGCTTAATTTTATACCTAGTCTGTGATGTTTAAGGGTGGCCTCTCAAATGTAGAGGAATATTGCAAGTTGATAGTGATTATTTGTAGTCTCTTCAACTATTGGCATATTTCTCACTAGTTAGAGATAATTTCATAATGTCTAATTTTTTTACCAATAGATTCTGTTTGGAGACTCTATTGGGAATCAAACAAGAAAGATTAATCAGTCTCTAGTGATGAAGAAAGATGGCGTTGCTACATGAAAATCTATTTCAAGTTCGATAGCCTAATCTCTTCCCATGATAAACAAGATGACATTATTTAAGATATGAACACTCTAGCCTGGAGGTGTAGATGAAGTACCCAATAATATCATCAAGTAAATTGAGTACTAGAAGAGAAGCAAAGATCTCCTATCGGTAAAAATATTATGGTCATTGAAAGAATAGTCCCTATTCCAAGAAGGAATTGGCAAAACCTTGGCCACATTCAAGGTCAAGTAAACAATAATCAGTAAGTTGGCTGATAAAAGGTACCTTCCTTGGAATGAAGGTTTGTGAATCTGTATAAAATATAAAAATATTGGTGACTTTGTCTAAAAGGTTGAATTCAAAATCATGGTTTAGTACAAAGGAAAGGTAGAAAGTAATCATAATAGTGATAGTGACGATGAATACTTTTCCTACCAAAGGAAGTAGGCTCTTGAAGAACCTCTATAAAGTGATTTCTTGATAAAATTTTATGGTAGTAGTCGACTTGATATGACAAAAATTCATCCATCTTTGCTTCAAAATTTTAAAAATATCAATGAAGAAGATGGAAGAGCCAATAAAAATTTCTCACACACAAGAATCTTTTTTAGAAAGAAAATTTTCTTATAGTCAAGATAAAAAAGAGTTCATTCAAAAGCATGATTTATGTGAGTCTAGGTTGGAAAATGGTAACCTAGAAATAATTCAAGAACCTCTGCATGTTACTCAAATTAATCAAACTTCTAGTGATCCAGATCAAATTATGTCTTTGAAAAGGTTCTATGTAATCAAAGACTTGATCCTACCAAAATACCTTCATTGCTTCAAAAATTGTAGAGTATTGGACAAGAAGATAAGGTGAGAATCATTTCCTTGCTAATGAAATATCTTATGAGAAATATGTTGAAATAAATTCATGAGGATATGTATGCCAATAAAATGATACAAAAGAAGTGAGTGAAATGGAAAAATAAGTTTGTAATGAACCTTTTCATAAGCATTGCAAAGACCTTGAGAAAGAAATAGAAGTCATTCATGAATCTAAAAACAAGGATCACAATGAAGAGGTACCCAAATATTTACATACGTGCTTGCACCCATAATTTGAAAATCATGATGAGGAGAGAGTGTTGAAAGATGAATCTTAGGTGGCCATTATTCCAAGTTGGTGCCTTGATGCTCTAGATGATGAATTCTTGTGTGGAGAAGATCTTTCCATTTATCCATCATTGAACTTTGAAGAGGATATGGTTGTTGATAAAATTCAAGGTATGGACTCATTCATGTCTTCTTCTAGTGTATCATTGGTTAATGATGAGATTTTGAAAGATGAGGAAAATATTGGTGAAGTTTTTTTTATCATAATGAGTTAATAGGAAGTTTTCCATTGAAAAATTTACAAATCATAGATCCTAATATTGAAAATCAATATCTAGATATGAATAATGCTAATATCAAGAATGATGTAATTTTGGAAAGGATCTATTCTATATCTATGAGTAGAGCTATTGAAGACCATCTCAAGGAATGTGATTGGGAAAGTGTGAGTGTTGATGAAATCAAGGAGGTTAATAATGATGTCCAAATCCATGATGCTTTAAGAAGGGATTCTCTTTGTCCTAGTATTCCTTCTTAGGTTCCTTGTCATGATTATGATTCATTGTTAACAAGGATACATACATCCAAAGATGTATTAACTCCTCAAGGTACTTTACAAATTGAAAAAGGATCGTGTTATTTTACACCATCCACATGGAGAAAATAGTTCTATACAGGCCTCATTTCAATTTGTAAAGGGATCAAAGATTCATGAATTATGTCCTACACAAGAGATAGAAGAATATGAAGGGGAGTAGATGAGAAACTACCCTACCACAACCACAATAAAAATGCAAAGAGGGAGACCTCATTTTAGGTTCACATGATCATGAATCCAAAGTAATGCAAGTCATATACAAGGAGTACATGCATTTTTAGATTCAAAACACTTCTTAGAAGGTTCAACCATGATCATACCAATATGGGAAACAAAGTTCTTTATATCAGAAAATAGTCAAGGGCTCTTTTATGACCACTAATGAGAAATTCAAGAAAAGGTATTTCTATATGGAGAAAAATATCATATTTATATTCAAAAGCTTGAGACTTTTGTACTTCAACTCATTCAAAATGAAGTCATTAATGACATGGGGAAAGATATAGAGTTGATTCTAAATTCATATATTTTTCATGAGGCATGGTTATTTGGATACAATCTATTATCTAGAAAAATGGAGCATGTTAGGAATCTCAAACTTGGTATTCAAGAAGCAAGCCTACATTTGAGATCATAGGAACTTGGGAATTGTCACTTGCTAGGTCACCATGCCATTTACTTTTCTTAGCTAGTCAATGGATTTGCATGAATCATTTGGAGCTAGAGCTATTAAAGGTAGGGTTTTCCTACCATGTATATATGTTAGTTAGAAGATTTTGTTGTGCATTCTATTTTTTCTTGTCTCTAGTTTCTTTGGTCGATTTCTATGTTGTACCCTTATTGACTCTATGGACCTATGATAGAGTCCTTTTCATCATACATTCTTCAGAGTCCTTTTTCCTAGATATAGCCAACTGTTGCCTTGGTATTTACTGGACCCAATTTTAATTATTTTAAATCAAAATAAGAAAATAAACATCCAACTTCAAGAAGTTTAATGTCTTAACTAAAATTTGTTAAGACCTTAACTAAAAGAGGTTAATGGTTAAGATTCCTTTTCCACATCTTCCAACAATCACTCTCTATCCCTAAACCTCTATGCACATTCTCTCTCCTCGAACCATAAATTTTGGAAAATTTAAGGTTAAAATGTTGGAGTTGGGGAGTTGGAGTTAATGACAAGCATTTTCACTCTCTCTCTCCCCAAACCTACATTCACTCTCTCTCCCTAAACTTTAACATTTTCCCCTAATCCTAACATGTGTAGTTTAAGAATCCCAACCCAAACTTGCATTTTAGAATAACCACTCCATGAAAACCTTCAAGAAATGCAGTTACTAGTTTAAATCCAATGGTTCAATAAGGATAATGAAAAACTTAATAATGAAGGAGGTCTTGTCAGATAATATAGATTGAAATACTTCTAGTGGCCATCAATTACTTTCACGAGTTGTGTGTATCCAAAGGTTTTGAAGAAAATCTTGAACAAATGGACAAGGATTTGTATGAGGGGTTGTAGTTGTAAGTGCTTGAGTGTGGAATGGGGAAGGAACTCAATAATGGACATCACTTAAAGAGATTTATAAAATTTTCAATAAATGTAGTTGGTTGATGCTACAATTAGTAGCAGATAGGTGTCCAAAATGTTGAATCACAAAGGCCATCCAATAAGATTTTTGCAAAGCTCTTCATGCTAGTGCCACATTGAGGGTAGAATACAATAATTTCCTATTTCACCAACATGAATTGATTATAAAGGGCTGGTGATTTATATCTTGGTAATCTTGTGCAAGGAATTTTTGAGATCATTTCGATTGTGGAAAGATTGATAGAAGAAATTGCATTGAGCAAGGAGGATATCCCTCTAGATGGCCACATTGAGATACATAGGCCTAGCTTCCATATCAACCATGATGTTCCTAAAGATATTGAGCCAATAAATTGGTGTTACATAATTCTCTCCTACTCTGTTCTCCCACCCTTCCTCTATCACCTCATGGAGCACAATTATTAGATGAACAGACATGCCAAATGTGAAACATAACTACAATAACATGAATTGTATGATAGAATGATGCTAGGGTTTGTCATCTAATGTATTTTTTCATTCCACCAAATTGATGAGGTTAGAAGGTTTATAAGTGTTTGAGAAATTGCAAATGGCAAGAAGTTCCTAATGGTGTTGAACAACACTTAGTATAGTGTGGTTAAATAGACTTGGAGCCTTTGTTAGTAGAATTTTCTTCCTACCCATGGTGGTCATGAGTGAAAAATGTGGAAGCATAGGGAAGTCTTGATTTTACTAAAAAATTACTTCAAATTTATTATCCAAATTAATGAGAGTTACACTGGTTGAGAGAAATTGGAAACTTTGTAGAAGTATATAGAGGTGGATGTAGAAGATAATTTCTGTCAATTACTATTGTTTGGATCGATAGTTGTGAAGGTTTGAGTTCATGCACATGTAGAAGTATCAAATGCAAACATCAACAACTTGATCTTAATGCTCACTATTTATTAAAGGCCATGTACCATGCGTGAAATAGTTGAAGGGAAGGTGTATATGTTTCTAAAATACAGTAATTGAAATGCCCATTTTATGAGCTCATTTTGAGGCATGGTCAGACACAATGATTTAGTTAGAAGTAAATTTGTGGCTGGAATTTATTACTTCATCAATTTCAAAACACATGTTCCAATGTGTGTCTCTAATAGTGAGTTGGTTGTACTAGTATAAAAGAAGCATATTGGTGTGGAAAACTACCATGGAAAAGTTGGTAATTTAGCCTTTCTTGTTGCAAGACCTCAATTACTTCATGGAGTAAAGTGACAAGTGTCACTTATTGTAACTCAAAAGTTAGGAGTTCAACTTTCATTTTGTAAAATTAGATTTGGTTAAGAAATGTACCCAAAATTCCCCAAACTCCAACTTTGGAGGTAGTTACTAACTCGAGAGATTAGTTAGTACAAAGGAGCCTATAAATACAAGGCTAATTGAATGTAAAATAGGGGGGAGGAGACACTTTTAAGTGAAGGGAAAACTCTTGAGAAATTCTCAAAGAAATCTTGAATAAATTTCAGTTTCACATTATATGTAATGCTTTTTGTGTTTGTATACTCTCAAGAGGACAATGAAGAATGCATTTTCTCGTATGCTCGGAGTGTTCTTCTGAGTCATGATCTCTGATTTATCATAAGTTGAATTAGTGATTGTTTTATGCATTTATGTGGATCATTAACTTGGTGTAAAGAAATATGTTCATTGGATGCATTCTATAGCTTATCACTTCGTATGTTGTGATATGTTGTATTTCTTTCGCCATCATTGCAGTTGGATTCCCAAAGCCCTTTATAAATCCTTGTGTTTCATAGATCTCAGTCATTAGTTATATGTCTAGTACTGGAATTCATATTCCTATCTTCTTTTAGTTTTTTTTCTCTCCTTTCATGCTTTGAGGTGAAAAGTACCCAAAAATCCCAAATTCCCACATCATATGAGGGAGTTGCCCCTCTCAAACATAGAGGAAGAATGCAGGTTGATAGTGAACACTTGTAGTCTCTCCAACTGTTGGGACCATTGTCACTAGGTATAGGGCAAACAAGGTCAAGTTCAGAGATAATTTCATGACAAATTTGTTTACCAACAGATTTAAAAAAAATTGAAGGATAACAATGATCACAATAATCCATATAGAAAATGGACTGAATATTTTCTTTCTAAAAGTCCATCAATAAATAAATACTTTTAGAATTTAGATTTAAATAATAAAATTATAGCACACTTTTTCAATAGACTGTCTATTACCATTCAAAACTTTTTAAAAACAATATAATTTAAAAAAAAATGATATTAGAAAAAAGACTTCAAGAGTGGTCACATACTTTTAACTAAACGTGTGAGCTTAGACATATAAATTAATAAATTGAACTTTGGACTCACTATTCTTATATAAATTAACAGCCAGCCTTAAACATCACACACCGACCAAGAAATTAAGCTTGGAAAAGTAAGTCAAACTTTGACTATTTAACACTTTTACTCTAGGAATGAAGCATTAGTGTGTGATATTTAAGCCGCTCATAAATTAACAAGCGCTTTTTTCTTTACATACCTGATTCTAATTTCAATTAATTAATGTTTATATCTAACACCAATTATTTTCTTTAGAAGGAAAAAAAAAAGCCCATGATTTCAAACTATATTCGCAATTTCTGTGAATTTGCAAGCACCATTTTGGTGACTTGCAGCAATTTGATCAGGATTACCATTTGATTCCACTTTATCTGATATTTTGGGCTCCTTTCTGTATATGTAAAACACAATTATTTGAATGATTCCAAGCAACACACCTAATCCGTTTGGTATCTGCATAAGTAACAAAATAACAAGGATCCCATTAGAAAGAAGATTGTCAATTGAATTCAAGGAACAAGAAAAACTAAAGAGAAAAATTGTAAGATTAAAACAAATTCAAGATTTCACCTCTAATGCATCGATATTAATAAACCAGGGCAACTGGTACGTTAAAAACAAGTAGTACAACAATGGGCATTGAATATACAAAAGTTGAAATGATATAATTGAAACTTACAATGACAAAGACATCTATCTTGAGTATACCGTAAACCAGCCAGACTGCTGAATTTACAAGAGTGAACAAAGATACAAGAAAAGGCATGCTGCTTGCACTTTTGTTTTCTATAACTTGTTTCTGCATATCAAAACCAATATGCCGATCAGTGATTTATCTATAAGTTAAAAAACCTATAAACTATGTTAAGTTCTTAAGGTCAAACAATTAATATTGATTCTTTATCTTGTTAATGTATGATATTTAAAGATGATCCTCTAAAAAAAATAACAAATATCAGGTGAAAATTTATGAGAAGAAAGGATAAGGAAATGAGACTTACAAGTACAGACAAGGGAGCAGCATACATTAAAATATTCAAAGCAACACAGAAAACTCCTAATATGAGTTGTCTTCTGCTAATTGGTACAATTGTTACAATACATGCAGTCAATACAAAGAAAGATGTCAGAGATGCCGCCTCCATTGCCCCTACTCGAACCTATAATCAATGAATAATAGTTAATTATTTATTTATTTATTTTTGACAAAAATGGACAAGCCACTATATATTTATATACTAAATACCACCTAACTATTGCTCAGCTTGAATTGAATGCATTTGTAACTTTTTTCTTTCCAAAGTGAACTTGTTTCTTTCCTAACCAAAAAAGCCAAATATATTCTATTTGAATGTAAGAGTAAAATTCAAATTAGTTTTCCCAACCATTGAAAAAGAAGTAGTGTCTCAAATTGGTTTTGCCACAATTGAGAGAGAAATGAAAGTTAATACCTTCTCAGCATGTGGGGCATATAGAAGATAGAGGAGCACATAAGTCATCTCAAAAGCAATTCCAATGCCATTCATGGTGGCAATTGTAATATTGTTGTGTGTAATGATGGGAAGCCCATACAATGTCCAAAGCAAACACTTGAACAAACTACAAACATAAGTGAATGCTGAAAACTGGCCCGTATCTTTCTCCTTCATTATCCTCCTAAAAGTTGGTCTGAAATTCAATAAAATGTAAAATAAACGTTATCTCCAACTATGGTTAAATGCCTACAAACATAAATGTAAGAAAACATGGGATTCTTGAACTTACATGGGTGATAAATAAAGTGCCAAGCAAGTTATATTTCCTGCGATTCAACAGTCACATTCTAATTCAAATTAAATGCTTTAAAACACATCGACAATACAAGGTATTATGCAAGTTATGTTTTTCTACAATTCAACAATCACATTCTAATTTAAGCTGGGTTTTTCTGCAAGCACCTTGATCTTCTCAATTCAAATTCAATGATTAAATCTACTGATCATTTTGTTATTAATTGATTATAAAGAATTTTATAACCCCTTTAAAATCAATCAATAAAACCCTAATTAGTTGATTGCGTACCTATTATTCCAATGGCAAGAAGAGCAGCCTGAATTATTCCCATGTTGTCTGAAGATTGGATGGTAGAAATTTGAATAAAAACAAAGATTCAACTTCATTTTATATGGAAAGATCTCAATCTCCTACAAATGGTATTATGAAACCTATGGGCAAAGCAAAACCAAATGTATTTGACATTGTAGACATTTTTCTTTGTGTGGATATTTCACTTCATCTTCCTGACTACTATCTTTCAACATGCACTTTCGCCCATGAATTCTACAAGATGAAAAGCATGAAGTATTAACATTTTGTATACTCTTTTGACGTTGTTGATTTTTCTCTTCAGTTGATAGTTCTCTGCATCTTCCTGACCACTAAATTTCATGGAGTTCTAAGCAAAGTAGTATCAACAATTTTTTATAGTTTTTGAGATGTGGAGTGGCTAGTGGCTTTGAATATTGAATATTGAACTATAATTTGACCTCCACTATCCATCCAAGTTGATTACTGGCATAAAATATTGTTTGATCTGCGTTACAAACTTGAAAATTGTGGGGACTAAGAATTTTTTTCTGTGGGTAAATTATTGTTTGATGGATGATAATAAGAATCTTTTTGCAAGTTGTTTTAATATATTAATATATGTTAGTCGAATTCTGAGGATTCCACTACCAGTAGTGAAATGCATTGGAGGATTGCAGGTAACTTTCACTGCATAAAATTCTAAAGGAATTTGACGGTACTCCATAATTGACCGAGGTGGGCTTTATTTCAGTTGAAATCAACAAAAGCTATAATGTCATTAGATTGCTTTTGCGTATTGGTTTTTATTTATTCTGAGTGGAAACTAAAAGCTGTGTAAATGAATAAATTTAATTTTAAGTGTGGTATATTTAATAATATATGTAGAATATTTCCAGGGGAGACAACTTAGAGAAGGACACTAGTTCACATATATCTCTATTTGGTATATTTATGTGTTATAGTTTATGAGTATATTGGCATACTTGATTAGATCATGTATTGATTTATAACCATGTTGACATATTTGATTTGATCATTGATGATCATGCTTACATATTTGGTTAAATTATTTATCAAAGCTATAATAAGATAGATAATAAGAATTCTTAAAAATAAAGGTGTTCTCACTAATTTACATTTTTTTAAAAATAGATTAGAATATAACACTTAATGGGGAGTTGTTTCATCAAGTTTATCACCTTTATGTCTAGCAAGGAAATGCATTTTTTATTTTTTATTTTCATTGTAATATAATATGTGAATTGTTAGAAGTGGCAAGCATCTATTTAGCCTAGAACTAAATTTAAAATATATTAAAAACAGACATAAATTTCTTGTTTAAATTAGGAGAAGAGCATTATTGACCAAGTGTGATTTAATAGTCATGTATTACATTTTGCAAATGAAAAGACTAATAGAAAATCATCTATGAGCCAATATCCATTCATTTTTTAGAAAAAAAAGTTAGAAAATAGATCAATTGTACAAGTTTATTGGTACTAATAGTGCACCATTATTGTGGCACTTTTACAAAAAATGTGCAATTATTAGGACGTGTGTAAAAATATTAGATCAATTATGTAAACTTTTTCGTTGTCTGACCACTTTTTGACCCTTCAATGCTTCTCATCGAATTTTCAAAAACAAATCAAATTTTGATATTGGCATCATGTTTTAATTATGTAGATTTTGACTCAAACTCATTGACACATATTTCATGAGTAGTGATTTCAACTATGTAGTTTTTGAGTCAAGCTCATTGACCCATGCTTCATGAGTAGTGGTTCGCAAGACCCTACCTCTCATGAGAATAAATGGAACAATTAGCACTCATTTCATCTTGGTGATGATCACAAGCATGAAGCATCAAGCCTTCCTAGGAGGTCACCCATTTGATTATTTCTCTAAATAAAACATACTTGATCATGGAGATTCATCTAGGTTGAACCCACTCAACATGCTACCCCATTTCCAAAACCCTCAACAAGTGTTGTTCCTTTTGAAAATCTTATTATAAATACCCTTTAGCTCATTACTTAATATGTAGGAGACATTTTCCAAAATAAGTCAAATTATTCAAATGTTAATATCATGATTCAATTGTGTGTAGTTTTCAATTCAAACTCATTGAACCATGTTTCATGAGTAATGGTTCACAAGAAGCCATCTCTCATGAGAATGAATATAAAAATTAACTTAGTCATTACATCTAGGTGATGATCATGGGGGTGAATAATATTGGCCTTCTTGGGAGGTCACCCACCAAACCATTTTCTAGCTCAAGCATGTTGAAACTTCAAGATTCCTCCAAGGTTAAACCTAGTTAGCTTTCTATCCCATTTTCAAAATCTTCAACATGGGTTGTGCCTTATGAACCATTTATTATAGAGCCCCTTTATCTAATCAATTAATAAGAAGATATTTTCCACAAGTCAAATTTTGATATTTCTATCAAGTTTCAACTATTCAAGTCACACTCACTGATCCATGTTTCATTAGTAGTGGTTCAGAAGAGCCCATATCTTATTAAAAAGAATGGAATGCTAACCACTCATTGCATCTAGGTAATTATCATAGGGTTGGAAAATCAAACCTTCCCTTGAGGTCACTCACCTCTTAATATTTTTGGAGTGAGGAGTTGAATGTGCATAAAATCCAAGTGAGGGGGCTTTATTATAACATTATAAATCTCACTATCTAGAGTCTATGCAAGGAAATTTCCAACAAACCTTCATTAGAATTGTTTGAGAAATCTTATGGAAATATTTGGTTGAATTATTATGATAAATCTATAGACAAGGCTCAATGATCTCCAAATCTCTCACACATATCATGTGCCTGATAATGTTATTATTGAGACGATGTTGGATGTCTTCAAAATTGAACTAAGGAAGAAAAATAGATTGATAATAGGCCTTTATTAGGATCTTTTGCTATTATTATCATTGACATTTTACAAATAGATATTCTACACATGATTCATATTTTTTTTCTTGATTATATACTTGTATCATTTTAAACTATATTTGACAATATAACATAAAGATATAGATAACATTTGGTACAATATCATTATGATAGAATCATCAAGTCATTTTATAATGTTTTAATCACATTTATGAATATTAGGATGGCGAGATAATTTGGTAATATTTTTAATCAAATTCCAATGTAGGGATAAATGTATACTATGGATACTATTTTTAAATAAAAAAATCTTCAAAAATATGTATTTTATTTTTAGTTTTATATTTTAATTAATTGACAATTATAGTTAATGAGCATAGAAATTTCATACATTCTATGGTGTATCATGAGATTAGTGGGAATATTTATTTCAAATTATTCAATGTGTTTTCATTATGGTCAAATAGATATTCTACTGTGAAAGATTATATATTTTAGAGTGTGAAATATAATATTGGTGCAAAAAGTTCCTTATATGGAATGTTCTCTAATTATAAAATAATTTGCAACACATTTTATGTCTTTTCATGAGGATATCAAGAATGGATAACTGCAGGAACGATTGTCATAGTTTGGGATAACTAGGGGACTTTTCCCAAGCCTCACTTGTTTGAGTACCGCTTGAAAAATTATGGCTCATTTGAGGCCACATGGGTACCATTCGGCACCTATGTGTCAAGGGGTACTCGATCAAGTACCACTTAGGCTAGTGTTACTCGGTTGAGTGCCTTGGGCAGTATAAATACCACCAACAACCCTTCTAGCCCCTCATTTTGTACAAAGGGGCTAGAAGAGCAGCATATAATGGTCTACAGGGGACATTCAGTCGAGAAGAGGCAAGTCCTTTTTTTTTTTGTTTTTAAATATATTTTTTTCATTTAATTTTTCTGATTTTTTGGATTAAGTAAAAACAAGTTTTGAGGGGATCTGAAACCCCATACAAATCAAGCATTCGTAAACGATGTGTCCTTTGTACCAACATAACAATAAGGTTTTACAAGGACTTAAAACCTAAAAATATATACAATTACTAACAAATCAAAATCCCCAAAGGGAAAAAGCTACTAGTTACTAGCACATAATCCTAGGACTAGAGACTAGGACAACAAACCTCAAAGTCAAACCAAAAAAGACAAAAAAGAAAGTAACCCACTAAATCAAATCCTTAGCTAGTCTAGCTAGATTCTTTCCAATAACAAAAAATTCTTCAATCGAGTCTTTCATAGTAGAACCTGAAGCTACTTCAATAGCCTTCTTGGTACTCAGCCTCATACACTTGCTGGGACCCCCACTCAATGACACATCCATAAGGGAAACTATCTCCTTCACACTTCTCCTTCCTAAGCTAGCAACAACATCACATAAGATCGAAGTGACCATGTCCTTAACCAGTTGGCATAGCTTAGCCTCCTAATCCAAGCTTACCAGGGATATTCCCAACCTTTAATTTCATCTCGATCCTTTTTTTTTATAGCTCCCAAGCTAATCTATAGCTCCCTCACCATATTATTCAAAGAGTTTATCTCATTATATATCCAAGTGTTTTCCACAAGGGAGATGTTAGCCTTCATCTTAGCCTTATGGATAAATTCTAGGTTACCATTGCACTCCTCCCTATCCATCACACTAGGTTCCCCAATAGCCAAATTACCCTCAAGAAAATATTGACCACTCTTAAAATCTTTAGGCATAACATCAACCATTCCTTCCAGCAAGTTTTTATCATTCACTATGGATTCTTTTTAACTCGAATCACCTACATTATGGTTTGTAAGCTCAATTTCCATGGGATTTCACAATTGACTGTCCATAGTTTGCAAAAATCCTTCCTTCCTTTTCTTAGTTTGTTCTTTGTCCTCACCAATCTCATTTCTAGAAAATTTGTTTTTCACAAGAGTGTCTAAAGTATCAAGAGGACTAACATCCTAAACCTCAATCTCCACCTTCTTTTCCAATTTTGGGGTTTCAACAACATTTCCCTTGTTGTTAGAGACCCTCTTCGAATCACTCCCCATTCTTATACTTTTTACTAAAGTCTCCCCCTCACTACTAGAGTAGACTTCATTGTTATCTAGCTATATCCTCCACTATCAGTCTCAGCCTCATCTTCACCATCACTAGTAGTTTTTTTTGTTTCCTCCTTCTCAGCCTTAGTGACATATTTTGAGTTTATCTTCTTAGTTGTTTTCTTTCCTATCCCAAAAACCTTCTTCCTCTTTCTCTCCTGAGTCATCACCTCTTCCTCTCCAACTTTTGAAACACTCTCTAACTCTCTCTGTACCATGAGCCTCCACAACCTTATTCTCATCATGGTGAACCTCCTTCCCTTTCTTTACATCAATCTTGTCCATGGAGCCCTTAATTAATTTTGATTTTGTCTTAGCCATGGAAATAGACACCCCCAAGGCCCTATCCTTGTAATATTATGCAATAGGAAGAATTAATCCCTCATGGAGAATGTGTCTTCTCTCCTTTTTACAATGACCCTAAGCTCTTGAAGAAAAAAGCGTTTCAAACAAAAAGGAAATGAGATCTTGTCTTTATACCTAAAATGGTTCAAAAAAAAAAAATGATAATTGTGAACCCTTTTAGACTAACCATGAAGGATGAAATACCCCCTAACACAAGATAACACATCTATCAAATTTCCTTTATCTGATCTAAATCCAAAAGATCCCCAACATTCACCAATTTCTTTACCTCCTCTGGGGTTTTGGGAAATTTCTTCAATGCTACATTGGAGATTTTCATTTCCTTTTTGAATTTTATCCCCATGTTGGGGAGCCCACTAATCTCAGAAAGAAAATCCTTCGAAATTGATATAGAGACCCCATATATTATCACTTTCTCCCCAAACCAATTTTAAAAAACTTCCTCTATTATGTGTGATTTAAAACAATGTAGCTTCTCAAAATAACCATTGACCTTACCTTTTTTAAGAAACTTCCAAACAGAGGCATTCTCTTTCCAATGCATGTAGCTTGAAGGCTCCCACTTCCTTGACTCTCCTCCCATTTTGTAGATTGAAATCATAGTTAACTTTTGCTGAAAAATGATGACATTAACAGACATAAGAAAATATTTTTTAAATAAGGCTTCAAGAGCACCCAAAATATGTGCCGTATGAAGAGGGTAATAATGAAATGACACTCTCTCAAAGTCTCATAAAGCTCTTCATTATTACTAAGCACTTGCAAATCATATGAAAATAATTATTTAATCCTTCCCACAATAAAATTAGTCACATCAAAATTTATTATCCCTTTTAACTCCAAGTTGTTTCTTAGGTCATCCTTCCACATTAGCTAACTCCTTGTGCTGACGACTATGTTTACAATCTAGTCAACTACCTTATTAGTCTCCTAGTAGCTATGAGATATATGCACATTATCAAAACTATTCAAGATTCTCTTAATTTCCACCAAAGTCACTTGGATATTCCAAGTTGTAGAGTTTTTATTATTTAATTTATTGATTATGTTTAGAGAGTCACCTTCCACCCATAGGTTTTGATATCTAGTTTCCACTTCCCTTCTAATAACAAACATCACAATAGTAGCCCCAGCTATTTGACTAGTGGAAATACCAATAGGAACTATAATAACATCTAGAATCCTACCATAGGAATTCCTTAAGACTCTACCACATCCCTCCCTACTTGGATTACTTTTAGAGGACCCATAACAATTAGCTTTTAACTAGCCTATAGGAGAGGAAAACTAGACACCACCATCCCTTTTAGACATATTCTTCATAGTAGTATTCATTAGAGGGTCCAAAATATTAAAATCCCCTTTACCACCATTTTTTGAAAGAAAAGTCTCCTTAATAGCCCTTATTATTTTGTGACCAACCACCCAATGTGAGGATTTTTTGTACCTAAAAATTCAATTATTCCTTTCTTTCCATATACCCCAACAAAAGTGGGGTGGAGAGAACTTCCAAAGAATATTGACTTTAGGATTTTTCATAGGGCACTTCCAACTCTCAAAATAGCCAGTCAAGTTCTTTTCATGGACCCAAGAGATCTTCCAATATTCCAGAAGGGCTTTCCACACTTCTTGACTAAAACAATAGTAGATAAAGAGGATATCAATATTTTCATTAGATTTCTTACAAAGAATGCATCTATTAATCAAATATAAGCCTTTGCTATTGATATTCTCAATAGTAAGAATTTTGTATCGAAGAGTGATCTAGAAGAATATCTCAATCTTGGGAAAAAGATCCTTCATGCATACTTTCACCCAATGATGAGGTTTTTCATTCATTCTTAGCTTAAAATTGTAGACACCTTATAATTCCCACTAGGGTGGATGCCCCAAAAGAGAATATCTTCAAAGTTAGAATTAATACAAGGATAATTGAGAGAATTTTATATAAAGTCAAGATTCTAATTTATTTCCATAATATTAACCCAATTTCCATCTTTCTAACTTAATTGAAAACACAAACCCCAAACCTCTATTTTCATATCTCAATAGTGTCCCTATAATTATAAATATTTTCTAGAGGGTTTTTTAAGAGCCAACAATCCTCCCAAAACTTCACTTGTCTGTCATTACCCAAATTTCATCTACTTCCTAAAGCAATAATTTTTTTGGCCCCTTGAACTACATTCTGCATGGTAGAGGCATTAGAAATTGGGGGAGAGTTGATGAAATCCTAAATCAAAGTGGTATGAAATAGGTATTTATGTTTCCAAATAGTACTCCACTCGTTAGTATCTCCAAAAACCCTCTAGCCCTGCTTAGCCAAAAGAGTTTTATTCATGAGTTTAACAGGCCTGATCCCAAGAGCACCTGAACATTTCAGCTTACATACATTCTCTCAAGAAATTAGAGGCATTATTTTATTTTCCTCTATCCATTTCCATAGAAATATCCTCTAAATTCTTTCAAGAGCTTCCACATATTTAGCTATAATTTTGAAGAGACTTAAAGCATAGGTAGGTAAACTTGAAGACAAGACTTCAACAAAGTCAAATTTCTAGCTTGACTAAGCATATTACCTTTCAAGCCAACCAAATTCATATTGAACTTATCTTGATAAGAACCTCCCAAAAGGAGTCAGGGGGCTTTAATCTAAGGGGAAGGTCAAGATAAGTTCTCAACATAGAGGTAATAGAGAAATCCATAATATCAACAATACTTACATATCTATGAATGGGGTTATTGATGAAAAAAATAGAGCTTTATCCCAATTGATTTTCTAACTAGAGGTATTAGAGTAAAGATTTAGGGCCTTTTTAAAACTTCTTGCTTCTTTTATAGATGCAATACCCATAAAAGTGTATCATCAACAAATTGTTCATGAGAATAAGATAGATGATTGGATGAAGGCATAATACCATTAATCACCCTTTTTTAAAAAGGCCACCAAAATATCTAGCCAAATAATCTTCCATGATAGTAAAAAAAAAAGGGGATATTGGACCCCCTACCTCAACCCTTTGGTAAGTTTAAAAAAGAGGGAGGAAGCCCCATTAACTAGAACCAATAGAGAATCAATACAAACCAATTGAGAGATAAGTTGAATACACCTCTCACCAAATCCAAAGGTCCATAAAACCTTAAAAAGGAAGTTCCATTCAACCCTATCATGTGCCTTTGCCACATCCACCTTCATCACAAAACCCTAAGAGTTAGAGATCACCATGGAGTGAATATTTTCATAGACCACAATGATAGAATCCAAAAACTTGTAGTGTACCTAAGTTCATAGGTGCATCACAACATAACTTTGAAACCATTGATCTTGGCATTGAATCATCGGTGCCATTAGCTCTAGATGGGTAGGTGAACCCTACTAATGCCCTTGTTCTAGCCGTAGAGAGCCTCCATCATCCATAGCCACCTCGTATTGAAGAGTCTCCAAGGTGATCTAAGTGAGAGTCGAGGTTGATCTTTCAAGGGTTGTAACTCAAAGCTCATGGGGGATATTAATGAAATGTCCAATGCTATAGGATGGTCATGTTGAGGCCTCCATCATCCATGGCCACCATGGTGCAGGAGAACCTAGGTAGTCTAGTTTGTACCCAGTGCTTCTTTTTTGTCATTTTGGCTTGTAGTTATGCTAGCCACATCACTAGTGGTTTAATAAGACCTATTAGGTCCTTAGGTAAAGTTAACTTAGTTGCTAAGTGGGTTTTTGCTCCTAAGTTGTCGTTATGCCTATAAGTTGCTCAATAGGGGTTAGGTTGACCAAAGTGGTAGAAAAGTTGACCAAGGGTCAAAAACCATCTTGGAATGTCTAAATAAACCTAATAGGACCCATTACCAATTTTTTTGAACTCATCTAATTAGGAATTTTAAGTTATAGCAAAAATTGTTCAAAATTGCAAAATTACAATTTTGCAACTTTTGCAACTTTTTCTTGCAAAGTTGAGAATGAGTACAAAGAGTTAGTTATGGGTTTGACCATGACCATAAAAGGTTGGAAAAACATATATAAGGCATGAAATGACCTTGCTATGACTGTGGTTTTAATGTGCTAACAACAACATCTAGTTGAAATTTGTTTGAGATATTGATTTTTAGTTATTATAGAGTTGTTGGTTGATTCAAACTCATATATATCAATGTCATGATTCTGATGGAAGCCTTGAATCTTTCTTGCATTTCCAAAATGTCATGTGGGCTTGGTAAGTCAAATGTGTAGTAAAGTCTCATAATAGCACTTGTTCTCATTTTTCTTTGTAAAGTTGATGTCCTAGGGTGAAGGAGGTGGATCTTAGTTGGGTCCAAAGTGGAAGAAGCAAGAAGGAAATAATAAGGTCTCAAATTTGACCTTTGGAAGTCCTAAGAAGGACTAGTTAGTGTGACCAAGCCTTGTAGTACATCACACTCCATACCAAAGAGTCTTCAAGGTGCTTTAATTGTGTCTCGAGGTCAATCTTATGAGGGTCATAACTCAGTGCTTATAGGGGCTATTGATGAAATGTTCAATGCTACAAGACAGTGATGTTGAGGCCTACAATAACCTATCTCATTTCCAAGGTGCTCTAAGTGCGTTTGAGTGGGTGAACCATAGTGGCATCTTAAGGGATTAGAGAGACTATTTCAAATTAAACATATATATGTTAGCATTTCAAATTAAACATTGCATTAAAATTTGATAATAAAGGTTGTTAAAATTTTATTCACAAATTATTGCATTTGAATCAAATATAACAAACATGATCAAAATGAATGATATCCATAAACATGAACAATACACGTGATCCACAATAAATTGAATAATACTATACTAAATTAATATGTATATCATTGTGCACATAAATAAAAAATATATATATCAAAATACATGTATCCATAGACAAATTACACAAATATATATCAAAGTTCATGTATCCATAGACAAATTACACAAATATATATATCAAAATACATAGATCCATATACAAAATGTAGTTGATCATGTCATTGGAATGTGTATAATATCAATGTTTTTGTAAACAATGTGGCATATTCCATCTCAAAATGTCTCATGATGCATCCTATGACAACTATACAATCCTAGGTTTTTGGTGGATGATCAAAATGCAACCTCTTCATTGCACTAGGTGGATCAGATGCCTCCTACATAAACAAAAAAGGAAAATCCAAAGTTAGACTACTAAATTTATATGATTCTATGTATCTAACATTGAATTACTCAAATGCATAATAATCTTTTTTTTAATGAAGGTTTATTGTATTAAACTTTCATCATAAATACCTCTCTCATCGACCTCCTGCACCAATCAAAGTCCTCTCATATGTCCTCAACAATGCTTGAACCTCACTGATTGTGGCCTATGTATGCTCAAGTATGTCTATCAGATGAATCTACAACTTCAACTATAAAATTATAATTCATAGCATGCTAAATTTATAACATATAATCAAGAATTCAAACTACAACTTACCTATGTCAACTCCTGCTCTAGATATAATGACTACATCAACAAAGATACAAAAATCTGGCATGAAACCTCCTTTGCACTAGGTGTTTCCTATGAGATACAAAATACTAGTTGTTAATATCACGAATTTTTTTTTTGAATTTATTTATGAAAATAGGGAAAATAAAAAATAAATGATACTTATACATACGATGGGGCTCTCAATGCGAATGGAAATGCTAGAGCATCTGTGACATGGAATATGCTTGGACTCATCACTAGTAGCCATGCCCTATACAATAAATAATGTAATTAAATTCCATTAACACAAAATTTTTACAAGAATGCATTGATATTTAATCAAATAGAAAGCACCTAATTACCTTTCCCTTGTCAATTGGTCATGCCTCTTCCCCTGCACTCTACCCCCCACTGACAGGTGATACCTACAAGAGAAAAGAAAGATTAGAAACCATATATGCTACAATATCAAATAGAAAAAACAATGAGAACACAACATAATGTACTAAATATGTTTCAAGGCCAAATTAAATAGTTGAGAGCATGACATTATCAACCTATCTGAGCTCCTCCTCAGTCATCAACTAAACATGAATGAAGATCACATACACGTATAAGTTAGTATGGGTTAAAAATTAAAATTACTCTATTATAAATATTAACTTAAAATTTCATATGTTGTAACAAAAAAATGTATACACATATCGACATAGAAGGAGTCCATGGCTTTGCATGCCTCTCCTCTCTCACGCTAGGGTGTGTAGCCTTTGTATGCACATCTGGTGTATCCTCCTCAAATACAAACCAATAGTTAGAAAGATCACCTATGGGACCCAAAAAAATATTCTTGCATGTTATGCAAGTATGGGGCACACAAACATGTGATGAGCTCACTGATGATGAACTTGTGCCAACATCATCAACATGGGGAGGCAACACTAACATAGCTTGGGATATCAATAGGGTACTCAATCTATGGATGGATCTAATAGTCCGAGAGCTAGTCTTTGCAATGATATCAAGATTTTACACTCGAGGAGGGGGAAGACATCAGTAGGGGGGACAAAAGTGCTAGGTTTCTTTCATTGGGCAAAGGATCTATCCTAAGGAGCTCCTCCTCCTACACCCATGTTGAGCTTCATGCTCCAATAGTTCACCTTGAGGCCCAACACAAATTCTACATACAATTTTCTAAGGAAATAAAATGACACTTCTAAATTTCTATGTGGAGGGATGTCAAAACCATCCACCAACAATCCCAAAAGTTTGCATGCATAGCCTCATTTGTGCACCATTTAATTGATACTATGGGGTTTTTGCATTCGACTTGTTTACCAATTTTTGGGTTTGCAAAAAGGCTAACCAAATCACATTTACTTATATTTAGGGGTGAAACCTCATCATTGTCCAACCCATCATCAAGCTCATCATGCATTTGGTCATTCCAGCAAAGAACAACATTTTGTTCATTGGTAAGTGTTTCAATATTATCCACTATGGTGTTTAATGTGGATAACATGGGAGCCAATGTGGGTATAGTATTATATGTGGTTCACAAAACCCTCAATTCAATGAGATTTTCAAATATCAAATCTTCAATTCAAGGAGGGTTTTGAGGGGGTAGGGGATCATTTGGTGAATGGTTTTGAAGGGGAACTAGATCGTTTGGTGGAGGGTTATGAGGAACATTACTTCTTGCCTCAATATCACCATTTCGGTTAGCCATACCAATTAATTTGTAAAACAATTTTTTTAATTAAAAATAACCTAAATTTTAACAATTTCTATTAAAAATAACCTAATTTTTAACAAATTCAATTAAAAATAACTAATTTATAATAATATTTATTCAAAACATTAAAAAAAAAAAACTTACTATTACCCATTCCGAGATCCAATACTAGAATAGAGAACACAAAAAAATGCAATGAGAAAAGAGCTCTTGGATTTTTTTTAAATCAATTTTATAGGTTTTAGGTATTCGATTTCATATCAGATACCTGATAAGGCTTTGTCCTAAATTTTTAGTTTTGGTATTAGGATGGGTGGAAAAAAGTCATAGTGGATTTTGAAATGCTTTTAGACATTTTCAAATTCTATTTTTTTTGCATTGCCACTTTTTGGCACACCATGATCTTGCACATACCCTGAAGCAAGAAACATAAATAAGTTTTTTGATTGTAGAGATCTTTGAGGATGATATCATCTTTGGAGGAGATGATAAGTTAACTGCTAATTTGTATAAAGTTGTGAAGAAGGAGCTCAAAATGTCTATGAGTAGAGAAATCAAGTTCTTCATTGGAATTAATTTTTTCTAGTTAAGAGGAGGGATCTTCATAGGGTAGACTAAATATGTAAAGGGAATAATGAAGATGTTTGATATGTAGGAAGAAAAACTGATAGGTATTCCAATGGTAATCAGTTGCAGGCTATCAAAGGAAGATGAAAGCCCTAAATAAAATTAGATGCTTTATAGATCCATGATTGGTAAACTATAGTATGTGGTGCACAAAAAACTAGACATAACATAAGCAGTTGGACTAGTGGCTAGATCTTTTGCCAACCCAAGGGAATCACATATGATAGTTGCAAAGAGGATCTTCAAGTATCTAAAGGCTACTAAAGAGTATGACCTATGGTATCCTCATAAAAGTAACTTTGAGCTAGTGCCTTCATGGATGCTTATTGGACATAGAACATATATTAAATAAAGAGCACAAATGGAGGTATATTCTTTCTTCGAGGAAGACTAGTTTCTTAGAGTAGCAAGATGTAGAAATGAATCTCACAGTCAATAGATGAAGCAAAATATAATGTCGTCAAAATTTAAATTATACTCAAAGTGTTTGGATCAAACAACTACTTGAATGAATTCAAGAGAAAATAAAGGAACCAATAGTTATCAACTGTGATAACACTTGTGCAATCAATATATCTAAAAATCTATTTATATAGTCAACGACAAAGCACATATCCATGAAGTACCATTTTATGAGGGAAAAAGTGCAAAAAAAGAGAGGTAAGGTTGGAATGTGTACTAACCAAGTAGAAATTGGTTGATATCTTTACAAAACCCATTCAAAAGGATAACTTTGAGTACCTAAGAGAAATTTTAGGGGTCTTACCCCTATCCATTTTAACTAATCTCAGAAAGGAAAGCATTAATCCATGATCAAGAAAAAAAGAAATCTAAAGGTGGATTGATGAAAGAAAGGGGCTAATCCATAGGGGGAGCATTTAAGAGACCAAAAAATATGGTCACCTTTGGCATTGTTTTCAAAGGGGGGGAAGCTGAGAGGAGCAAAAGCAAAAGAAAAAATGGAGAGCATACAAATTAATGAATCCAAATAGAAGTGTACAAAGAAGGCAAGATAGAAAGATGAGAAGAGCATTAGAATAGTCAAAGCATGTAGATGGACTATCTTAGGAAGATATGTTATAAGAAGGAAAGAAAGGCATTGAAAGATGAGAAGAGAAAAAAAAATGGTCAAAGCATGTGGATGTGCTATCTCAAAGTGAGATGTCAAAAGAAGGAAAGTAAGGCATAAAAATAGCCACTACCAAAATGACTAAGTGTTCTCATCAATGCCAAAGGGGGATAATATTGGCCTAAGTGTCTTGAAGACTGACTAGTATACTTAGTCATCCTTTGTGTTGTCATTAATGGAAACACATACAAACGAATCAAGACTAGTAGAGAGGAATAATCAACAAACACACTTATGTGCAACTATAGTTCACAAGGATGATTAGAGTAGAGAAGATGTGTGAGGATAGTAGAGGTGATGACAGAGGTGATCCACATAGATGAAGTATGCCAATTGAAGTCCACAAAAGAAGAAGGAGGCAAGGTAGAGGGGTAAGAAGATATACCAAGTAAGTTGGATTGGCCAAATAAACAAGGTGAGCATAAAGGAAGATACCCATGACTTTCCATTCATGAAGAAGGAAAGAGTGCACTCAACATTCCATTTAATGGTGATGGGGGAATAGATCAAGGAATAGTGAAAAGAACTCAAATTTAAATTCTTTCCAACATTAGCAAGTCATTGAGGAAACATGGCATCTGTGCCTCTTGTACAAACATCCTACATCTGATAAGAGTGGCACACTACTACAACAAGAATCTAAGCTAGTAGTAGGGATGAAAATTAAAATTTGAATTCATAGATTAGAGATTCCAAGTAAAGATGAAAGAAAACATAAAAGAAGGAAGAGTTGAATGAGGAAATGTTAGATTGTTGTGTGATTAGTGGAAGAGCTAGAAGAGTTGGGCTAAGTGGAATCTCAAGGAGTGAAGAAGGGTGATAAGAGAAAAGTCACCTTTTGGGAGTTATCATTTTGATGAGAAGCTAGCAAGCCCAAACAACACCAGGATATTGTGTGCAAAAGGAAAGAATATCCAAGCACAAAATTGATCAAGGTCTGAAGTTGTAGAGCTAAGAGAAGACAGAGCATAGTTCTAGATAAATCTTTATAGATGAAGAAGGATCTATTCCAAGCTAAGTATAGTAGCTATCTATTCAATCATTCTTATTGTTTACTCACCTTTGCAATAGTAAATCCCACCAAGATATTTGTAAAAATCCTATAATAGGGTGACACATTAACTTTGTTTTAAAGTCCTTTAATTAGGATTCTCCTAATAGGGAAAGACTTTAACAAGTCTTATCAAAATTCTTTAACCAAGTGACACCTAATAGTATATTTTTAAGCTTAACATGGATAAGCTCTCGATCAAGTGCACTTCAAAAAGGTGGAAGCTTTGTGAGGATCAACTCACACACCATGGTTTTCACTCTAGCTATATTTCTATGAGAAAAAATATTATGTTATGTGTTGTTATTTTCATTTACTTTATTTTTTATTAATCTTAATTGATTAATTTATAGCTAGCACTAACCCATAGATAAGTGTGAAGTGTGATTTTGGACAAAAGGTTGAAACTAGTAAGTATATTGATTTACTGCCCCCGCTTCCCCTCCTCAGTGTACTAACCTATGATAGGACCAAAAAAAAGTAAGGAGTAATGTGAATAATAACAATCAAGAATGTAAGGAAAGAAAAGATAAGAGGAGAAGACATAAGACTTTTGAGGTTGGATATGAAGTGACGGTACATTTGAAGAAGAATAGATTTCCTCTTGCTACGTGTAACAAGTTGAAGATGAAGAAGTTTGCTCCATGTATGATCTTGAGGAAATGTGACAATAGAAATGTCTTTGAATTTGAATTAATTGATGACAAGGATATTTCACCATTTTCAATAGTTCAGACATTTATGAGTACTACAATTCTAATGAAGAGACACTTGATAAACCTGATTATCCTAAGAAGAAGATAGAAGGAATTGACAGAATTTTGGATACCAAAATCAGTAAAAATATCCTAGGAAAAGGTTACAAAGATTACTTAGTAAAATAGAAGAATAAACCAGTAGAAGACATTTCTTGGATTTCTCAAGATGAGTTAGGTATTTATGATTCTTCTTAGAACATTAGGGCTTCCTAATATGGATATTAGTCTTTGTTCACCTTGAGTGTCTAATGCAGGAGCATCTTGGGTTCTTTTGCAATCTTGCATCAACTAAAAATATTTCCTTTTTTGTTCATGTTTGCTATTTGAGGAATGACCTTTTTTGTTTGTGTTTTCTCTTTCCATGCAATTAGTTCTTTAATTTAGACCTATTATGGATCCTTGTCCTATGTTCATGGAAACTAAATTGTTCATATGTAGGAGTTATCCTTTCTCTTTTCTTGTGGCATGTTCTTTCCTAACACCTCAAGTAATGTGTGGGTTTAGCTTCGGCGAGGTTATATGTGATATCAAGGCTTTCTTTGGCCTTGGGAATCTCTTCTTGGATCATGTGTGGATGTATCTTTGTCCTTGTGGATTTTATTTTGATTAATTGTAAGATTATTGATTTCTCCTTTGGGGCAGGACCTATATTTTGTAATAATTC
The DNA here is from genome assembly GCA_028749045.1 of Cupressus sempervirens. Lineage (NCBI taxonomy): Eukaryota > Viridiplantae > Streptophyta > Pinopsida > Cupressales > Cupressaceae > Cupressus > Cupressus sempervirens. The sequence continues at coordinate 569,940,055 of CM053792.1, read as the reverse complement.
ACCTGACAACTCGACTTGTGGCCTTGTTGGCTATATAATCTAAGATATAGGTTTAGGAAAGTAATCAATGAAGTTAGATAAAATGAAAAAAATAATATTTATCTCTATAAGCGTGAGCTTCTAAGCTTGTAAATTTTATTTTAGATTTTTATGGCTAGAACCAGGTAGGCCTTATGCTTGGCATGTTAATGGAAGATAGTCTCATCATATCTACATTGAATTATTTATAATTTCTTGTGGTTTCCCCTCTACATTGGCTTCTATTTGTAACTCTTAGTGAGGTTACCTTGGAATTGTCTCTTTTGGCATCCTAGCTTTGCATCATTCATTCTCAACATTTTGGGATATGTGTAAATTTAAATGAGGATTCTCCTTAAGGAAAAACAAGGATGTGGATGACACATTAGCATGAAAGGAATTTACAAATCCATTTTAAAAATATATAAATGAATGAAGGAATAACTAATATAAAACCAAACAATAAATGAACATTTGGTACTCTAAATGAGTTAGTAAGTTTATAAATCCTTAGAGACTGAAACAAGGCAATGCAGGGTATGATGGAAAATATGTAAAGAAGGTACATAATTAAAGCATACAAAAAGGGTGACCTAAACTTAAATTAGATCAAATAACTTTAAATATGTGATATGACATGATACATCTAAAATCCTAACAAGGAAGGAAGAAACCCTTAGGCCTAAATATAATGTCATATACCAATATGTAGTGCATCCCCAAATGCGAGGAGAATCAAACATTGCCAAAATAAATGATCGTAGGAAAATTATTTAAGCCATGATTAAATTTTTAAATAAGTCTAACAATGAATGTGAAATTGACTTTAAATAACTCAAATAAATAAATTTTGATACTTATAGCTCAAAATCTAGATGCAGGAATATAATGTTAAATATGTGAACAATTGACTCAACTATGTGTGAAAAATTAAGTGTTGTTAGATGAATGGCTCAAAATTTGTCAACAAAATATAATTTTATCTTCTTTAGAGATGGCCCTAAAAGCACAAATGTATACTTGATAAAACAAACCTAGCATGTAGAAGTGAACTTTAACCCATGGAAGTAAATTGGTAGAAAACTAATAAAAAGAATAATTATTTCTCAACATGTTGCATTTATTTCAAAGTAAGGAGGTGTCAAGAGACACTATTTGGGAACTTTTAACTCAAGCACTTGTTCTCTATTGGTCAAGCTCTTAGGGTAAAACTAAATAGTGAGAATAAATATTAAATAAAATTTAAGAATGCATGTAAGATTCTCACAATGGTGTAATCTTAATAAACTATTTATATGGTTTTTGTATATGTAACATGAATGTCCCTACTTCTAGATTCATTTGACAATAATGAATTAGGAAAGGTCCTTAAATTAACATTAAATCATACAAAAACGTACTAGGTTGGCACACAATAACTAGTACGAAAAAATCAACAAGGTTGAATTTAATAATTTCTGTTTAAAGTTTTAGACTCTCAAATATATGAACATTATATTGATTAAGTTGAACTTTGTAACTATGAATTTGATGTAGAGTACTAAATGAAGACTTGTAGATTGGATCTAGTTTTCAAGATGAGCATGATGTCATGAACCAAATTTAACATTAGAACATAACATGCTTGCAATCTCCTTATTATAAAGAAAAATCTGATAAAAGCGAACCCAAACTATAAAAGGAAAAAATGAATATTTGATTTACATTCAATTAAGTTTTATATGATATAAATATTTCAACAAAATGAATTGACATTTTTTTATTAATATGTTTCATCAAGATAACATTTTACTTCATAACATTTGAACTAACAACTATAAAAATGATTATTGATGTATAACAAACAATTTATAGAACATAAAATAAAATAAAATAAGTAAATAATATAACTGCATTTATCAAAATAGAAAGATATTTAAAAATAAAAATAAATTGAGTAATTCCCAAACAAGGACAAATAAATTAAATGATTCCATACCCTAAAATGACAGATTAATTAAATGATTCCACACTCTAATAACTATTCTGAGGTTGAAGGAGAAACCACTTAGGATGGCCCCTCATTTTTCAACCCATAGGAGAATGGGATGCATATTTCAACTTTTTCAAACACCAAGATTTTAGTGATTATCTTGAACCCTTTGTTTTCTTTGATATAAAATAATCCTCCATTGCCCAACTAATCTTGACCTAAGAAGATTATTAGTTCTCTTTCATATTCTAACATTTGACATTTGAAATTGTGCATCTAATCCCCATATTAGAAGAAAACTCCCACATCTAAACCCAAAATTGTGCATCTAATCTCCATATTAGAAGAAATCTCCCACATCTAAACCCATCTAGGAGTTGACTATCGAAGGAACTCCCAAGCATCAAACAAAATACAAAGAGAAGCATAATTACAGCGATATATCCCTCTAAAACCCCACTTGGTAATAGACAAGCCCACATGAAAGTTGACATGAGGGGCAGAACAATAAGTCAATCACTACCCTTTTGACAAAAGTGTCTTGAGATGAACTTCCAAACGTGAAAGTTGCAGATTCAAGCTCCATGGAGCCTGGAGTGCATCTACACCATCAAATACAATGCTTATGACAGGTAACTTGCACAAATTTAGGCAATTCTAGATGGAAATTTTGCATGCGTTGATTAGGTTTCCATAGTAGAGTGTACGTTTTATTGGTGAGCTTGAAATCCACACCAACCAGATGGAGAAAGCGTATAGGATCTTCTACAGCATGGATAGAAGCTTCCATGGAAATTAGTAGGATCACAGTTTATAACTATAAAAGCCCAAATATGAGATTTTCCTTGCATGAGATTGTAGAAGTGAAAGATGGGTGATGGAAGGTTAGTAGCAGCTCCTTTCCTTGTTAAAACTTACCGTTTGGTTGATGACCCATCTTCTGATAACATCATCTCATGGGGAGAGCACAACAACACTTTTGTTGTATGGAAACCCAAAGACTTGTCCACGTTTCTCCTCCCACACTACTTCAATCACAATAACTTCTCCAGCTTTGTTAGACAGCTTAATACTTATGTAAGTCTTCACAAAGCCCTTCTCTCTCTTTATTTTTCCCCTTGTTTTTATACGTACTTTCCGCTTGCTTAACAAAGGAAAGGCAAGTTTTCTGCAATTTATATACATGGTGTACTGTCTTTGTTTCATGCTGTAAGTATCAAGAGCCTCGTGATTTATCCCAACTAAGTTTTGAAAAGGATAATACAAAAGCTCAAAGAGATGGGGTTATTTTAGTTTCAATTGTGAATATGAATATATAAGTTGATGAAGGTTGAATCTGAGTGTATTGATTGATAATGATGTGCTTTGTTTAGATTAATGTAAAAACAAGTTTTGAAGGGATCCAAAATCTTTTACAAAAACTAAAGATAAAGTTTCTTTTAAATCTTTTGATCTAAAAACATATATACCAGATTTCTTGCTGATTTTTTTTTTAATGGATATGACGTTATTCAAGGTTTTTTTATGATTGGCAAAGTTTTGTATGAATTTAAATTATTCAATTTTTTTTAATGATTGACAAAGTTTAGTATGAATCTATTTCAATAACTTGTTGGGTTTGTAGGGATTTAGAAAAATCGCTAGAGGGAGGTATGAATTTGGAAATGAATTATTCATGAAGGGGCATCAACATCTTCTTTGCCACATCCAAAGAAGGAAGTTGCCTCTTAGAAGCCAAGGGACAAGCATGAGCATTCAACAAGAGCCACCAGATGCCCCAATGGAATCACTTGCAGAGGAGAATGAGAAGCTAAGAGAGAAGAACATAGTGCTCTCGTCAGAGATAGTTCGCCTACAAAACCTATGCAAAAAAATACTTGTATTTCTTCACCCCAACAACTCTTCTCATGCCAACACAGATCTTGTCTTACAAATGATGTGTCAAGAAAATAACCCACAACACGATAGGAGCCCTCCAAAATTGTTTGGAGTGCCCCTCTCTCGGCAAACTCTACAATATCAATAATTTATAGCACTCCCCTTCTCTTCTTTTATAGTCTATAAGAGCTCTTTATCATTTGCAATGGTAAAAATATAATGTGAACCATATGTTTTATTCTTAAACATAATGTATTGGCCCTCTGTTTAACAATTAAATAAATTGTACATTTTTTTAATGAGGAAAGGACTAAATATTTAGGAAATTGTACTTTTTTTTTAATGAGGAAATGATTAAATATTTAGGCAATTGTACATTTTTTAAATGAGGAAATGATTACATTTTTAGGAATATGAGGTGTTACATTATTTTTTTCAGAACACACGTAGGAGGTTTTTCACTAAGGCTAGTTATTTCTAAGTATCAAATAATTTAAAAATCAAAATCAAAGTTTTGCTAGCAAGAATAAGATAGCATTAAGCACTTTGGATGGAAAATCTTATAAATTATTAATAAATATTTTCTTATATTATTATGAACAAACTAATATTACTATCATTGAATTGGTGTTTAGTAAATTAATCCATATCTAATTGAAAACTATCGATAATATAATAATCAAATAGTTGTTGCAATTTTTCTCAAAATGATAATAACCCCTCTATGTCTAGCCCTAGGCTCTTACTACCCAAAAATAAATTCCAGCTCACTGAGAGCCATCACATAGTGCAACATGAAAGATATTTAATATTTTTATTTTTGAAATTAAATGGCATAAGGGTTACTTTTACTATAATGTTTGGGTTGGATTACATTTATAATTAGTATTGAGATAATGGTTGGGTTAGTGTTAGGGTCCTACTACTATTATAGTTAAGGTTAATCATATTGTTAATTTTTAGGTTGTTATTAGGCTTAGTGTTCTCATTATGGTTAAGGTTAATGTTATTAAATTATAGTTAAGATTAATTTTAAGGGAATTGCTAGGTTATATTTAAGAACTATGTTAGGGTTACTACTCTTATTACAATTAAGGTTCATGTTTCTATTATGTTAGTGTTATTGTTACAATTAAGGTTTAGGTTAATGTTAGGGACATTGTTTCTATTATGGTTAAGGTTAGTGGTATTGTTACAATTAAGGTCTATGTTAGGGGAACTATTAGGCTACATTCGATATTATTGTTAGGGTCCATGTCTTATAAATCTAGGTATTCAACCAAAAAGGAACATGGTTTGCAAAAATAACTTACAATTTTGATTTCATATTTTTCAAACATAATCTATTTCAACCATTCTCAATGCATCATATATTTAACATAGTTTCCTATTTTCATCAACCCGAACATAGACACAAACCCTGAAAATTTATGAAAATAGGTGTCTTGAGAAGGATATCTTGTATATATATATATATACTTACACACACACACACACACACACACACACACACACACGTGTGTGTGTGTGTGTGTGTGTATGCATGTATGTATATATGTATGTATATATGTGTGTGTGGCATGTGTGTGTGTGTTTGTCTATGTAAAGCTAGTAGCAGTCATGACACATGGAAGACATTATATAAATTTTAATATATAATTATATTGTATTGGGATCATTATTAGAGTTATAGTTTACATCATTGTTGTTAATATTACACTTTGGGGTATGGTTAGAATGATAGTTATAATTAGTATTAGAATTATGATTAAGGTTAGGGATAGGGATAGAACTAGAATTAGGGTTAGGGTTAGGGCTAGTGTTTATATTATAGTTTATTTTGTTTTGGGTTCATATTAAGATATGACTAAAGCTTAGGTTATAGTGGTGTTAGGATAAATTTTACGATTAGAGATTTAGAGTTTACTATTAAAATTTTGGTTCCTCTCTCTCTCTCTCTCTCTCTCTCTCTCTCTCTCTCTCTCTCTCTCTCTCTCTCTCTCTCTCCAACTACCCCTCAATTATGATTAAGGTTAGGAGTAGGGATAGAAATATGGTTAAGGTTAGGGTTAGAGATAGTATTTCGATTATAGTTTTTTTTTTAGGGCTCATATTAAGATATGATTAAAGCTTAGGTTATAGTGAATTTTAGGATAAATTAAATGATTGGAGATTTAGAGTTTACTATTAAAATCTCTCTCTCTCTCTCTCTCTCTCTCTCTCTCTCACCCCTCTTTTTATTACCTCCTATATCTCTCCCCTCTTCATGTCTCTCTTCCCCCTCTCCTTCCCTATATTTCCTACTTTTTTTGTTCCATCTATCTATAACCCTATCCCCTTCTCTCTCTCCCTCTCTTTGTCCAACAACCTTTCTCTCTATTATGTTTATCCCCTCTTCCCTCCCTCTCCCTCCCTTTTATCATCACCCTCTCTCTCTCTCTCTCTCTCTCTCTCTCTCTCTCTCTCTCTCTCTCTCTCTCTCTCTCTCTCAAACACACATGAAAGAAATTATATAAATTTTAATATATAATCATTATTAGAGTCAAGGTTTGCTTCATTGTTAGGTTATTGTTAACATTCCATTTTACTTGATGCAAGCACGGGAAGATTCAAGAGGAATAAGTCCAACTTAAACCTACGAACATCCCCTACTTAGAGATGCACATGGAAGAAACATACAAATTAAATAAACAACAAAGAAAAAGAGACCACATTGCATGCAACCATGTTGATAAAATCAATTAACTTTCATAAAAGAAATCCAAACATGCATGGTTGTGAGGCTTTCCAGGTTGCAGCCATATACAAAGAATTATGAAATCAAGTCTAATCTTGCATCTTTCCTTCTTAAATAGGATGTTCTCATGATCTATCTTCCACATCATCTACCATAATGATTTTCTACATCAACCAAAGCTCCTTATATAGCCAGCTAAACCACAAGTCGGCTAGTCAAGCATTTAATTACATTATAGGTCCACCTTGGAAGAGTAAACCAAAACTATAGAAAATAGAAACAAAACTCAATAAAAAGTTAAATTTAGGTCCACACATGACCCAAGAACATGTACCTAACTTAACATGATCCCATTTCATCATACAAAACTACACAAGACAAGAAACTTCACATGTTTTGTGAAAACTGCCCGAAAATTGATGCCTGCGAAAAATGATAATATCTCCTAACTCTGATTGAGTTAGGACTTGGGATTTGAACTAAAGATATTAATTTAGGTACTCTTCAAGACCCTAAGTGTGAAAAGGATGATTGATTAAGGAAAATTTTCTATGCATCACGAAAGTCGTGCATATAAATCAGATGTGAAAATTGGCAAAAAATTGATACACAAGGAAAATGGCCATATCTCCTAACTCATGATGAATTAGGACTTGTGAATTTAATTGAAGATATTAATATGGGCCCCATTTAATCCCTAAAAAATGAAACCTCTCTATCATTAATAATAATTAGTTACATGAACCACAAGAAGCATGCATAAAATATAAAGTATCACTCCAGCAACAAGGCCACTTCACAAACAATAGACTTGTAAATAAAATATTTTTGGTTGATGCAAGATTGCTCCAAGACAAAATATTCTCTTGTATCAAACACCTAGGGTTAATAAAGAGCTGATGTCCAAATCATACACTACCCATATTTTTACTTGAATCATAAATATCCAACTTAGTTTGTGTAATCCAAGAACTACCTTTAATTGGCTTGTCTTTCCATTGAACTAGGTATTCCATGTAGTCTTTTCCTTTGGTACTCTCACTTATTCTGCTATTTAAGATCCTCTCAATGTTGTCTTTCTTCTTCGTAGGATAATCTAGGTTGTCTTGCATCTCATCATTACGTTCATAGTACTCAAAGATATCTACAATGTTGAATATAGGTGAAATATCCATATCCTTTGGTAATTCCACTTCATAAGCATTTCCACTATCAAACTTCTTCAGAATCTTACAAGGTCCAAATTTCTTCATTTTTAGCTTACTATAGGTACCAATTGGAAATCTATTCTTCTTCAAATGAATCATCACCTCATCTCCAACTTCAAAATATTTATGTCTCTTCCTCTTATTTGGTTGTTGTTTATATTTTTGATTACCGTCCTCCAAATTTCTTTTTACTTTATCATGCAAAGATCTCATATAAACTACAAAATCCTCAACTTTAACACTTCTTCTTGTCTCAGTAAGAAAATATCTTATCTCTATAGTTCCCTTAGGCTGAAATCCAATAAAAATCTAAAATGGTGTCCTCTTAGTACTTCTATTCACATAATTATTATATTAAATATCTACTTGTGCCAAAACTAAATCCAAATTAGAAGGCTTATCTTTGAACTTTTGTTTACAACTTTAGTTTGTCCATCTTTTTTAGGGTGAAATGTAGAACTAAAGTTCAACTCTATATTCAACTTCTTCCAAAGTGTCTTCCAAAAATAACTAGTAAAATTAATATCTCTATCTAAAACAATAGATTTAGGAAAACCACACAATCTTACCACTTCTTTGAAGAATAACTTAGCTACATGTAATGCACCAGATGTTTTCTTACAAGGTATGAAATGAGCCATCTTTGAAAATTTGTCAACCACAACAAACGTAGAATCATTACCCCTCTAAGTTCTAGGTAAACCAAGAACAAAGTCCATGTCATATCTTCCCAAGGCTTATTAGGTACAGGAAAAGGTGAATACAATCCCAAATTCTGACTAGTTCAATTTTTCTTTTTGACAAATTTTACAACTTCTTACCATTATCTGCACATCCTTATAAATCTATGGCCAAAAGTATCTCTCTAAAATTAGTTTTACTATCTTATCAATCCCAAAATGTTCAACAATTCCACCACTATCTTTCTCCTTCATTATGTTTTCTCTCATAGACCATCTAGGTATACATAACTGAATTCCTTTAAACAACATGTCTTCTTGAATGAAATAATTATCCCATTTAGTACTCTCTATTTTTTTATTTACAAGCTTTCCAAAGTTCTACAAAATCAAGATCGATCTCATATAAATGCTTCAAATTATCAAAACCAAGTACCTCAACTCTCATCTCTATCAACAAATATCTTCTTTAGCTCAAGGCATCAAAATTTTTATTCAATTTTCTACTTTTATGCTTCAATGAATAGGAAAAAATTACAAAAACTCAACCCACTTCATATGTCTTTGATTCAACTTATGCTAACTTCCTAAATACTATAAAGCTTTATGGTCAGTATACAACAAAAAATCTTTAGGCATCAAATAATGTCTCCATTTCTTCAAAGCCTGAACAATAGTGTAGAATTCCTAATCATAAACTAAATATTTTCTCTTAGCATCATTGAACTTCTCACTAAATAAAGCTACAAATCTTCCTTCTTGACTCAAAATAGCTTCAATTGCACTTCCACTAGCATCACATTCAACTCAAAAAAATTACTAAAAGAAGACAAAGCAATTGTAGGTAATTCTACAATCTTTTGTTTCAATGTTTCAAAACTTATTTGTGCTCCACATGTCCATTTGAAATCCTTTTTATATCCTCTCATAGTTTCAGTCATAGCATTACAAATATAACTGAAATTTCTAATAAACTTCCTATAAAAACTTGCCAATCCATGAAATGATCTTATCTCTCCAACATTCTTTGGTGTAGGACAACCAAGAATATCTCTCACCTTTTGAGGGTCCATCGTCAATCCATCAGCTGAAATTAAAAAACCAAGGTATACAATTTCTTCCTTCATGAATGAACATTTCTTCAAATTAATCAACAACTTTTCTTCCTTCAGTTTCTGAAATACTTGTTTGATATTCTCAACACACTCTTACTGAGTATCAAAATGTCATCAAGATATAAAATCACAAATTTACTCAAAAGTTTCATCAAAAGCTCATTCATCAGCCTCATGAGAGTACGAGGTGCATTAGTCAAACCAAAGGGAATAACCAAAAATTCATTCAATCCTTTAGTTGTCTCAAAATGACCTTTCCATTCATCTCCTTCTCTTATTTGAATCTCATGATAACCACTTTCAAATCAATCTATGTAAAATACTTTGCTCCACTCAAACTATCCATTATGTCATCCATCCTAGGCAATGGAAATTTGTGCTTCACTATTACCTTGTTTATATCTCTAGAATTAGTGCACATTCTCCATTCTCCATTCTTCTTAGGTACTAACACAATAGGTATTGCATAAGGACTTAAACTTTCTCTAATTAGACCTTTCTCCTATAGTTCTTGCACTTGTCTATTCAGCTCAATCTTTTCATCATGTGTCAATCTGTGTGGTGCTTTATTAGGAATACTAGCTCCAGGTATCAAATCCATACAATGACTTATACTTCTCATAGGAGGAAAACCATTAGGTACATTATCATAAATGATTTCATGAAATTCAATCAACAAAGGTTTAATCTCAGGTGCATGTTCTAATTGATCTTATTTCTTAGTCTTTCTAGGAATCAAAGCATAAAAAACATTTTGTTCATTCATTTCCTTTGCAAAATTTTTACCCTCTACCAAACATACTTTGATAGTGGTACCCTGAATTTCATCAAAATCTTCCACCAAAGGCAACAATACTTGTTTCTTTCCTTCCACCCAAATAGTATACTGATTCAATCTACCATCATGCAAATCTTTATCATATTGCCAAGGTCTATCCAAAAGAATATGACAACTATCCATAGGCATAATATCACACAAGACTTCATCATGATAATTCCTAATTTTAAAAATGATAAGGCATTATTCACTTACAAGTAAGTTATGCTCCTTTTAGATCCAAGCAACATGGTAAGGCTTAGGATGTCTCAATCTCTACAATTGTAATTTTTTAACTAGCTCTTCACATGCCAAATTATCTAAATTTCCACTATCAATGATTACTTTGCAACATTTTCCAGCAATCTTACATCTAGTTTTGAACAAACTTCTTCTCAAAATAGGTTCCTCATCATCTTCTTCATTCCACAAAATCCTTCTTAACATCAGGCTCTCACTATTTTCAAGCCCATTAGGTGTTTCAATAAATTCTTCACAAGCTAAATTATTTCTTCTATTACCTCCAATCTTCTTTCTAGAGTTAGTACATTCAAAGGCCCTATGTCCTTCTTCACCACATTTGTAACAAGTACCTCTAAACCAAGATCATTTTTCTCTTTTTCCACTATAATAAATGTCTTAGACTTCACATGAAAAATGTGTTCATGCTTCTTTCCATTCAAATACTCAATGGTTATTACTTAGCTTAATAAATATCATTTAGTTTGACCAACACATTAGTTCAATTGATGTAAGATTTTGGTCTATATTGCAATTTTTGGTCAATATAGACAATATTGCTAATGCTCGACACTTGATAGTGTAATTGATTCCATTTCCCAATTCTTCTCTCAGGTCTATCCTAGTTCATCTTGATTCATGTTGATATGGAATTTTAATCACATTTCTTATTAAGAATTGGTGTGTAATATAGCATTCAAGTGTACAAATCTTTACATACCTTCTTTGCTTAGTTAGATGTGGTGTGATCACCTGATCCATTAGATTGGGTCATCTTTGCTTCACTTGATCCACTACCTCTAACTTCTATTATCGTTTTCTAGGTTGGATTTATCTCAACCTTTCGGCCTTTTCCTTTACTATGTTCATTGTTTGGTGCTAGTGCTCAGGTCCTACAATTCTTACTACCATGTCCAACCTTGAGACAACTAAAACAAACTAGATTTCTATTCAAACATTTCTTCTAGTTACCTCTGAAATGTGTCTTAATGCAATTTTCTAGAATTTTCCATACTCTCCACAATAATAATTATTAATATTTGTGTTGCAATCCCAATTGTAAGAGTTTCCTTGCTTAGGTATGTTTGTTTTCTTCTTAGATGTCTAGTTGGATTTTACTTTAGATCTGCATTCTTGAGCTCTATGTCCATATTTATAATAGATATGACAATGTCCTTCAAATCTAGGTGTAGTAGGTATATCACTTGTCTTTAACCTGCACTCATGTAATTGATGTCCTTGTTTCTTGTAATTAAAATAATTCCATGTAAATTTAGGTTTAGCATTTTGCATACCATTTTTGCTTCTATAAATTTTTTCTGTGTCCTACTTTGCCACAATTATGACATGTAGTTTTTCCTTTTGGTTTTACATTCCTTTTCTTTCTACTCTTGGATAACTCTCCTTCCTCAATAGATGAAGAGTGCTTGATATGTCCTATACCAAAAGTATCACTATACAATCTTGGTGATCTCATTAGTTCTTCAAAGTATCTTATAGCTTCACTTGGTTTAATTATTCTTTCTAGAAGTTCTTTCTCAGATCTCAAATCATTCCTTATTTAGTGACTCTATGATCTCAACACACACACATGTTTCCTTTCTTTGGCATAGCCTCAATTGCCAACCTTGGTTGTGAATCTTGCATAAATTTCCCATCGTTATTCCTTCTTGGTGGATTTTGATAGTTTTTTTGGTAAGGTTGATTAAACCTAGGTAATTGTCTCTTTAATGCTACCAACACATTTGATAGCTTTTGAATCATTTCATCAGATGATATGGTATTATTGGAACTTCCTTATTTTGAAGTTCTCATTTCAAATTTCTCGTGGAAATCAAGTCATCTTCAAATTCAACTTCCTTCTTTTTTGCATCTACCAAATTTGTGGGATGTGCCCTTCTTAAGTCATAATTGATATCTTGGGGCATTACACTTATGAAGAATCTTTTCATATTACTAGCAGTGGGTCTATCAGTAGTGGGAATCCTACTAGTGATCTTATTGAAAGTCACAATGAAATCCCTCATACTCATGGTGGGTTGTTTTTTAATGGATTTCAACTGTGTTAACACGACATGTTCATCTTCTATAGTTTTGAATCTTGTTTCAAAGGTTGTTCTCATTGTGTCCCAATTGGTGATTGCATCATCATCCAAATGATAAAACTAGTCTACTGCACTTTCTGTCAAGGTCTCTACAAATAATCTTATAGTAACATCTTCATGTGCAACCCCTAAGATGTGAGTAGCTAAAAAAAAGGCTTTAATATGTTCATTTGTGGTAACCTTTCCATTGCCTGCAAATTTAGGAAAATTCTTCCTTGAACCAGCTGGGAGTGGATGATAGGTTGTTGGTGCTAATGGACATGTTGCTACAGCTCAAGGAGCATCCATAATTGTTCTAGCAAGGTATGGTGGAAAATTGGCAATTGGGGGAGCAGTAACTTTGTGCAAGGCCAATACCTAGTAGGTAGTATGTGAAGAGCTTTGATTTCTAATGGGTGAAGGTGGTCTACTTTGGCTTTTCTTTTCACCTTTTCACTTAGGAATATCTAGGATGGGAAAACCAAGTTTTGTGAGTTTCTCAAAAATAGGGTCTTGCCCATCATGTTCTCTGGTACTTCTGAAGAACCTTGTTTGTTCTAGGGTGCTAGGTTAATTTTTTCTTTGATCTTCACATCTAAACTATCTATCTACCCTTTAGATGTCTCTCCTCTAAACAACTATTTTTAATGCTTCCACTCTAGATTCTTCTTCTTCCAATACTTGGCTAGTGTTCTTGTAACATTCAATGTTCCTTCTATTTCTCCAAAAAAATGTATTCAGGGATGAAATTATGTCTTCTTGGTCATCTTGGAAACCAAGGTTATGTTGGAGCACTAGGACAATATCCTAATGAGGTAGTATCATTTTCCCTCATGTTATAAGATCTATTAGTCAAGTGGCTATTCATCTCCTAGCAGAGTCACCAAAAATTTGTTGATAAATAGGTTTGTTCTTTCCATTTTTGACTCACAAGTGCCCTAATTTGTGAACAAATTCTGATTACAACTGTTTGGAAAGTAGCTTCTTAAAGACTTACTTTCCTCTAAATTGTTAGGTACAACTCCCTATTGTGAAATCTAAATTGAATTTTATTTATTCCCAAATATAAATAGGGTATTTTCTTAACCATAGAATAGGAGAGGTAAACTAAGCCAATCCTATCAGGGATTCAACTTAGACAAGAAGTAAAATTTTGAGGATTAGTTAAATCTATGAACTTGCATATCTTATGAATTCATAGTTAATATGCACTAAGACTGATTGATCTATCTAGGAAATAAATTGCAAAGAAAGGTTATATTGAATGAAAACATCTAAAGGATCTCTTTGAGCTTAAAGTGACAATTCATATCATATTCAACTCACTATATTAAAACAAGGGTAATAAAACTCTATTTATTCCTCATTTCAAATCAAGACAAAGAGAAACAACAAGCAAATAACAATTATTACAAATGGAATAGAAAATGATTGATACAAAAATACCATTCCATTAACTCTATAACCTCAAGTACTTTACACCAAAAATTTTCCAACCTTTTATTAATCTTTCATTATCATACATATAGTATTCTAAGATGACTATTACAATGGAAGTTTAATTAGTTCATCTCCTCAAAAATGATAAATGGAAAAGAGCCAGTTCGTCTAATACAATGATTACATAACAAAAATGGAAAGGGTAGAATATGAATCACTTCGCCTTCTTCCCCTTTTCTACTTTTTCCCTATAGGCTTTGGTGGCAACAATGATTGAAATCAACTCTTCATGCTTATAGACACGCACATTTGTGTACCTCAAAAGCCACTTAGAATGCTCCTAGGCTAGATCTCTGATGGTGCCCAACTAGTCTTGTAGTTCTTCCATGGTCATGTGCACACATCCACTAAGATTTTGAAGCTTAGAAATTATGTCCCGATGACTAGAAGTTATTCCTATAAGCTCATTTATGAAGTTTGTAGAGTTTTCCTGCATGACAATTACTTTGATTATTGCCTTTCCTTGTCCACTAGACTATGAATCAATATGTAATCCTTTTAGCAGTTCATTGTCTCTATCATGTTCCTTCTTTGCTTTAGCTTTAGTTTCTTTAAGTCCTTCTTCTACCACCATAATCATTTTAGATTTGAATTGCATACTCTAGAACCACTCAAGTAGGGGCTCATCTCCTTTGAGTAAAATCTTCACTTCAACGACATCCTTCACTTTCATGTGGATGATCATTTTCAACAAAGAGATATAATCATCATTCTTGACCTTTTCTATAGCCAAGGTGGCCTTATTTGATGATATACTAAGTTCTCTATTTCCAATCTTAAAATAGCATTAACAATCTAGTCTACAATAGAGAGTCCCTCTGCCTTGATCTTCTCACTTCATTCTCTACTGATTTTCCCAAAATGCTTATCTTCTTGAAGTTGAGATATAAGTACCTGGACATCTATAGTAGTGGGGTTTCTAGTCATGGGTATTTGAGAGATGCTTGCCAATGGAGTGACCAACTGTCTAATATACCCATTCAATTCTTGTATCTCTGCTTTCATCCAAACCTTTGACAACTTAAGGCTTTCTAGTTTTCCTTCGATCACCTCATTCATGGACTTCCATAAGCCAACTTTGTTATCATGTCTAGCTTCCCTGAGATCTACTAAATGCATGGTGAAATCCCCTATAGTCATATCCTCAATCCTTCCTTTTTAGGTTTGGCTATCTCCATTATCAAATGCCTTGTTTTAGGATCCTGCTTAAGGATAAACAAGAACTTCTATTTCTTCGCTTTAGTCAATGCAGATCTAGAATGAATAGCAAGGGATAATGTATCCTTGTTGGGAGCACCATCGTCCTTCCTCTTTCTCTTCCTATCCAAAGCGTCTTCTAACCATGAATCTATGCCTATTACTTTTGAGGTCATCCCAAGAGAATCTATGCTAAACATTTTCCTTTTGACAGTAGTGATTGTTTTAGTGGTCAAAGAGAAAGGATTCTTTTGAGCTTGAGAGACAAGCTTTGAGGGCTCTTGGCCTTTCTCTATCTCTGTAGTCTTCTTGGCTACTTCATTTGACTCAGTGGACTTAGTATCATTATTTCCTCCATCACCTAAGTCCACTACTTGCACATGAGGACTGTTTGGAAGGAGAAGTGTAGGGCTTGTAGATGGGACTAGACTACTAGTAGGTAAAGGAACCAGAGTAGCAGTACTATCTTTTAGCTCATCTAGTTTCTTCTCAACTTTTGGCTAGGCATCAATAACTGGAGGGGAGCCATCTTGACAAGTCTTAGTCAAAGGAATATTTTTATCTGGAGATTGGTCACCTCCACCCACTGGTTGAGCTAGTCCTTGAGTTATGGCCAAGGTCACACCAAATGTGTCGACTTGTGAGGAAGTAGGGGCAAACACTGAAAAAGCTTGAGTGGGGGTGATTTTACTTTGGCTTCTTCTTTCTATAGTCCACTCAACCCACTTTCTAGTCCTTTTAACAATTTGGGCCATCATAACATCTAGATCATCCCTAGCATCTTGATAAGGCTCTAAATTGATAGAAGTATTTCTTAACTTTGTTAACTATGTATTACTATACATATTCTACCCATCATCTTCAATTCCTTCAACATCAAGGTTGATTTTATATATTTTCACTTGATCTACTATGAGCCTGGTGAAAGCATGGTAATAGCTCTCAAACTCATTCTTGCAATTGACCCATTAGTCTTCAATAGTGGTGACATGTTTGATCACACTACCAATCTAGAGAACATCTCTTGCATATTTGTTCAGCTCAAATATAGGTCTCAAGACCTCATACATCTACAATTGATACTTCATTTCAAACACTTTTAACATGTTCTTTGCATTAGAACAAGAGTCACAGCTGAAAGCTCCCACCTTCATTAAAAACTTGTAACCTTTCTTCTTCAGAATCATGCTTAGCACATTCACTTGGATTACTTACCTCACGATCTTGATCAACACAAACATATTGCTTGGATACCTTGGTAGCTTCAAGGGGAACCCATCAAAAGCTACAAGACGCAAATATGAAAAAGATGAGAATTGGATGAAAAAGCTTCCAAATTGACTCATAGCTGCCATTGCTTCTAGACTGAATCTCCTCCCAGGGCATCCTTGGAGCTCCCTACAAATTCTCATTTTAAATGCAGCATTAACTCTTATATATTCTGCATAACTATTTTCTAGTTGCAAACATGGTTAGAATTCATAAGACTTCACATCATCGGGGAAATTTTCTACCCTCAGGAGGCTCGGCCATAAGTGTAGAGAAGCTAACATATAAATTAGAAAAGAGAACATATAGAAGGTGTTGTAGAATTTTGTGGCACTAAGAGCATCGGATAGGTTCTCGCTTACCTCGTGAGCCCAATCAATATATTGGGTTTCTAAGTAGATGACTTGTTCCAAAAAGAAATATTGCTCAACAAAATTTAAAGCTTCTACCTGACCTTTCAATCTATGCAAGAGAACCAAGATGTCTGCAATCTCGAGTTTGAGATTAGTACCAAAAAGAGTTTTAGGGACCTTACTTTTGGTGCTTCGTGGATTTTGAAATGATGATTGTATAATCTCCTCTCTCCAAACCATTTTCTTCACAGAAAACTCAAAGATAGCTCCACCAATTGTCAAATCTGAAAACTCCTCTTGTGCTGGAATTTGTAGATAATTTTCCACTATTTTTCTATCAATGGAAATCATTACCATATCATTTGGCAATATAATCTACTTGGTGTCTAAGTTGTAATGATTTATGTATTCGTAGATTAATTCTGAAGCTTGGACTGCCACTGGGA
Organism: Cupressus sempervirens; assembly: GCA_028749045.1. Taxonomy (NCBI): domain Eukaryota; kingdom Viridiplantae; phylum Streptophyta; class Pinopsida; order Cupressales; family Cupressaceae; genus Cupressus; species Cupressus sempervirens. Next base: position 569,922,541 of record CM053792.1, on the reverse strand, counting down.
AACCAACTACCTCAACTAGCCCACATCCTTGGAGCTTCTTAATTATGGGATGAATATGTTAGAGTTGATGAAACCCAACTCCAAAGATGCCCAAGATCACCTGCATGCAAAAACTTGTCAAAAGGAAGCCAAGGAAGGAAGAGCATGGAGCTAGGGAAAAACCTTAAATGAACATGAGAGACCACAAGATATTGCAACACAAGAAAATATATATTTACAATATGCAAGAAGTGATGTGAAATACAATGAGGGAGCTCGAATATAAAGAGCTTGAGGGATCTCCTAGAACAAGCTAGAAGACACTAGGAGATAAGTGTGACAACTAAGCATACATCCACATGAGGTGGAAAGTCCTAAAACAATGTGAGAGGATAAGTATGACTTAGGAGAGAACAAACTCTCGTATTGTCAACAACTTATAACTAACTCTTAGACTACAACTAATAAATGAAATGCATTTACCTAAGTAAGCTTATGTAAATATAATAAATAATAAATAAATAATTAATTATTTACTCTAACACCCCCCCTTAAGTGCAACTTAGGGAAATGCCTTAAGCTCAAAAAACTAAGAAATGCAGAAATGGAAATGCATAATGGGTCCCGACAACGAGGCCATGTTAGGTACCCATGTACAATGCAAAGAAATGCAACCTCTGAAAATGAGGAAAGAGAGAAAACCATGTGGGAAAAACCCTCCCCTAAAAAGAGGTAAGAACCTAGTGAAGAACTGAAGAAGCCTCCAACTAGGGGAATGTCCCCTAAAACAGGAACAAGGAGTGATCATGAAGAGCATCACTAAAACATGAAGAAGCTGCAAAATCTCTGCCATCAAAAAGAAAACTACTAATCTAAAGAACCTCCATGGAAGAAGAAGGAACGAACTGAGTGTGTCTATATGGTAGATGATCCATCTCACCAAAATGCATAGGTAGCCAGCCACTACAATCGCCTTGTATATAAGATCAACCACTAAATACATAGCTCACACTAATGAACCATAGAACCATAGAAGCATTAGAACAACATAACAACCCCCCCTTAATGTAGATGGGGTGAGATGATAGGCAATTGAGAAGGTGGACCAAAGTCTCCTCCAGACAAACCAAGAACGATGAGAGAGGAAGAGGTACAAACACCTATAAAGACACAGTCACACTGATGCTACATGGGGCTAATATCATGGAAGGGACACTCACTTGACAAAGGGAGAATGCCTAAAATAGAAAACAACTATCCCCCTTATGGTGCTTTATAAAAATAGTGCATGTACAATTGACTCAAAAACAACAATCATGAACCCGAAATGCAAGAGTGGCACTTTATCTCAGTGAGATACATAAAAGTGCTTCAAAATGATAGCTACAATGATCAAAACCAAAAACAAGCTAGAGTGATCATGAAGAGCATCACTGAAGCATGAAGAGCTGCAAAATTCTGCCATCAAAAAGAAAACTACTGATCTAAAGAACCTCCAAGGAAGAAGAAGGCATTAATCGAGTGTGTCTATATGGTAGATGATCCATCTCACCAAAATGCATAGGTAGCTAGCCACTTCAATTGCCTTATATATAGGATCAAACACTGAATACATAGTTCACACTAACGAACCATCGAACCACGGATGCATTAGAACAATAGAATAACCCCCCCTTAATGCAGACGGGGTGAGATGATAGGCGACAATGAAACAACAACTCCACAGTGGCACATCGGTGGCCACATGGCAGTGCTGCAATTTTTTTTTTTAAAAAAAAATTTTTGCTCCGAAATTCCATACAGTCCATACGGCAGCAACCAAGAGGCCAAAACTTTTTTCTTGAACACCCTGTCACCAAAAATGGAAAGTTTTATATGAAGTCTAACTGTAAACGACCTTACAGATCTAATGGCAATGTCCATTTGGGCTAAATGTGCTCTAAAAAATTTCTCTACCCTTGATTTGAAGAAAAATGCACAAACAAACTAAGGTTTGTGACTTCAAATCACAACTTCAAAAAACCTTCAATGAAGCAGTAGAAGGGAGGCTCTAATACCATGTTGAAGTTGATGAAATCCAACTCTAAAGATGCCCAAGATCACCTATATACGAAAACCAGTCAAAGGGAAGCCAAGGAAGGAATCAGCCTCCACCGGTGAGCCACCCTAGTGCCACCCTTAACTCCGCTCTGTCAAATTTTTTTCGCTTAGCCAGAGGTTCTTTTCCTACCCACAGCTTCGCCCAGTCAACGTGTATAGTTGGTACAGTTTGTGCCTAGTTAGTAGGTTTGATAGTGTAGTCAGTAGCTGTGGGGGTGACACATGGCATGGGTGCCATGTCACCTGCCAAGTCATTCACTTGCCACATGGCATCCACATGGCCTTCCCTTTTTGTGGTGAAAACCTTCAAGTAGCCAAATCTAGCACAGTGAAATGCTAACATCAGTATGATGTTAGCACTGCATCATGTGCCCCTTGAACCTCTATAGGGTCATTTTTGACCTACCTTCATTTTTTTGGCCATAACTTGAACATACAAAAGTATTTTTCCGATCCAAAAGAAGTGTCGAAAAGCTGGTTCTGAGATGGAGACATTGGTGTAGGTACTTTTAGGTTTTGATGCATTTTTATTGCCTATTTTTGTAGTTAAAGTTTAAAGTTGTGTTTTTGACTCTAGCTTGCATATCTTTTGCATCCCATGTCATTTTTTTAAAAACATTATATTTTTGAAAAGCTGGTTCTGTCATCTTTTCAGAAATGTAGTCCTTTTCCTTAGTTTCTAGCCCATGCTCTTTCTATCATATTTTTGGCATTTTTTCTCTATGGTGGATATCTTGAGTGTTTTAGGCCCGAGGATCATTTTCCTAGCATAGTTTCTTTTATTTTATGTTGTCCTATCTTTTCTATCAACTTTTTTTCTGCTCTGATACCATGTTGGAGTTGATGAAATCCAACTTTGAAGACACCCAAGATCACCTACATGTGAAAACCTGTCAAAGGGAAGCCAATGAAGGAAAAGTGTAGAGCTAGGGAAAAACCCTAAACGGACATGAGAGACCACAAAATATTGCAACACAAGAAAATATGTATTTACAATATGCAAGAAGTGATGTGAAATACAATGAGGGAGCTCAAATATAAAGAGCTCGAAGAATCTCCTAGAATAAGCTAGAAGATGCTAGGAGATAAGTGTGACAACTAAGCATACATCCACATGAGGTGGAAAGTCCTCGAACAATGTGAGAGGATAAGTATGGCTTAGGAGAGAACAAACTCCCGTATTGTCAACAACTTATAACTAACTCCTAGACTACAACTAATAAATGAAATGCATTTACCTAAGTAAGCTTAAGTAAATAGAATAAATAATTAATAATTAATTAATTATTTACTCTAACACTCCCCTTTAAGTGCAACTTAGAGAAATGCCTTAAGCTCAAAAAACTAAGAAATGCAAAAATGGAGAATGCATAATGGGTCCTGGCAATGAGGCCATGTTAGGTACCCATGTACAATGCAAAGAAATGCAACCTCTAAAAATGGGGAAAGAGAGAAAACCATGTGGGAAAAGCCCTCCCCCAAAAAGAGGTAAGAGCCCAGTGAAGAAGTAAAGAAGCCTCCAACTAGGGGAATGTCCCCTAAAATAGGAATAAGGAGTGATCATGAAGAGCATCACTGAAGCATGAAGAAGCCACAAAATCTCTCCCATCAAAAAGAAAACTGCTGATTTGAAGAACCTCCATGGAAGAAGAAGGTACAAACTGAGCGTGTCTATATGGTAGATGATCCATCTCACTGAAATGCATAGGTAGCCAGCCACTATAATTGCATTGTATATAGGATCAACCACTAAATACATAACTCACACTAATGAACCATTGAACCACAGAAGCATTAGAACAAAAAAACAACCATCTCTTAATGCAGATGGGGTGATATGATAGGCAACTGAAAAGGTGGACCAAAGTCTCCTATAGACAAACCAAGAACAACGAGAGAGGAAGAGGTACAAACACTTATAAAGACATAGTCACACTGACACTACATGGGGCTAATGTCATAGAAGGGACACTCACTTGACAAAGGGAGAATGCCTAAAATAGTAAACAACTATCCCCCCCATGGTGCTTTATAAAAATAGTGCATGTACAACTGACTCAAAAACAATGTTCATGAACCCGGCATGCAAGAGTGGCACTTTATCTCAATGTGATATATAAAAAGTGCTTCAAAATGATAGCTACAATGATCAAAACCAAAAAAAAGCTGGAGTGATCATGAAGAGCATCACTGAAGCATGAAGAGCTGCAAAATTCTACCATCAGAAAGAAAACTATTGATCTGAAGAATCTCCAAGGAAAACGAAGGCATGAATTGAGCGTGTCTATATGGTAGATGATCAATCTCACCAAAATGCATAGGTAGCCAACCACTACAATCGCCTTGTATATAGGATCAACCCCTAAATACATAGTTCACACTAACGAACCATCGAACCACGGATGCATTAGAACAACAAAATAACCCCCCCTTAATGTAGATGGGGTGAGATGTCAGGCAACAGTGCAGTTGGTTGCGACTGCTATGGTAGGTGCAGTGGCAGCTCTGTGGTGGCCACCTGGCGGCGTTGCAAATTTTTTTTTTGCTTCAAAATTTTGTACAATCCATAGGGCAGCAACGAGGAGGCCAAAAAAAATTTCTCAAACAACTTGTCACCAAAAATAGAAAGTTTTATATGAATCCTAATTGTAAATGGCCTTTCAGATCCAATGACAGCATCTAGTTGGTCTGAATGTGCTATGAAAAATTGCTCTACCCCTGATTTGAAGAAAAATGCATAAACAAGCTAGGGTTTGTGACTTCAATTCATGGCTTCAAAAAATCTTAAATGAAGCAGCAGTAGAGAGGCTCTGATACCATGTTGGAGTTGATGAAATCAAACTTTGAAGATGCCCAAGATCACCTGCATGCAAAAACCAGTCAAAGGGAAGCCAAGGAACCAGCCTCCACTAGCGAGCCACCCCTACACCACCCTTCACTCCGCTCTGCCAAATTTTTGTCGCTCAGCCAGAGGTTCTCTGCCAGCCTGCGGCTTTGCCCAGTCAGTGGGTTTGACAGTGTAGTCAATAGCTGTGGGGGTGACATGTGGCAGGGGTGCCACATGGACCCTGCCACATCACCTGCCAAGTCATTCACCTGCCACATGGCATCCATGTGACCTTCCTTTTTTGTGGCAATGACCTTCAAGTAGTCAAATTTAGCACAGTGAAAGCATGATGTCAGCATTACATCATGTGCCCCTTGTACCTCTCTAGGGTCATTTTGGACCTACCTTCAGTTTTTTTGCCATAACTTGAGCATACAAAAGTATTTTTTTCGATCTGAAAGAAGTGCCAGAAAGCTGGTTCTAAGACGGAGACATTGGTATAGGTATTTTTAGGTTTAGATGCATTTTTATTGCCTATTTTTGCAGTTAAATTCTAAAGTTTTGTTTTTGACTCCAACTTGCATATCTTTTGCGTCCCATGTCAGTTTTTTGAAAATGTTATATTTTTGGAAAGCTAGTTTTGTCATTTTTTCAGAAATGTGGTCATTTTCCTTAGTTTCTAGCCCATGCTCTTTCTATCATATTTTTGGCATTTTTTTCTCTATGGTGGATATCTCGAGTGTTTTAGGCCCGAGGATCATTTTCTTGGCATGGTTTCTTTTGTTTTAAGCTGTCTTATCTTTTGTCTTAGTTTTTTTCCTGCTTTGATGCCATGTTGGAGTTGATGAAATCCAATTTTGAAGATGCCCAAAATCACCTGCATGCAAAAACTTGTCAAAGGGAAGCCAAGGAAAGAAGAGCATGGAGCTAGGGAAAAACCCTAAATGGACATGAGAGACCACAAGATATTGCAACACAAGAAAATATGTATTTACAATATGCAAGAAGTGATGTGAAATATAATGAGGGAGCTCGAGGAATCTCTTAGAACAAGCTAGAAGACACTAGGAGATAAGTGTGACAACTAACCATACATCCACATGAGGTGGAAAGTCTTCGAACAATGTGAGAGGATAAGTATGACTTAGGAGAGAACAAACTCTCATATTGTCAACAACTTATAACTAACTCCTAGACTACAACTAATAAATAAAATGCATTTACCTAAGTAAGCTTAAGTAAATAGAATAAATAATAAATAATTAATTAATTATTTACTCTAACAGAATAGGCTCTGATCCTACTCTCTTTTGAAAGTCTTGCATAGCATAGAAATAGAGAGAGGTGTCCATGAAATTCTATAATGAAGACTTGATTCCATTTAGCCCATCAAAACCCACAAATTTGGTTGCCATTCTATTTAGAGATGAATTTTTGAATGTAGGAAGCAAAAGGAATATAAAATGCAAAAATGCTAGTTTTTGAAAAAGCGATGTAATTTTAATAGAATAATAGTTCAAGAAAAAGTGGTAGTTTTGTAACTATTCATGCTTCCATCTAGATAGAAACTTCAATTCACCCATTGATCTTCAAAATTTATGCCACACAAATGAATTAAAAGAGAGATCTATTGTAATAGTAAATGCATAATTTTAATAGATATTAAGGTGTCCTTTCACTTTTTCCATTGGCCCAATGATAACTTTTTATCTCTCATATTTAATTTGCTATTTTCCACTAAGTTTTGGAAAATTATAAATAGAGTACTCTATAACAAATATCCACCGAAGAAAATTCTTCTTAATAGATGTTTCCCGTAATTTTTATATTATTTCAATTTATCATCTTGAGGAATTTAGTGTAAAAAATATGGGTTTAATCCACTCACCAACTTGATTTTCTCTAAAATCCAAAAAATTGTCTTCATGGGTTGAAAACCTAACGAGGAGAAGATGATTTTCAATTTTTTGCCCAGGCTTGCTTTTTAGCTTTTCTATTTGACTTATTCCTTCCTTTGGGTTTGGAGATGTCCATAAGGAGTGTGGAGCTTCGTTATTGACCCACTTTTCATTTTATTTTTTTTAGAATTGCCTTTTGTAGAAAACAAACTTCAAGGGTTGAAAACCTGTTGAGGAGAAGTTAGTTTCTAGTTTTCTGCCTAGAGTGATTTTGAGAGTTGTTATGGATTCTAAATGCTTCTTGAAATAGATAACTGTGAGGGTAACCTCAATTTTTCATAGGATACCTTTCTACCTTCTTAATTCAGCTTGTATGTATCATCTGGTGCTCTTTGTAGGAAATCACCTTCATGGGTTGAAAACCTGCCGAGGACAAGGTGAAGTCCAATTTTTTGCAGGATTTTTTTTATATGGAGAAAATGATAGGTCACAAGTAGATATAACTCTTGTAAATTATCCTTGCATGTTACTAGAATCTCCATCAGATTAGGTACTAAACTACCCACAAAAACTAACAACACAAAAGGAAAACTACCTAGCTATGAAATTTGGGGAAGGGGAAGATGAAAAATCCAATGAAGACTCCTTCCACCTAAGGGGGCTTGAAATTAGACTTGAACATACCGAGGACTTTACTAGGACACAAAATTTCCACTTTTTAGAATGGTTAAGGGATGAAAAGTGGGGCAATAGTTGGCTCTAACTAGGGACTTGGGTAAGCTATGCCTGAGGAAGGAATCCAAAATCTCTAGTTTCACAAAAATAAAAATGTGGCACATGAAAAAACAAAAGAAAGGAGCAACAAGAAAAGAAAGAAAGCAAGGGAAACTTAACTAGGAAAAAAAATTAGGAACTAAACTAAACTATAGTATAGTATAGGGGTTACCTATTTTCAATTTGAAATTTGATAAAGCTTCAGATCCTGACCATTGTAGGTTAGAGGTAGCACCTCACCATCTGGATATGCCAATTTAAACAAATTATTTTTGAACGACTAATGAATAGTGAAAGGGCCTTTCCACAAAGTATCAAATTTCTCATGCATACCTTTTGGAGCACTTTTCTCATCCCACAATAACACACTATCTCCTATCATGAATTTTTCACTTCATCACCTTTTTATTAAATAGGTTCTTCACATGCATCTGGTGTTGCATTATATGATCCACAATTTCTTCTCTTTCCTCTTCAAGTTTTCTCAAGTAGAGAATCCTCTTTTCTAAACCATCACTATAAATATCATCTCTAATTACTATTCTTAGTTTTTTCATAGATAATTCCAAGGGTAATGGGAGATTGGCTTTAGTCTTGTAGACCAATTCAAAAGGAGATATACTAATTTCCCTTTTAGATGTCACCCTATCCACCCACAATACCTCATGAATTTTCTTGTGCCAAGTCTTCTAATTATCTGATACCAATTTATTGATAATATTCAACAATTTTTTGTTACTAGACTCTGCTTGACCATTTCCTTGCGGGAAGTAATCAGATGAATGACTAACTATAATTCCATGCTCAAAGCAAAAATTGGTGATTTCTACTGAGGAGAAATATGCCACATTGTCCATCACCAATTTGATGGGGACACCAAATCTAACTAATATGTTTTCTTTAATGAATTTTCATACTACTTCAAAAGTAGTTTTCTTGGTTTCTTTTTCTTCTACCCACTTCGTGAAATAATTAGTCATAGTTATCACATATTGGTGACCAATATTGGATGATGGGTTGATAGGCCCAATGAAATTGAGACCCCATTTTTGGAAAGGACCTTTGATGATAATATATCTAAGAGGAAAAGTAGCTAACTAAGGATGCCTGGTGAACATCTTACATTTCTCACATTTTGCCACCCAAGAGTAGGCATCCTTAAACATTCTCGGCCAATAGTAATATTGTCTCTGTATTTTGAAAGCTATGACTAAAGATGAGAAATGTCCTCCATATGCTTCATCATGAAATGTTCTCAATAGCTTTTCTTGTTGTTGTTTGTCTACACACCTAAGGAAAGTGCCATCTATAGCCCTTTTAAATAATTTGTCATCCCAAATTATGTATTTGGCTACTTTCAACTTGAAATCTCTTCTTTGTCTTTTTGTCATGCCTTCTAGACATTCTTCATAGGTCAATAAATAGGCAATATTCTAAAACTAGGAATATTGCATGCTTATTGCTAATATTAGTTGCTTTTCTCTTGGTTCCTTCACTTCTTCAACAATTCTATTTTTTGCAATTTCTTTGCATAAGGCATTGTCTCTCACTAACTTAGTAGTCTTGATTTCAATATTAAACTCTTGTGTTTTCACTATTCATGTCCCTCTAGAATTACACCCTACATCTTGTTGTGTCAACACACTTTTTACTACTACATCTAGGACATAGACCATAGAATGCTAGTGCAAGATATAGAGTCAAAAATTCTTAAGCACTTTGACTACTGCAAAGGCATATTTCTTGATTTGTGAGTATTACAACTCATGATTCTTCAGAGGTATGCTCATGAAAGCTATATGGTCAAGATTGTATTTCTTCTTTTTTATCTTGCATAAGTATTGTTGAAAAAGTGTGTTCAGAGGCATAACAATAAATGATGAAATCCCATTTATAATTTGGATGACATAATACTGGAGCATTAGAAATGGTAATCTTAATGTTTTGGAAAGCTTGTTTCCCAACTTCATTCCATTTAAAACTTGAATTACCTTTTATCATATCTATAATACATTTAGTAGTTTCTACAAAATCTGGGATGAATCTTTTGAGGAAATTTACTTGTCTAAAAATTGACTTAACCCATGTTTTGTTTACTAGTAGGCTTAACCTTCAAATGGCCTCCACTCACTCTAGATCAATTCTGATACCTTCCTGGGAAACTATATGACCTATAAGCTTTCCTTCTATAACAAAATTTTTTTTTTTTTGGGATTAAGTGAGATTCCATGATCCTGACACCTTTGTAAAACTTTCTTCAAATCTTTTATATGATTTTTCCTTTTCTTTGAAAACATGGTGAGGTCATCCAAGTATATGACTATAATCTGATCCTTTAGATCTGCAAATGTTTTGCTCATGCATCTTTGAAATGTAGGACCAGCATTAATGAGTCCAAAAGGCATTCTATGGTATGCAAATGTACCCCATGGAGTAGTGAAGGCCATTTTGTGTTGATCCTTTTCCTCTACTTCTAAATGATTGTACCCTGAGTAATCATCGAGCATGGACATCATTTTAGCTCCAACTACTATTTGTAATAGGTAATCCATATTGGGAAGGGAAAAATTTTATTTCAAAGATACTTGGTTCAAATTTTGAAAATCAAAATGGATCCTTATTTCTCCATTCTTCCATTCTTCTTCCTAACTGGCACTATATTGGCTATCCAAGTGGAATGATGAATGGGATAAATAGTCCTTGCTTTTAACATCTTGTGTACCTCCTTGAATATAGCATCATCTACTTTAGGATTATAATTCTTCTATTTTTTTTAGAAGGGGACTACATCAGGCCGTAGGGGAATCTGATGTTTTGCCTCCCCAACCCTATAACTTTTCAATTCCTCATAGCTCCAAGTCAACACATCTTGGTATTCTATGAAAAGCTATCTAGCAACTTCTTTCTCCTCTCACGAACAACACTTTCCAATATTGATCATTTTAGGATTATAAACATCTCCAATATTCACTCCTTTATACTCACTAGTAGTAGGACCCTTTTTTGGCATCATGTCTATTAAACAATTTATCCAAAGATACAAAGTATGAGGGAATGATATTACCTCATAATTGTACTTCACTAGTTTGATCTTCTTTTGGCTCATGATTAGAGTCTCCATTATTGTCTTCATTAGTCTAATATTTGTAAGTAGCCTTGCCATTTTCTAAGAACAGTTGCAAGCTCTTGTCATCTTCAAAGACTTGATAGGATTCTATATTATTTGGAATAGAGGCTTGATACATAATCTCAACCTAGTATTTCTTATATCTAAATTTAGGATGGGGTAGCAGTAGAGATGTGGAAACAACTAAGGATTCAACTTTGGAATTCATCTCTCTTGGTACCAATTCTATATAAAAAGAATAAAACCCTTCTATATCATCCCAAACTTTGTTTCTATAGTTTTTCAACTTGTGATTCTTTATAGAGTATTGCCTTTCAATTTGTCTTATAATGAGCTATGCATCACCTCAGGCCTTTAACTTATTTATTCCTTTCTCTTTTGTTGCTATTATCCCAAGGAGTAAGGCCTCATATTCTATGGTGTTATTTATATTTCCAAACTCCATTTTGAAGGCCATGGGTTTAGGTTTTCCCTCAAGGGGTATTAACACCACACCTACGCCAGATCCTAAAGATGAATAGCTTCCATGAAATTCTAATGTCCAAATATCTATTGACACTTATTTATCATTTAGGATTTCCTTTCTTAGGTCTCCACTTCTTTGTTCCTCTAGAGCCTCCTCAGTAAATAAAATATAATTACCAAACTCCAACTCCTAGTAGAGGATCTGAGCTTTAGGATCATTTGACTTTAGCACAGTAAATTTTTCCTTTTCTTTAGGTTCCAATTTAACTTTCTTATTTCCTATGGGTATGACTGCTTGGGACTAGTCTAACCTTATTTCTTCTCCTAAATTTCAGCAAAAACTCCTATTTAAGAGAAGACCGTAGCTTGCTAGAATATCTGCAATGAGAATAGTCAGTAATAGTTTCTTTTCTAGATGAGAAGCTAAGGCTACTTGAGCATCTTTGATTTGTCCAAGCATAGGGACTTGTTTGGTGTCCATAGAGTAACACCTTACATGAACTTTAGTAAGGTTGACACCAAGGGCTTTAGCTATAGAATAAGGCATCACATTGTCTAAGCACTTGAACCTATTATGTAATTGCTCAATTTGCATCCATTAGTATATAGTAAAATATAAAATGGGTCAAATTTTTGCCTAGGAGAAGTTGCTAAGATAGTGGAATCCTCTTGGTTAAATAGGTTAGATGTCAAAGTTTCATCCCCTTCTTCAATGGTCACATCTTCATATAATTGGATGAAATCAAAAGGGGTTTTGTCTTTACCTATTTGAGACGTCGATGCTCCTTGATGAATGTGAATATTATTTGATGAAGAATTGGGATCATTTCCTAGAACATGACTAGAGTATGACTTCTTGAGTCTTTGACATCAGGTTAGTACTTTGTATGATGTTCCATTAATAGTTGCATAACATTCACCCTTAGGTTCAGAATCTGACTCATACTTCAAAAATAAATTTTTAGAGTCACCATTTTAGTATGAATCTAACCCTTAACAAGGGGTTGTAGTATTCAAATCATTGGTGGATAACAATTGCATCATATGAGCAGTTTCTGGATAGCTCTCACCATCGTGATCCATTGTCAAATGAAACATGCACATGTTTCCTTTCTTTGGTGCAACCTCAATTGCCAACCTTGGTTGTGAACCTTGTAGAAATTTCCCATCATTATTCCTTCCTAGTGGATTTTGATAGTTAGATTGGTAAGGTTGATAAAACCCAGGTAATTGTCTCTTCAATGCTACCAACACATTTGATAACTTCTAAATCATTTCATCAGATGATGTGGTATTACTGCTTTTTCCTTTAGTTTAAAGTTCTTGTTTCTATTTTCCTATGGAAATTAGGTCATCTTTAAATTCAATTGCCTTGTTTTGTGCATCTACCAAATCTATAGGATGTGCCTTTCTTAAGTCATAATTGATATCCAAGAGCATCACACTTATGAAGAATGTTTTTAGAGTGCTAGTAGTGGGAATCCTACTAGTGATCTTATTGAAAGTCACAATGAAATCTCTCATACTCATAGTGGGTTGTTTTTTAATGGATGTCAACTGTGTTGACAAGACGTGTTCATCTTTCATAGTTTTGATTCTTGTCTCAAAGGTTGTTCTCATTGTATCCCAATCAATGATTGAGCCATCATCTAGATGATAAAACTCGTCTATTGCACTTTTTGTCAAGGTCTCTACAAATAATCTTATAGCAACATCTTCATGTGCGACCCCTAAGATGTGAGTAGAAAAAAATAAGGCTTTAATATGTTCATTTGTGGTAACCTTCCTATCACCTAAAAATTTAGGAAAATTCTTCCTTGAACTAGTTGGGAGTGGGTGATAGGCTATCAATGAAAATGGACCTGTTGCTACAGCCCAAGGAGAAACCATAATTGTTCTAGCAAGGTATGGTAGAAAATTGACAACTAGGGGAGCAATAACTCCATGCAAGGCTAATACCTAGTAGCTAGTATGTGAAGAGCTTTGATTTTTAGTGGGTGAAGGTGCTCTACTCTAGCTTTTCTTTTCACCTTTCCACTTAGAAATATCTAGGTTGAGAAAACCAAGTTCTGTGAGTTTATCAAAAATAGGGTCTTGTCACCTTGTTCTCTAGTACTTTTGAGGAACCTTGTTTGTTCTAGGGTGCTAGGTTAATTTTGTCTTTAAGCTTCATGTCTTAACTATCTTTGTGCCCTTTGGATGTTTCTCCTCTAAACAATTCCTTGTAATGCTTTCACTCTAGATTCTTCTTCTTCCAATACTTGGCTGGCGTTCCTGTAATGTTCAGCATTCCTCCTATTTCTCTGAAAAAGTGTATTCAAGGATGAAATTATGTCTTCTAGATCATCTTGGAAACCAATCTTAGGTTGGAGCATTGGGACAATATCCTCATGAGGTAGTACCATTTTCCTTCATGTTATAAGATCTATTAGTCAAGTGACTGTTCGTATCCCTAGCAGAGTCGCCAAAAAACTATTGGTAAACAGGTTAGTTCTTTCTAGTTCTGACTCACAAGTGTCCTAATTTGTGAACAAATTTTTATTACAATAGTTTGGAAAGTGGCTTCTTGAAGACTTACTTTCCTCTAAATTGTTAGGTACAACTCCCTATTATGAAATCTAGAATGAATTTTTGTAATTCCTAAATCTAAATAAGGTATGTTCTTAACCAGAGAATAGGATAGGTAAACTAGGCCAATCCTATAAGGGATTCAACTTAGGAAAGAAGTAACTTTTTGAGGATTAGTTAAATCTATGGACTCACACATCTTATGAATTCATAGTTAATATGCACTAAGACTTATTGATCTATCTAGGAACTAAATTGCAAAGAAAGGTTATATTGAATGAAAACATCTAAAGGATCTCTTTGAGCTTAAAGTGATAATTCATATCATATTCAGCTTGTTGTATTAAAACAAGGGTAATAAAACTTTTTGTATTCCTCATTTCAAATCAAGATAAAGAGAAACAACAAGAAAATAATAATTATTACAAATGGAATAGAAAATGATTAATATAGAAATACCATTCAATTGACTCTACAATCTCAAGTACTTCACACCAAAAATTTCCCAACCTTTTATTATTCTTTCATTATCATACATATAGGATTCTGAGATGACATTTACAATGAAAGTTTAATCAGTTCATCTTCTCAAAAATGACAAATGGAAAAGAGCTAGTTTGTCTATTACAATGATTACATAACAAAAATGGAAAGGGTGGAATATGAATCACTTTGTCTTCTTTACCTTTTTTGCTTTTTCCCTATAGGATTTGGTAGCAACAATAATAAGAATCAGCTCTTCATGCATATGGACATGCACATTTGTGTACCTCAAGAGCCACTTAGAATGCTCCTAGGCTAGATATCTGATGACACCCAACTGGTCTTGTAGTTCTTCTATGGACATGTGCATACATCTACCAAGCTTCTGAAGCTCAAAAATTATGTCTTGACTACTCAAAGTTATTCCTATAAGCTAATTTGTGAAGTTAGTAAAGTTTTCCTACATGATAGTTAGTCCAATTATTGCCTTCCCTTGTCCATTAGACTATGAATCAGTATGCAATCCTTTTAGCAGTTCATTTTCTCTATCTTGTTCTTTCTTTGCTTTAGCTTTAGTTTCTTCAAGTTCTTCCACCACCATAATCATGTCAAATTTGAACTACATACTCTAGAACCACTCAACTAGGGGCTTATCTCCTTTGAGTAAAATCTTCACTTCAACGGCCTCCTTCACTTTCATGTGGATGATCATTTTCAACAAAGAGACACAATCATCACTCTTGACCTTTTCTGCAACCAAGTTGGCCCTATTTGATGATATATTATATTTCCCTATTTCCTTAAAATAGCATCACCGATCTGGTCTACAATAGAGAGTCCTTCCACCTTGATCTTCTCACTCCATTCTCTACTGATTTTCCCAAAATGCTTATCTTCTTGAAGTTGAGATATAAGTGCCTACACATCTGCAGTAGTGGGGTTTCTAGTCATGGGCATCCTGGAGATGCTCACCAACAAAGTGACCAATTGTCTAATATACCTATTCAATTCTTGTATCTCTACTTTCATCCAAACCTTTGACAACTTAAGACTTTCTAGTCATCCTTTGATCACCTCATTCATGGACTTCCATAAGCTTGGGTTCCCTAAGATCTACTAAATGCATGGTGAAATCACCTATAGTCACATCCTTAATCCTTCCTTCTTTGTTAGGCTTGGCTATCTCCATTGTTAAATACCCTATTTTTGGGATCGTACCTAAGGATAGACAAGGTCTTTTGTTTCATCACTTTAGTCAATGTGGATCTAGAACAAACAACAAGATATAAGGTATCCTTGCTAGGATCACCTTCTTCCTTCCTCTTTCTCTTCCTATCCAAAGTGTCTTCTAACCATGAATCTATGCCTATTACTTTTGAGGCTGTCCCAAGAGAATCTATGCTAAATATTTTCCTTTTAACCAGAGTGATTATTTTTGTGATCAAAGAGAAAGGATTCTTTTGAGCATGAGAGACAAGCTTTGAGGACTCTTGGCCTTTCTCTATCTCTATAGTCTTATTGGCTACTTCATCCAACTTGGTGGACTCACTATCACTACTTCCTCAATAAGTCCATTACTTGCACATGAGGACTGCTTGGGAGGAGAAGTGAAGGGCTTGTAGATGGGACTGGACTACTAGTAGGTGAAGGAACTAGAGTAGTAGTACCATCTTTCAGCTCATCTACTTTCTTCTCAACTTTTGGCTGGGCACTAATCACTAGAGGGGAGCCACCTTGACAAGTCTTAATCAAAGGAATGTTTTTATCTAGAGGTTGGTCACCTCCACCCACTGGTTGAGCTGGTCCCTGAGTTATGGCCAGGATCACACCTGATGTCTCAACTTGTGAGGAAGTAGGGGCAAATGCTGAAAGAGCTTGAGTGGGGTTGCTTTTACTTCAACTTGTTCTTGTTGTAGTCCACTTGACCCACTTCCTGGTCCTTTTAAGAATTTAGGCCATCATAACATCTAGATTATCCTCAGCATCTTGATAAGGATTTGAACTGATAAGAGTATTTCTTAACTTGTTTAAATAAGTATTACTATACATATTCTGCCCATCATCTTCAATGCCTTCAACATCAAAATTAATTTTATATATTTTTACTTGATCTACTGTGAGCCTAGTGAAAGCATGGTCACGGCTCTCAAACTCATCTTTGTAATTGGCCTAGTAGTCTTCAATAGTGGTGACATGCTTGATCGCACTACCAATTTGGAGAATGTCCCTTGCATATCTATTTGGATCAAACATAGGTCTCAATGCCTTAGACATCTCCAATTGATACTTCATTTCAAACACTTTTAACATGTTCTTTGCATTAGAATGGACTCATAGCTGAAAGCTCCCACCTTCATCAGAAACTCATAACCTTTCTTCTTCAGACTCCCACTTAGCACATTCACTTGGATTTCTTGCCTCACGATCTCAATCAACACAATCATATTGCTTTGATACCTTGATAGATTCAAGGGGAACCCATCAAAATCTATAAGACACAAATATGAAAAAGATGAGAATTAGATGAAAAAGCTTCCATATTGACTAATAACCACCATTTCTTCTCGATTGAATCTCCTCTCTAGGCATCCTTGGAGCTCCCTAAAAATTCTCATTATAAATGTAGCATTAACTCTTATATATTCTACATGACTATTTTCTAGTTACAAACATGGGTAGAATTCATAAGACTTCACATCATCAGGGAAATTTTCTACCCTCAAGAGGCCTGGCCATAACTATAGAGAAGCTAACATATAAATCAGAAAAGAGGACATATAGAAGGTGTTGTAGAATTTTCTAGCACTAAGAGCATTGGATAGGTTCTCACTTACCTCATGAGCCCAGTCAATATATTAGGAATCTAAGCAAATGACTTGTACCAAAAAAAAAATTGCGAAATGAAATTTAAAGCTTCCACCTCACCTTTCAATCTATGCAAGAGAACCAAGATGTCTACAATCTTGGGTTTGAGATTAGTACCAAAAAGAGTTTCAAGGACCTTACTTTTGCTGCTCCATGGCTTTTGAAACCATGACTGCATAATCTCCTTTCTCCATACCATTTTATTCATGGAAAACTTAGAGACAACTCCAGTAGTTGTCAAATTCAAAAACTCCTCTCACTCTAGAATTCGTAGACAATTTACCATTGTTTGTCTATCAATAGAAATCAATACCATATCATCTGGAAATACAATCTACCTAGTGTCTTGGTTGTAATGATTTATGCATTCATAGATCAATTCCAAAGCCTGGACCACCACTGGGAAACCAACTACCTCAACTAGCCAGCATCTTCATAGCTTCATAGTTATGTGATGAATAGGCTTCTATCTTAGTCTCTTCTAAAATTCTTGTATATTATAGAAATGGAGAGAGGTGTTCATGAAATTCTACAATGTAGATTTGATTCCATTCAACCCATCAAAACCCACAAATCTAGTTGCCATTCTATTTAGAGATGAATTTCAAATGTAAGAAGCAAAAGGAATAACAAATGCACAAATACTAGTTTTTGAAAAAGTGATGTAATTTTAACAGAATAATAGTTCAAGAAAAAGTGGTAGTTTTGTAACTATTCACAATTCCATCTATATAGAAACTTTAATTCACCTGTTAATGTTAAGAATTTGCACCACATGAATGAATTAAAGAGAGATTTGTTGGAACAATAAATGCATAATTTTAATAGATATTAAGGTGTCCTTTCACTTTTTCTATTGGCCCAACAGTAAGTTTTTATCTCTCATATTTACTTTCCCATTTTCCACTAAGTTTTAGAAAATTATAAACAGAGTGCTCCGTAACAAAATATCTACCAAAGAAAATTCTGCTTAATAGATGTTTCCCACAATGTTTGTATTATTTCCATTTATCATCTTGAGGAATTTAGCATATGAAATAATCGGTTTAATACACTCACCAACTTGATTTTCTTTAAAATCTAGAAAATTGTCTTCATGGGTTGAAAACTTGATGAGGAGAAGAAATTTTTCATTTTTTTGCCTAGGCTTGCCTTTTAAATTTTTTGTTTAACTAATTCCTTCTGTTGGGTTCAAAGATGTCCATAAGGAATGTGAAGCTTCATTAGGGATCCACCTTTCATTTCATTTCCTTTAGAATTTTCTTTTGTGGGAAATAAACTTCATGGGTTGAAAACCCACTAAGGAGAAGTCAGTTTCTAGTTTTTTGCCTGGAGTGATTCTAAGAGTTGTGATGGATTCTAAATGCTTCTTAAAATAGATAATTGTAAGAGGAACCTCAATTTTTCATAGGATACCTTTCTACCTTCTTACTTTGGCCCATATGTATCATTTGGTGCTCTTCACAGGAAATTGCCTTCATGGATTGAAAACTTGCCAAGGAGAAGGCAAAGTTTGGATTTCTGCAAGGTTTTTTAATATGGAGAAAATGATAGGTTGCAAGTGGATAGAACTCTTGTGAATTATCCTTTCATGTTATAGGAATCTCCATTGGATTAGGTACTAAAATACCCACAAAAAATCACAACACAAAAGGAAAACCACCTAGCTATGAAATGTGGGGAAGGGGAAGATGAAAAATCTAATGAAGACTCCTTCCACCTAAGGGGGTTTGAACTTAGACTCAGATATACCTAGGACTTTACTAGTACAAAAAATTTCCACTTTGTAAAATGGTTAAGGGATGAAAAGTGGGGCAACAATTTAGTCACTTCAAATAGTCTTACTTATTGAATTTCATGCTCTTTTTTCAATTCTTTGACTTCTTCACTCAGAATGTTGTTGTTCTCCAATAGATTGTTTATTGTTGCATCACTTTCACTAAAATTCCCACTACTAAGAAATCCTTTGGTATCAACCTCCTCATATAGAGTATCATTTTGTTTAATGGCCATGTCTTTCCTTTTCTTTAAGGACTTTCTTAACACTTCTTTTTCTCTATCAAGTTGTTGCAGTATGATCTAGATCTCTATCATTTGATTCTCAAATATCTTTCCCAATTTGTAAGGCTTCATCTCCAAGATATGAACTCTCAACTTGTTAGACATATTTTAAAGAGAACTATTCTCTGATACCAATTGGTGGAAGTCTTATTGGGAAATAAGATATTGAGAGAGGAGGGTGTATCAGGGTTTATAAAATGTTTCACTTCTAGAACCAAATTACATATTAACTACATTCACTCTTAATCCATCTGATATCTTATATCAGATATCATATACTCATAAACTATAAAACTTAAATGAAATAAATCTAAGCATAACATCCATCAACATGAAATGTAAATTCATAACACAAATATTTTGGTAACCCATAAACCCTCAAAGGTGAAGGTAAAACTAGGATGGGGATTAGACCCATAAATCTTTACTACTGTAACAACAAAGTTCACCTATTAGGGATAAAGTTTGATCACTTCTGATGATCTACCCTATGAGGGGTCTACTTAGTTAAAAGCCTTACAAGATTTTTAGGTCTACCTTGATTAAAGGATTTAAACTTACAATGAAGTAAGCAATCTATTAAGAGATTTAAAAAGGTCTATCAAAACCTCTCTATTAAGAGATTTTCCCTGATTCACTAGTTAGAATATATCAATACCTGATCCTTTAGTTTTCTCTATAAATCTTATAAGAAAACTTCTCTCTTCAATGTCTTAATCTTATCTCCTTATCTAATTTGCTCTATCTTCCCCTTCACTGCTAGGTTACTTTGACTAATCTCTCTATCAAACTTAGCCTTCCTTTCTCTATCCTTATATTTTTTGCTCATTCATAATCTTCCTTCACATACCTTTGCTTTAATTTTTCTTCCATTACACTTTACTTTGATTAAGGTTTAGATCCCTTCTTAAAAAGATAATCGTGGAAGGTTCTAGATCATTATCAATGATCCAAAATTCATTATTTTTATGTTTAACCCTTAATCATACTTGATTCTTTAGTTTTCTCTATAAATCTTATAACAAAACTTCTCTCTTCAATGTCTTAATCTTATCTCCTTATCTAATTTTCTCTATTTTCCCCTTCACTGCTAGGTTGCTCTGACTAATCTCTCTATCAAACTTAGCCTTCTTTTCTCTATCCTTATCTTTTTCGCTCATTCATAATCTTCCTTCGCATACCTTTGCTTTAATTTTGCTTCCATTACACTTCACTTTGATTAAGTTTTAGATCCCTTCTTAAAAAGATAATTGTGGAAGGTTCTAGATCATTATCAATGATCCAAAATTCATTATTTTTATGTTTAACCCTTCTAATTTTTTTATTGGTTAATCTTCTTTCCTAGGGATTGATGTCTTCTAAAAAAAAGCATAATTAGCTCCTTATATATATATATATCTCCTCAATCCTTAAATGTTACATAGAAGTTGACCAAAATGATTTACATAAGTTTTTGTGCCATTACAAACACATATGCCTAAACTAGTTTACTCAATAATTTAATATTTTGATGCTCAGTCATAACTAATATTCATGTTGTCTCTCGGCTTCTTTAGGCTCAACATAAACTAACTCACTCAAAATAAGTTATCTTTACATCATTCTATATACATAAGTTTTACTTGGTATGCATAGTAGCTTGGTCTCTAATGGGGTGCTCAACAACCTTTGACTTTCTTGGCATGTAATGAAATATAAACAAGTCCATGTAGCTTAGTCTTCTCTAAATGGCTCGGTTGCAGTGATGACCAACATTGCCTAGAAAATGACTAAGTGTTGGAAACTAATAGGAAACAAGGTTTTAGATTATGGTAAAAATTGGTTTTGAAGGGACCCTGAAACCCTTTTACATCCTCAAAAAAGGAAAAAACATGCTAACCAAAAGGAAAGAGCCTATAAACCTACTAAAAAGTAGCATCAAAATTAGGTTTTATAGGGACCTAAAACCACTAATAAAGTCTAGATAAAGAACCCAAGTTTTACAAGGACCTAGAACTGACAATATATATAAAAACTAAAATCTAGAAATTAGGACCAAAAACAAAAACCAAAAGAACTAGCTAGCAAACAAGACCTGCTCAGGAACTCGACCAGAAAAGAAGACCCAAGAAACTATTGCAATTTTGTAATCATCTTCACAACCTCCTTACCAATCTTAGCCATATCTTGGATGGAGTTAGCAGCCAAAGAAGTAGCATCAATCAAAGCTTTTTTACTCGAACTCTATCTTGTCCTCTTGCTTGGGCCCTTCGAAGATATGGTTCCTTCATTAACTCTGTTACCCAAAGTTGACGCAGCATCATAGATGCTTGAGGTAACTTGCTCCATTTTTGTTCCACTTTCCCTAATGAGCAGTCTAAGATTATGCTCGTAGTCCTTTATTTTTTTTTGGGATATCTCCCATTTGCACCTCCATGTGTTGAATAATAGCCTGGTCAACCTCTTGGTTATGTTGCAATGTATCCACTTTTTTCTTTAGCCTCATTGTTTCATTATATAACTAGGAATTGACCTAAAGGAAAGAGTCAGCTTTTTGTTTAGCAGAGTGGAGGAAGGAAAGAATGGTTTCCCTCTTCGAGGAGTCACCTACATCATCAATAATGGTGTGTGGAATAGGACCATCTTTATCAATATGAATCCCCCCGTCCAACGGTTCCATCTCACCAAGCTCCTCTTGAGTATGGTGGCTCTGTTCCACCTTATCATGTCCCTCAGTCTTCTTCAGAGGAGTGGAAGCTTTCCCCATGTTTTCCTCCTCGCTCAAAATGGCTAAATCATCATTTTGTTTCTCTTTATCACCTACCCAAACTTGAGATGAGTGTCTTCATTTTTAGACTTGCTTTGTTCTGAATTCACCTCCATAGTATCTTCATCTCTCCCCTCCTCATTATTGTCTTTCAAATCTAGGTAACCATTAAGGTTAGAGCTAAACTCCCTGGCATCTGTCCCCTCCTCTTCCTCGAGGGCATCCTTATCAAAGCCATCAGTGCTCTCCACCTCAGTGTCCTCTTCCTTAATATGTCTTTGACAACTGGAGGGTTTTAGTTTAACCTTTTTTTATCTTTTTAATACTCTCATCCATTTTTCCTATAATGGGATTAGGACTCTTATGCTTGGCAGTGACGGGGACGAAGCAATAGACTTATTTTTACAAAAACCCTCAATGAGTAAAATTAGACCTTCATGTAATAGGGGTTGAGACTGTTTCTTTTTATGGGCATTCAAACTTTGGAGCAAAGAAAATTGCAAATAGAAAGGGAAGGAGATTCTGTCCTTGTAATTGAAATGGTTAAGGAAAACAAAGTGGAATTTGTGCACCCTTTTACTTCTTCCATCAAGGATGAAATATTCATGAATATAACCAAGCACATCATGCCAAATACTTTTTATCTGTTGCACATCAAAGAAGTCGCCGCTCTTTTCCAATTGTAGTTCTTCTTCTTCTATCTTCGAGAATTTTTTGTAGGCCGTGTTGAAAATACTGGTCTACTTTGAAGGCTTCATACCTTTCATGGGAAGACCGGTGACTTTGACAATGAATTCCTTAGTTAGCTTAATAGACGCTCCATGTAGGGTAACTTTGTCGTCTGCCCAATTTTTAAAGAAGGCAGTGGTGACATGGGGTTTGAATTCATGCAACTGCTCTAGGTAGCTGGCCACCTTCCCTTTCTAGAGAATCTTCCAAATGTCCTACCTAGCCTTCCAATCATCACATTTTTTGGGTCCTTGCTTCCTCGATTCACCTCCCATATTGCAGAGCAGACAAAAAACCAGAGACACCCAGATATCAAAAGCAGAGAGAAAGAAGTGAGACCAATTTTTTGTGACATGATATTGAGAATGCCTTTTTGAGGATACATGCAGAGAGCATATAGTCATCACATGAATGTACCTCCTTGGGAATGCTAAACTAAAAATCATAAGGCCACTCTAGCAAATCATTAAATTTCTAATCCAAGCAAATCTTTCCCACTCTAGAATGAGTAACATCATAATTAATGATCGCTTTAGGATCCACTTGTTTGTGCAAGTCATCGAGCCACCTCATCTTTTGCCCCATTTGAACAGCACAATTAGCTATCCAATCAACAACCCTGTTGGCTTCTCTATAAGTATGGGAGATGAACACCTTTTTAAAATTTTGAAAAAGAGTTTTGATTTTCATAATCGTTGCCTCTATAGACCAAGAGGTAGTATTTTTATTATTAAGGATATTTATAATGTTCAGAGAATCACCTTCCAACCATAATTTGGAGTACCCCAACTCAACAACTAAAATGGTAGTATAAAGGGCAGCAGTAGCTTCAGAAATATGGCTATCCAAGTGACCAATAGGGATTGCAACAACATCAATAACATTTACCATATGATCTCTAAGAACACCTCCACATCCTGCTCTTCTCGAGTTGCCCTTGGCTACTCTGTCAAAATTTCCTTTGATCCATCCATTAGGAGGAACAAGCCATTTTATAATTGATCTAGGATTATCAATTTTTAACTTAGGATCTTGAGATCTTAGAGGGTGATCAAGTTGGAAGGTCTGAGCAGGCTCCCTCTAGGACAAAAAATTCTCCTTGCAAGCTCTGATAATATTCTGACCTAGCACCCAACTTGGAAGATATTTGTTTCTGAATATCCTGTTATTTATTTCTTTCCATATGCCCCACCAAAGATGGGGGAGGGTTAGTTTCCAAAGAAATAGAATGTCAAGATCCTTTGAGGGGCATCTTTAGCTCTTGAAAGCAAGCTCCACATTGTTTTGATGAACCCATGTCATGCCCCAAAAGTTCAAAATCTCGGTCTGGACTTCTTGAGAAAAAGAACAGCTCAAAAACATATGATCTCTATCTTCATAACCCTTTCTACATAAAGAACACCTATTAACCACATTAATACCTCTTTTTTGCAAATTATCCAAAGTCAGAATTTTTTTTTGGAGAAGAGTCCAATAGAAAATGTTAATTTTGGGAGTGAGACCCTTAATCCAAGCTAGAGTCCAAAGAGGTTGATTGTTTTTATTCTTAGGAGCAAAGATAGAAGAGACTTTGAAATTCCCACTAGGGTCAGCAAACCAGATAATCTCATCCTCCAGACAAGGGTAAAGAGAGACAACATTAAGGGATAATTGGATATTATTGAACACTTGGCTAACATCAGTTAAATTCACCCATGAGTCATTCTGCCAGTAATGACAAACAAGAAGGCCAAATCTTTGCTTGCAATGATCAATAAAGGTCTTGTCATTAAAATCTTCAGTCAAAGGGTGATCCAGAAGCTAGATATCTTCCCAAAAATTCACTTTAAATCCATTGCCAACTTTCCAAGCATATCCTTTTTTTAAAGTATTCTTGGTCCCCTAAACAGTTGTCCATATGGAGGAAGAGTGAATAACATCAGGAGAATCAAGGAAATTAGGAAGGGAGTAAGCGTTGGAGAGATACTTATGTTTCCATATGGAACTCCACTCTCTATTGTCATGATACACTCTCCACCCCTATTTGGCTAGAAGGGCTTTATTCAAACTACTTTTCTGAATTCCTAATGAATCTTCACTGCGAGGTTTACAAACTTGGTCCCAAGCAATTAAAGGCATTCTCCTTTTATCCTCTGAGCCAGACCATAAGAAGTTTCTTTGAATTTTATCAATTGACTCAGCAAATTTAAAAGGGATTCTAAAAAGACTTAAAGCATAAGTAGGAATGCTCTGGAGATAGGCTTTGAGAAGAGTTAACTTACTAGCTTGGCTTAAAAGAGTACCTTTCCAACCCACCAACTTTTTGCTGAATTTATTGATAAGATCTTCCCAGAAAGCATCAAGGACCTTCTGACCAAGGGGCAGCCCCAAGTAAGAGGAAAGGAGAGAATCTATAGAACAACCCAAGATTTTAGCGATTTTAATTTGTCTATGGATAGGGGTGTTAATGAAGAACACAACACTTTTGTTCCAGTTAATCCCTTGACCAGAAGTAGCAGAATATAAGTTAATAGTTTGTTTTAAAATTATAGCTTCCTTCACTTCAGCCTTTCCCATGAAGATAGTATCATCAACAAATTGACCATGGGAGCAAGTTAATGGTTGAGAATAAGGTTGTAAGCCCTTGAGTAGAGCTTTTTGGACCAAGTCCCCAATAAATCTCCCCAAACAATCAGCCATAATAACAAAAAGGATGGGGGATAAAGGATCTCCTTGTCTCAGCCCACGAGAAGGAAAAAAGAAGGGAGAGGAACTACCATTAACCAAGACCGCTATAGAGATAGTAGAAACCAATTGGTGGATTAGACCCACAACCTTATGATCAAAGCCAAAAGCAAGCACAATATTACAAAGGAAAGACCAATCCACTCTATCATATGCCTTGGCAATGTCCACTATCATAATGAAACCCTGATTGTTAGAACAAGACAAGGAATGAATATTCTCATAAGTAGAGATGATAGAGTTAAGGATTTGTCTACCAGGGACAAAACCATTCTGTTGATCAGCAATAATCAACGGGATCACCTTAATAGGTCTGGAAGTGAGAAATTTGGAAATAATTTTATAGAAAGAGTTACAAAGGCTAATCGGGCGAAACTAATCTAGAGAATCAACCCCAACTTTCTTAGGAATAAGGCATAGAAAAGTGGAATTAGGCTCTTTGAGCAACTGTTTAGCCCCAAAGAATTCCTTAACCACATCACAAACATCTATACCAACCACTTTCCAAAGCTTCTGGAAGAAGAACATGGGGAAACCATCAGGGCCAGAGGCTTTATCTCCTCCCAGCAAACTAACAACCTTGAAAATTTCATCATCCTTAGGGATAGAACATAACATTTTATTCTGATCCTTAGTAATCAGTGGTGGAATCACTTTGAGGAATTCAGCCTGACTTTCCACATTAATGTTAGAATCAACCGTCATAAGGGAAGAAAAAAAATTCACCATTTCATTCATGATAGCCTTGTCATCAACAATTTTCACATCACCCCTTTTAAGATGTGAGATGCGAGTTTTGGCCCTATGCTTTAGAGTGGAAAGATGGAAAAACTTAGTATTTTTATCCCCTTCTCTCAACCATAGCAATCGGGATCTCTGTCTCCAAAAGATTTCTTCTTTAATAATGATGTCATGGTATTGGACAAGCTTTTCATTCTCTTCAAGGAGGAGATCGGAGGTATAACCTTCCTTCTGTATTTTTTCCTAAATATCAAGAATATCCTCAACCACAGATTTGTTCTCAAAAATATTCCCAAAGCCATTCTTGTTCCATTTTTTGACTTCCCTTTTAACATGTTTTAGCTTGGAAGCAATTCTAAAGAGGGAAGTACCTTCAATCTCAACATTCCACCAATCTTTTAGTTTATTTTCAAACTAAGGGTGTTGTAACCACATATTCTCAAATCTAAAAGGAAAATTCTTCTTGAGATTAATCTTATCAGCAGTGAATAAAAGAGGGAAATGATTCGAACCAATTTTTTGACAAGCCTCCAACTTACAGATGAAGTCTTTAGTCCAGTAAGGAGATATAAGAGCACGGTCAAGCCAAGCCTAAATACAATCCTTACCAATTCTTTTGTTGCTCCACGTGTACTGGATTCCATGGAGGTCTAAGTCCATAAGGCCCTCATTATTGATGAAATCCCTTAGACCGAATCTTCCTTCCAACTGAGTAGCATTTCCTCCCTTTTTCTTATGGTCATATAGAGGGACATTAAAATCTCCCATGATGATCCATCGGTCAGAATAGTTTATCCTTTTAAAGTTAGAAATGAAATCCCAAAAGTTTTTCCTTGCAGGCTTTGAGTTAGGAGCATAAATTTTCACAAGATACCACTCTTCCTTCTGGTCTAAACTAGAAATTTTGGCTATCATAAGGTTTTTACTAGAAAACAAAATAGTTCTAGAGAAACAGTTCTTCTTCCATAACATCAAAGTTCCTCCTGAAGCTCCTTCAGAATTGCTAGCTTTTAAAGAATAGTTATTAAAAGCTTTGATCTATTCCGCTTTCTCTTTAATGATCTTAGTCTCTTGAAGCAGGAGAAAATCAGGCTTTTGTTCTCTTACAAAATTCCTAACAATTTCCAATTTATGGGTATTGTTTAACCCCCTAATGTTCTAGGTTATGATCTTCATATCCATTTTTTAGGAGAAAAATCTAGAATGGTTGCCTGCCTGCCATCAACAATATTCTGCATACTTTCTAACTCTCTAGTTTTCTTCGTAGATCTTCTTCTAGGATTACCCAAGGATCCAACATCCGATTTTACCTTAATGTGTTGATCTTTTTTTTTTTTTTTTCAGTTTTTTCTAGATTAGACACAGGAGGTTTTGCCTTGCTATGTTGATCTATTTTGCTACTTCTAGTCTCTACCCCCTTGGTATTGTTCTTTTTTTCAACCCTTTTCCTTTGGATAGGTTTATGAATTGAGCCATTTTCTTTCTCATCTTCCAATGGAGGAGGTTTCATCATTGAAGGGTCAATTTACATCTGGGTTCACATCTAACTCTCCCTGGATTGAGAAGAAGAAAAAACTCCTTCCTCTAGTAAATTTCCAATATCAGCCAAGATTTCACCATACTCAAGCACAGTTTTGTTATCAATATCTCCCCATTGTTCATCTAACCTCTGGTAAATAACAATTTGTTTAGAGATATTTGCCTGATTTTCCAATACTTTCTCAGGTATATTGGTTTCATATTGTAAACTGGGACCTTCTTTCTTAGAGTTTTTTTCCTCAGAAGCAAGCTCTTTCTCTATCTTAGCCTGTTGTGTTTGAAGTTTTACATTACTTTTTTGTTCTTAGCTTTGGCCTATTTTGGGTTCCCACACTTTCTTGTGCTGAATCTTGTTCTTTATCCTTTCCAACTCACTACTAGCCTATTTTTTACTTTTAGAGGGACAGTTCTTGACCAAATGCCCCTGCTTCTTATAGGCATAGTAGGAATTAGGCAAATCTTCAAATAGGATTTCTTGAGATCTTTTACCCAACTTGGAAATAAGATCCACCTTAGCTGGGAGGTGATTCAAATCTGCCACCTTAATGTAAAGTCTGGCACAATGAATTTTGGATCTAGAAGCTATAGCATTATCCATAGCCACTAGTTCACCAAAGGAACTAGCAATACCCTTAAAGATATCTTCATGCCAAAATTCAAGAGGGAGACTAGGGAGTCTAGCCCAGATGGGAGTGGTTAAGAAGAAAGAGTCAGAGAGGTCCATATTGGGTTCCCATTTTTTAATGGTAAGAGAACTTTTTCCAAAAGACCATGGTCCTCCATAGAGAACTTTATCCATATCTTCCTTACAATTGAAGATAAATGAAAATAACCTGTTCAACATGGGGGCAATATCAATCTCTCCTCTAATAACCCATAATCTTTTCACCATCTTTCTAAGAGTATCAATATCAAGTCTAGCACCTAAGAATTTTCCCACTAGTGTGAAATCCATGGAAGACATAGAAAAATCAACTAAAGGGTCTGGGATAAAGACTTGAAACTCACCTTTCTCCCAACAGGTCTTCGTAGTCACTGGCAAAAAGAGAGACTTTCCAATTGGTTTCTTGCCAAACAGGGATGACCAGGATTTTCCTTCCAAAGCACCTTGCTTCTATCCTCCAAAAGGCTTAGAGATCAACAATTATTAATTACTAATTATTCATAATATCACTAGGTTACATATTATTTATATATTCTATGCTATATATCATATGCGTATTAATTATTATAAAAGTATTCATTAGAGTTATATTTATGTACTATATAGTTGTGAGCTAATAACTATGTTGAGTTTCTTAATCATTTTCTTTAGTTAGGATTTCATTGGAGGTTGGTTAAGTTTGGGAAATCTATTTATATGGATTCTCTTTTTTTTTTATAGATAAGGTGGGTGAACTCTTGAGGAGAGCTTAATTTTACTTTTCACGGAGATTTGTGAAGAAAAACTTATGAATTGTGAGGAAGGGTTTTTTAGCATAATTATTTACTTGGATTTATAAGTTTCGATGTTTTGGGGAAGAGATACATCTATGAGAATTTTAAGGGTTGAAAAAGTTTTTTTTTGTGTAATTGGTTCTTCTTCTTCCTTGGATTTTTTTAAAATGGAGAGGATTTGATTGATGCATCTCAAGTTGGATTCTTCTTCTTCTTCTCTTTATCTCCTTCTTTCTTCTTCAGTTGAATCTTCATAGGACTTGGGTATGATTTGAATTTATTGATTTTATGTTTATCTAATAAAATATAGATCAATTTTTATGTTCTTATGATGTATGATTTCTTTACTTTCTACCCTTTTGTGTTCTTTTCTATGAAAATTGCTATGTATTTTCCTAGGATTTTTAGCAACTTATTTTTTGAGATCTATTATTTGAATGGTATAAATTGATTCTAAGATTCATATTGGCTTATTTTATGAAAAAAAATATGCATAGATATCAAATGGGTATCTCTTTGATTTTCTTTTTAGGGTTGAATTGATGCCCTAATTTGTATAATTTGTTAGACTAAATCTATCCATTTTAGGTTTCAATTTTGTACTCAAGATTATCTAAATGGTACAAATTGTAAAAGTCATGTATGAGAATAAATTTGATCAGAGATGGTTTAATGTACTATCTTTCATTTTTAACTAGTTTTATGGATTTTTGTTATGTTTTGTGAAAACTACAACTATTTTAGTGAAGGTGGGTCTGAACGCTAACTAAGGTTTTCTATTTTAGAACATAAGCCATAGCTCTCATTCCCATTATTAGATATTCATATAAATTTTAGGGAAATTATATGGAAATTTTACTCTATTCTAACTAAATTGATTGACTTGAATTTATATTTTCTAAAATATATTGGCTATTTTTCATTGATGGTTTTTCTTGGCATTTAATGATTATTAAAAATAAATCAATTTTAAAAGTTGTGAAGTGTTAGAGGGCTATAGATTACTCAAGGATTTTAGGATATTATTTTTTATTTATTTGAACCTTAAATGTATTAAATATAGTTTTGATATCATGTATGGAGTATTTTGATTTTGTGTGATGAGGTTTTAAGGATAGATTAGGGTTTAGGGTTGTTTAGTGAACTAGGGACAACTAAAGGTTTCCTAAACCCAATCAACTAATTTTCTAGTATTATTATGGAATTTTTAGTCATTATTATACATTTCTTAATGTTTTTATGATAATTTCTTAAGGGTATGGTAAACTAGATGCTCTAGGTGAGTGGCTCATCATAGGTGCTAGGATCTAGAAGCAATCACTAGAGGATCTTATTAAGTATGAAACCCAAGCACTAAGAAGGTTGCCTCTACATTCAAGTTTGGTAATCAAGTAAAAACATTAATAAAATGAACTAGATATTGGGGGGTTTGGATTAACACATTAATAAAGATAAAGATGGTTAAGAGGTTGAATATTCCCTATTAGAGTACTAGGACCATATGTCATTATGTAGAAGGCCTAGGTGTGGTAGGGTTACAATGATTTAGGAGGTTGATCTCAATATTTGTAGGACATGTGATGACACTCACCTAGTCATTACCCTAGAATCCCTCACTCTTGTTTTGTTTTCCTCTAGTAGTCCTTTTTGTGCTTTATTTGGGAAGGGTACTGCCACCTTAGGAATATCCTAGTTTTCATCTCTTGTGTGGACCTTGGTTTTTATTAACATGAGGGAGTGGAATTTTTTTGTTCCATGTGATTGGGTGGTCTCATGGATGATCCTTGTTCATACTTCCTTCTAGAATGGTCTTTGAAGATTGTATATTCAAGTAAATTATTTTATATTGAGATGTAGTAATGTATATGTATTCATGTAAATATAATCTTCTAAACTAAGTTATAAGTATATGGGATAATTATGTATAGTGGTGTAATTCAGTTTCAAAGCATTGTTAAAGGGAAAGGGTAGCTCAGAAAGGAAAGAGAAAAGTGAACATATTTTATTAATTTTATAGCATATAAAAGATGTTTAAATAATGGTATTCATTTAAGTATCTCTTTATGTTAATGGATGAAGGGAAAATGAACCTAGGAGTAGTTATGTTATGGCATATCTAAGTGAATTGTAGAAAGCAATAAACTATTATCTTTTAACGTAATGATCAAAGGAAGTGTTGTGAATGATAACCTATGGAAATTAGAATTTGAATCAATGGGTAGTATTATGCAATAAATGGAGATACTCATTTGATTGTATTGAATGTATGAATAGTTTATGTTTAATTAATGCATTTAAAATGAATATAAAAGAATAAGACAATGCATACCTTAATGAACATTTATATCTTCATTAATGTCTGATTAAAACTAATATTAAATGTAAACTAGCCGAGGAAATGAATTCAATTATTAGTTTTGTAGTAATGGCTTGAGTTGATAATGTAAATAATGACAATTTATTAACTTTTGTTTAACTAATATATGAACATTAAAATGATCATAGACTAATAAAGATCAAAATTCAATGTATATATCTATAGATGTGAATAAGTTTGATGATGTTATTTTAGTGGTGACATTACGGAACTTGTGAGGACTTAGGTTGGTTATTAATCTCACATTTCAATTTTGTACATGAGTATCTATTTATGTTTTAGAAATGATGCATATCTTATCGATTAAAAAAATTAATTAGTTATTCAAAAATATTCATACAAAAGGTCAACCAATGTTTTAAATTTTTTTTTTTTGTTCTAAATAAAAAAGATATATTATATTTCTTATCTCAAATAATATTTTAGGTTGGTATATCTTAGTTATAATTAAATGAAATAACCATTAAATCTAATTACACATTACTTATAGAAAGAAATAAAAATTAGAAAATTAACCTATAAAAGCTAATAGTAAATGTTGGATTATATATAATTAAATTTTAAATGAAATAACTATTAAATATTTAAATTTATTTAGATATTACTTGTTGAAATAAATAAAAATGATAAAATTGATTTATAGTAAAAGTAATGAATTTTCTTTATATTATAAACATTTTTTTATTCTTTCTATTTAAACTATTGTTTTCAATATGCCCTCTTTATTAATTTATGCAACCCCAAAAAAATTAAGTTCTAAAGTTTGACAAAGTTTTTGTTTTTAAATTAATTTATGTTGATTTATTACTATTTTTATATTGGCCCCTTGCAATTTTTTTGGGGTTTATATTATTTTCCCAGTTCAAAAAATAACAAAAAAATAGAACAAACACCATTTAATTATACTCAATAGTTTCATTAGACTAGACTCAGTCTGGAATGCTAGTTGTCTGAATTTAATCTTTGCCATCCACACTTGGCATTGTATAGTTTCCATTAATGGTCAAAAAGTTAAGGTGTGAGGGAGGATTTATTTGTTATTTGTTAATATTCATGTAATGTTTATAGGCCCCTCTATAAATTTGTGCAACCCCTCAAAAAATCAAGTTCTAAAGTTTGACAAAGATTTTATTTTTAAATTAATTTATGTTGATTTATTCCTATTTATCTATTGGTCTCTTACAATTTTGTTGGGGTTAATATTTTTTTCCAATTCAAAAAATAACAAAATATATGAACAAACAACATTAATTACATTATCAGACTCTTCCATTTGTGGCTTGGGAGGTGTGACTAAGGGAAGGAAAGAGATGACCCATGTCTTAGCTTCAATTACTATAGGGTGTGTGGACCTCACATAGGACCAATTCCCTGAAATGGTGGAAAGAGCTCCCTTCCCCATGACAATGTCTTCATTTGCTAAGATTTTACCTAAAGACATGTTTACCACTAACCCCTATATTTTGCAAGAAATTGACAAGGGCATGGTGGATGGCATTTTAAGTATTGTATAGGAGGTCCCCAAGGAGACTCACAAGCTGGCTGACAGTGAGATGAGAGAGAGTGCATGTGCTAGAGGAAAGAGTGAGACTTTTGGAAAAGGTCACCATCACGGTAACACACACAGTGGCCACTACTCTGCACTTGTTGAAGCATAGTTAGGAGGGGGACTTGACTAATGAAGACTCTAAGATGTTGTTTGATTTCCTAGCAAAGGACTAGGCCAACATCCTCCTCAGGGGAAAGGATAAGAAGAAACCCAATTAGGGCTTGCCCCCCTTGGTTCTCTTTGTTTTATGGTTTGCTAGTAATGGAACTTTTTTAGGTTTACGATATTTTTGCCTTTGTTGATAAACTCTTTTATTTTAAGTAGTACTATTTCAAGAAATAATATTATGATGCCTAGTAAAACTTTTATTATGTTACTTCAAATGTTGTTTTTGGATTGGCGCAGTAGTGGGTAATTTTGTTTGGTGGTTATCTACTGGTTGTTGGCCAATTTTTATGTTGTAAGGGTCGACCCCCTTGTTTGGCTACTTTTTAATTCAAAAACATTAATTACATTTAATAGTTGTGATTACACTGGACTTAGTCAAGAATACAGTGCAAGCTATCCAGATTGAATCTTCACCATCCAAATTTGGCATTGTATAGTTTCCATTAATGGTCGAGAAGTCAATGTGAGGGAGGCTTTATCTGTTTAACATTTGCATTTACGGTACCCTTGAAAATTTTCATTTTATTATTTCTTCTTGTTTTGATTTTTATAGGAATGGGTAAATAATAAATATTCTTCTTATGCAGTCCATGTGTCAAATATTCATTACTAAAAAAGGTATTTTTTCCAACAAAATTGCCTTTTATTCGCAAGAAAAATCAATAATGCTTGTTTCTTAATGTAAAAACTAGTAGTATAGTTATTTTTATTTTCTTATTAAAAAATAAACGAAATTTTTCCAAAATGAATATAAGAAAATATTAATATAGAGTTAATGTTTTTAAGGAGTCATCATCATATTAATTCCTTTTGAATAGTTTTATCTAGAAATATAATTATTTTTATTTTCTTATTAAAAAATTAAAGAATTTTTTCCAAAATGAATACAAGAAAATATTAATATAGAGTTAATGTTTTTAAGAAGTCATCATCATATTAATTCCTTTTGAATAGTTTTATCTAGCATAAGAAAACATAAAGTTTGAGAGAACTTATATTTTTAAATTAATTTATTGTTAATATTTTAGCTTTTTTATTAAAAATACTAAATTATCCTTTCAAGTCCTTTCATTTAGATTAAATTTGTTAAACAATTTTAATGATAGTTATATTTGCTAACCATTTAACATTTTGAGTTTTTCCATGTATTAGAAAATATCTATTTTCTATTATGTATTCTATTCAATTAATATTTTATTTAAATAAAATATATATATCCTTATATAAATTACAATATTAGATAAATATAATTTATATCATTTTAAAATTATGTTAAATAAATTATTTTATAATTAAATCTATATATTTCTAAATCAAATTAATTAATTATTATATTGAATTTTTTAATTTAAGTTTAAATTACAACTTATTATTAGTAGTTTCCATTAAATAATATTCTTTTTAGATTAAGTTTCATTAATTATATATATATGGTTAACCAATTATTGAAAAGTTTATCATAGATAAATATTTTCATTTTTAAATTTCTCTCTATCTTTATAAAGAGTTATAGTATTTGACTAAAATGTAATATATAACTAATATAAGAGAATGTAGAATATATTATGGCCATTTATTTTTAAACATAAAGCACACACTATCAAAAATAAAAATTAATTGAAAAAAAATAGTTTATTTGCATACATAGCCAAATATTGAAATTAAACACAATTCAAATATTCTAAGTTTGGAGTTCAATTATATTTATTTCAAAACAATGAACAAGAAATCATCAAAGGTATCCCAAAAATTTATCATAATGCATGGTTAATGTGGGACCCATGTATAGTCAATTGAGATTCCAAAATTCTCATTCATATTCTCTATCCAAAAGGCTATGAACATTACCTTTGTTCAAAATTATATTTTCAACCATTGACCCACAAGACATGGACTCCTACTCGCTAGAGCTCTTGTCTTATTTATTATTTAAATTTTTTTATTCTCACTCCTTCAATTCTTTATTGATTCTCTTAATTTTTTTAATTTAAATTATTCTAAATTTTTTAATATTAAATTAATTTATAATCGACTAAGTAAAAAAAATTAAAAATTAAAAATTGAACATAAATCTTCAAAATAAAATTAAAATTTAATATTACTAAAAAAACCACCTCTAAATCAATATAAGAGAAAATGCATTAACATAAAATATCTTACAATCAATATTACTTAAAAAATGTAATAAAACCCTTTTGTCATTTTTTTTTAATCTTAATCAACATTTTTTATCTTTTTTAATGTCATTTGTCATTAATTATTTTAATTCCACCTTTTTTTAATCATGTATAACTACCTCAAATGTTTCTATATATATATATTGAATTTCTTTAAATTTCTTAAACATATTCTTCATAGATGTAGCATCCTTTTATTTTTTTAGGTCCTATTATTTCGACCATTGTTTTTCAACATTGTAATTAGGTTTGTTTTTTTCTTTTTAATGATATGGAATCTATTTTTTAGCATATTCTTGTGTTGGTATTCCCATTTGTGCTATGCAACAATAGTATTTTAATATAATCATGTATACTTTTAAGGATGTGTACAAGCTTATAGGATTGCAATGTTCACTTCTTACAAAGTTGAGAAATCTAAATCAAATTATGATGTTATTATCTTTATATGTTTTTGGATTCAATTATGTTGATGTTATTCGACTCATTATTAAAGAGGTATGTTTAAAACTTCTAAAAATAATGAAAATTCTCATAGCTTTGGAGATTACTCAATGAATTTTTAAATACAAGGATTTTCTCTTAAAATATCTAAGCATTATTATTGTTCAGGCAAAAGAAAATAAGCTTGTATGTTATATCAATTAGTAGAAATTTAGAAAGTCTCAAGTAATAATAAGGCTCTCACAAGCTAGATATTGACCAAGTTTACACTTGATATGATCTACAAAAACTAAGATATCTAATCCAAATATGATAATCTCTAACCATTACAATCAATGAACATAATATCAAGTTTTTCTCAATTTTTATAAACTAATAATGTCTTATTAGGGATGTGAACTTTTGAAAGGCTGTGAATTATCTTTTTCACTCAATGTTGATTTGGATCTAGGTCTTTCTATTTCCCCTAACATCTCCTGTGATCTCCCCTCTATATAGAGAATAGGGATCTTCATTTTATGCCATATTTGTAATTATTGGAACCCCCCAATTCAAAAAGCCCCCATTTTGGGGTTGTTAGTAAAAATAGGAAAAAAACCCTCAGCAATGCAAAAGTGTTATTCTCTTATATTCTTGGTGCAAAAGGAGACAAAGCCCTCCAACAATGACAATGAAGTAATGATGTGCTATCTCTATAAGGAATAGGAAATCCCCAAATACTCCATGCATTCCCCTTAATCAATCCCTTTTTCATAAAGTGGATGGTATTTGGGTAATAACTTTATCATCCTTTAATTTTCATTTTGCATTTGGAGCCAAGAAAATCCTTTTGGCATGTCACTAGGACCTAGTAACAAATCCCTACCTTAAAATAAAAAGAAGGCATCACAAAACCCTAAGGATCCTTCGTTAAGTCTTATGGGGGATAGACCTAGGCCTATTTGAGATTCACATGCAACATTGAGCTCCTTCAAATTGTTGGCATACTAGAATGGGAAAAGGTAATCAAACATGGTAGATTGGTTGAATTCAGTATATACAGAACATAAAATTATTTCATTTATTGAATGTGACTATTTCTACATTGAGTATTATTCAGATACTCTCAAGAATTATCTTGAAGGAAAAATCTATTTTGAGGGTTTACCCCTCCTATTTATGGATTTTTCCCCTAATTTTAATCCCCACTCTTTAAATATACAAAGAATCACCTCTTGATTCAATCTAGGAATTCTACCACTGTCTCTCTCAATAAAGACGATTTCCAGAGATTAGGCAATTCTCTTAGGTCCTTTTTAGGATATAAGAGCCCCAGATCTTCGCAGGAAGAATGCAAGATTCTCCTTCTCATTAACCCCTATTTGAAGCCTTCCAAAATTACTATCTAAAATGAGAATACATCCTTCAATTTTTCTCCAAAATCATATCATGGAAATGTTGGAAACTACAATTGGAAAATTGTTATATTGTCATTGATGTCAAACCTTACTAGTAAGACATTTACTAACAGTGTAGAGTGACATATAAATTGATTGATGAAGAGGATTTGAAAAGATAGATAACAAGATGAGCTAGTGGAGTTGTTGACTAAATAGGAGTAAGTATGATGGAAGTACAATAGACACTTGATCAATTAGTATTTGACAAGATAATGTGTTGTTTGATCATTGTATTAAGTATAGAAGAGATGATTGACATAAGATAAGAAGTTGAATAAAAAATGAAACTTGATCGAGTGCTAGGTTGATGAAGAAGTTGAAAGAGAAGATTAATTAAATTAAGTTATAGCTAATAAAAATAGTATCAACTAAGTGATGGTAGAGCCTGAGAAAGATGAAGAGAAAATTGAAGTAATGACCAAGTGTAGTAAAGAAGGAGCAAGCTAGTCTAAGTTGAGTGACAAAGATCATCAGTGATCGAGCTAACTAGTGATGATTGAGCTGAAGAACATAGTGATGACCAAGTATCAACAAATTGACAATTTATGAAAGAATCAAGATTTGAGGCCAACACAATTGAATTTATGAATTGGTCAAAATATGTAAAAGATAAGGATTGATGAGCTGGCATATTTAATGCATGAATTGAGTTTGTTAAGAAATCTAAGGAAAGGATTCAATAAGAAATTTCTAGAAATTTCAAGGAATAAGTAGAACGAAAAAATGATGGATGGATTCAATAAATATGATCAAACCCTAAGATCTATGGTTATGTTTAAGTAGAAAAAGATTAAACCTATCTATTTAAGGAGACACAGAGATGATTTGTGGTTGTTGGACTAGCAATTTTTTGGAGAACTTGTGAATAATAGAGTTATAGAGGAAAAGTGAGAAGTTGGTGAAGTGAGATTTTTTGAAGAGTTTCCAAGAAGATTAGACATGGAGAATGTGATGAATTCTATTAAATGAACCAAGGAATGAGCCAAATGGAGATCTAAATTTACAAAGTGAGTTGTATTTTATCAAATCAACCTATTTGTTACTTTCTAACTATTGTGGCAATAAAATCATTTAATCAAGGATTACCTAACAATCATATTGTAAATCTTTTAATCAAGGTGACATTCTAATGGGATGTATTAAAGACCTTTAACAAGGGAACTCCTAATAGGGTGATTAAATTCTTTAACAAGGTTACACCTAATAGTGTCTTTAGTAACCTTTAATAGGGTTGGCTCTTAACCAATCTCATTTTAGAAGAGTAAAAAATTGGTAGAATGTTACTTGGTAGGTTTTCCCAAATTGGGTTTCCATGTTAAATTTTTATGTCATATTTGTGTGATTATTGTTATCATGTTTCATGTTATTTACTATGTTGATCTCTATGCCTATGTTGCCTATTAGTGTCCAAACACTTAGTCATTTACTAGACAACGTTAAATGGTCTTCACTATGATTGAGTCATCTAGTAAAGGCCGAGTACATGAGGACTTATTTATTTTACATACTAAGAAAGTTAAATCTCACTTTAGAAGAGTGAAAAAGTGGTAGCATGTTACTTGGTAATTTTTTCCAAATTGGGTTTCCACATTAAATCCTTATGTCATATTTGTGTGACTATTTTTTCATGTTTCATGTTATTTACTATGTTGATCCCTATGCCTATGTTTCCTATTAGTGTCCAAACACTTAGTCATTTACTAGGAAATGTTGAATGGTCATCATTGTGACAGAGTCATCTAGTAAAGGCTAAGTGCATAAGGACTTGTTTATTTTACATACCAAGCAAGTTAGAGAGTGTTGAGCACCCTAGTTGAGACCGAGCACATATATAAGTTGAGATAATACAATAGAAAGATGGTTTTTTCTGAGAAAATAGTAAAGAAGAAAGTATGTAAAAGTTGAGTATCAATATGAATTTTAGGTACGACTAAGTGTCAGACCATTCAAATGTTGAGAAGATTGATGTTTTCCTATGAGTTTTTAATTGCACAAACACCTATGTTAATAATTTTTCTAACTTCTCTAAAATATTTAATGATTATAGAGATAATTAAGATGGAGATTATAGATCATTGTAGAAGGTATTGATCCTAAGGAAATAAAATCAACCAATCATAAAATCAAAATGAAATGGAAAAATGAGATGAATAAAAAACCATTGATTGTGAACCAAAAATTTTAAATATTATCTATTTAAAGAGGGTTTTAACCCTAGGATTAGTATGGTGGTGTGGAAGATTCAAGGAGTGTGTAAATGCAGAAGTGAAGGAGTAAAAAAGGATAGAATAAAGAAAGAAAAGATAAGTCTAAAAGG
This sequence comes from Cupressus sempervirens, assembly GCA_028749045.1. Taxonomy (NCBI): domain Eukaryota; kingdom Viridiplantae; phylum Streptophyta; class Pinopsida; order Cupressales; family Cupressaceae; genus Cupressus; species Cupressus sempervirens. The sequence continues at coordinate 569,883,007 of CM053792.1, read as the reverse complement.
AGATTAGACAAAGCAACCCAAGCAAAGAAGGATAGAACAAAGATATCACATTAAGAGATCAAATTGAGACATTGAGTAGAGGAGCTCCAAAATTACCTTTCAGAGATAATCGAGGGTTAGGTACTGAATCAATTTTAATAGATTGAGTCAGGGGAAATCTCTTAACCGAGTGATCCTTAAAAATCTATGTAAATCTCCTAACATAGTCCTTACTTGATTGTAAGTGTGAAATCCTTTAGCATGGTAAGACCTAATAGTCTTAAAGCTTCTAATAAGGAAGACCCCTCACAAGGTAGATCATATATTATGATCAAACTTGTATCCCTAATAGGTTAATTTTATTGTTGTAATAATGAAGATTTCTAGGTTTCATTCGCACCCAAGTTTTACCTTCACATTGAAGTTTTTCTAGATTACCAAATCATTTGTGTTATGTGTTGAATCTTTTTATGGATGTAATGTTTTCATTTACATTTCAATATTATAGCTTTGATGTTACATTTTATTTATGAGATGAATTAGGTGTGGAATAATTATTATTATTTTCAAGTTAAACTTTAAGATCCTAATTCACACCCCCCCCTCTCAGTATCTTGTTTCCCATTAAATCCTTCCAACAATTATTATCAAATCTTAGTTCTCTTAAAAGAGGCCTAATATCTTGATAGGATTAGATCTTGGAGATGGAGGAATACAAGATGGGAAAAACCATTGAGAACTAAATGATTGGAATCCATATCATATTGCAACAACTTGAAGGAGAATGGAGGTTCATTCTAAGGGAAGTTATCTTCTTACATAACACTGAACACAAGGTATGGTAGAATTTGTACCCACCATTTTATCATTTTGAACCACTTCAAGTATGGAACTAAAATTTCTATCCCCTATTACCTTTTCTTCTCTATTAATAAGAGCATCAGGGGTTATAAGAAGAAAGTGTATGCTAATCCGACCTTCCATGAGGGTTTGTTGTTACTAATTTATGAGCACTTTAAGGCTCAAACCCATGGTAGAAAAAATTACCCAAAAAAGTTGACTCCTTAGAGGAAACAAAAAGCTCTTTCCTTCCTTCTATCACTAAGGATAGTGTTGGGCTACATTCAAATGATGAAGTGGAGGTGGCCAAGATTATGAAGCATTTTGGAAAAAATAAGAATAAAAAGGTAGGGAAAGGTGTGGTGTAAAAAAAGATTAAATCTAAGGTTAATACTATGGAGGATTATAATGAAGAGGATGAGGGGATAGAAATGAAGGAGGAGAGTTATGTGAAAGAGGTGGGAACCAGCAAGGTCCTGGTAAGTAGGAAGGTGGATATCTCAGGAAAAAGGAGAAGGGGAGGAGGTATGGATGCAAAGAAGGATTATGGTAAGGGGAAGGAGAGCCCTCTTAAAGATTAGGAGGAGATTAAAGAGGATTATGGCTCAAAAAAACTACTTGTACTCTTGGTGCAAAGGGTGGGAAAACTATTTGGAGAAACTCTAAAACTACTTTTGCAAAAATGGGTCTAGTGAGAGAAGCTATCCAACCAGAGGTTTTGGAGGGAAATGATGGTAGAATTCAATTGGAGGAACTCATTGACCTGGCTATGGTGATTCTTAGTGACAATTCTAGGGAGGTGGGGATGAATATCCTTAACAATGCCCAAAATAGTATGGTGGATAATTTTTAGTCTATAAAGTGGATTTTCCATGAAATGGAAGAGATAAAGATCAGGTTACAGGGGAAGGAAAGGAAGGAAGGGGAAGACAAGATTGACAAAGTTAGCAAGCTAGACTCGAGGGTAACTAAGATGGAAAAAAGAATGGAAAGGATGGAGAGTTCTCTCCATAGCTCTACTAGTCAGAGCCTCAATATTATCAGAGGTTCAAATGATAATATAAAATAGCTATAATTGATGGTGAAGGTCAGGAAAATGGGTAAGAAGATATAGACAATAAAGAAAATAAGGTTAATGAAGAAGATGTCTACCCCTTGGTTGAGAGCTCGAGCAGTAAAAGGAGATTGAACAAGAGGAAGAGGGATAAAGAGGATTCTCTAATAGACATTCACTTGATGAATATTGTGACTAAGACCATAGATAAGATAGAGCTCAAGGCTACAAAGTTGGTTAAAGAAATGGTGCCCTGATCGGTTCTCCTAGCTTTTTGTCCCATCACTGGTTTTTGGTGTTTTTGGCCTACTCGTTACTCTTTGAGGCTATTTTTTTCTTTGGTTTGATTTTGGTGGCATGTTATGGCCTATTTTTTTTTTTGTTATATCTCTAGCTCTAAACATTTAGCCATATTTTGTTTGCTTTTTGTTGGGTTTTAGGCAGAGTTAAGGAAATCACTAAGAAAAAGTAAAGAGATAGAAATTTAGTAAAATGACACAATATATAAGGAAATAGATACAAAAGGACTATTTGATAGTAGAAAATTTGGAAACAATGATGAAGTAATAGAAAAACTATTGGAGAAGAACAAAATTCTAAGAAAAAAAGAAAAAGGACTCAAGAGAGAATAGGAAACCCAATTAGTAAGACTATGTGAAGTAATAGAGACAAAGAAGAAAGTTGAAGAAGACAAATTCATGACTAAAGAAGACAAAATATATGTGGAAACTAGACTTGAAGAGAGATAATTTGAAGTACAAAATCTCACAAATAATTAGTTGGATATGATGAATGAACTGATAATTGCAACTCAGGAAACAAACAAAGACATGGGAATAAAAAATTTAGGGTCATAGAATGAACAACTAAGAAATGAATTGAGAATGAAAAGGAACTTTTGGAAACAATGAACAAGCCAAGTGAGGCTTTAAATACTTTGAAGAGCTAATGAGATCACCAAGATCAACAAGAGATACTTTTGGATTAGGATACAATAAATAATTTTCATATACTGAAGAAGGTGAAACATCAAAGAGTGGAGAAAAAGGAAATGCAAAATCCAAATTCAAGCCTACATGTAATTATTGTGGTAAACTTGGACACACAACCAATATTTGTAGAGGAAAGAATGGTATGAAAACTTCCAAACCTAAGTTTATTGGTAACTATTTTAATTGCAAGAAGTTAGGACACCAAGCACGCGAATGCAAATCAAATAAAAGTGATTCACTCACTACATCTAGATTTGAAGGGCATTGTTATAAGTGTTAGAAATATGGAGATAGATCTCATGAATGTAGAGCCAAGATAAGATCTAACTAGAGATATGAAAGAAAAGCACCAAGAAAAGGAAATTCCTACAATTGGGATTACCATAAATGGTACAATTTTCATTATTGTGGAGAATATGGACACATTCCAAAAAATTTCTTTAAGACACATTTCAGAGGGAACTACAAGAAGTGGTTAAATGGAGAACTAGTTTGTTTTATTTGTCTCAAATATAGACATGTTAGTAAACACTACAGAACTAGAGCACTAGTACCAAACAATGGAAAGGAAAAAGGTAAATAAAATTGAGCAAAATAAGACATGGAAAGAAATAGTGGACCAAGAAAATATGAGATCACCCAATCCAATGGATTGGGTGATCACACCAAAACTAACTAAGAGTAGAAAGTATGTAGGAATTGTATATTTAATGATATATCTTACATTAGTTCCTAATATAGATGTGTTAAAAGTTCATATTTGCATAAGAAAAGATGCATCAAGAATAGATCCATAGAGAGAACAATGAAAGAGAATCATTTACTACATGAAGTATCAAGCATCAGTGGTACGCTCTATATTGATCAATAATTGCAATATGGATCAAGTGATTTACTGAAGTGATGTGTTGACTGAATGAATTAGTATTGGCAAGATAAGGTAATGACAATTGAGTGTTTGCAAGTGAGTATGAAGACTAAGAAAATTTTTATACACCTACCAAGGATGAAGACATTTATTATTGACCTAAAACGGAAAATTGAAGACATTTATCAAATTTGGTTATTCATTCTTATTAACCAAGATATTTTAGAGTTCACAAGTGATTCAAAGGCGATCAAGTTGAATTTAGTGATGAAGGAAGAAATCATAATGAAGCATTGACAAAATTGATAAAATTGTTAAGTGTTACTTTCAGTGTCGAGTTAATTTTTTTCTGAGGATATATTAGAAGAGTTGGTTTTCAAAACCCTATATTGAAATGAAATCAAAAAGTGAAATGTTGAAATATAGAAATGATCAAATTTTGAGGAATGACGAGTGTCCACCAAATTTTAGGGATAGTGTGAATTTTAAAAAGATTGAAGATGATATTGGTTCCATGTCGTCAATTCCACCTAGAGTTTTAACCATTTAGGATGTAAGATCCTTTTTATTTGTGTAAAGTAGGAGAAATCAAATATTTCAAGATAAGGCCATCTTGTGTGAAGCTATGCAACAATGGAGTATTGAAAGATGAAAACAAAATTGTTACTAAGAAAGAGCTTACCCGTGCCCTAGGATTTCCAAAGTTTTCAAAGTTGAATAGATATGAAGGTATGGTTAAAAGATGGACCAATCAAGATCAACAAGGCTATAATATATCGAGTTACTAGATACCCTACCTTGGATTGACCAAAAAGTATAAGGAGCACAACATGAAATGAAATTAAGAAATTGACCAAAGAAAAATGGAATGGTCAAGAGATGTCAATCGATCAGATAGATGATAATATGATTGAGCTTGAAATTCATGTGATAGAACACAAATTTTACCAATCTAATAGATTGAACAGTGTGCCATGTATTGCAATAGACTTGTGATACAAAATTGTTAAAAAGGATCATACTTTTGACCTTGCCAAGCTACAATTGAAATAATTGATAGAGAATTTGGGAGCTACCACAAAAGAAAAGAACACATCATGTAAGTTTGGATCTCTACTAATTTTTATATTCTTCTGCATGGACATATCCTCTCCCCTCATCATTCATGGATCATGGGTGCGAGATAAATTTGTGTAACTTCTTAGAGAGGCCTACCTTGGACCCAAGACTCACCACTTGGTGAGCCCTAGGGGACAACCTCAAATTGATAGCGGGCCAAAGCTAGGTCAACATTTTAGCCACTATAACAAACTAAACATAGTTAATGTCATGCATGTGGTATTTTTGCGTGATAGCTCTCCTTGAATACCCTTATGGTGCATCAAACCTCAATTCTCAAGGTTGGGATACCTTCTATAGAAGTTTATCATTCACTTGTCGAATATAATTCCCACACTAAAAAACCTTGTATTAGAGGCCAAAATCCTTCTATCCACTAGTTCAAGGGGTCACCCATGCCCATGAAGACATCCCACGTACTTGTGGTCCTTAGTAGAGGCAACGATCCCTTGGGAAGTGATAACCCTTAAGATTAGGATCTTGGTAGCCCCAAGAAGTGAGTGTAGTGTAAGTGGGAGCCTATGGTACCAAATCCTAGGTTTTCTACTCTAGATAAGCATGGCTAAACTTCAGTTCAAGTGGGAATTCAGTGGATATAGTCTTAAAGCCTAGGTTGTGGTGTGTAGATAACATTAATTAAAATAACATACAATTTTCAAATCTACACCTTGGATACTATCAAACATTCTCAAAATGTTACACCTCTTTTCCAAACATTTCAAACTTTGTCCAAACACTTGAAACTTTGAAAATATGACAAAATGTAACCTTAGAAGTGCTTGGCATGACTTAGATTCCACTCTTGGATAGCATACACTTGCATTCCTCATTCTTTGAGCTTTATGCTAGCATCCTACAGGCCTCATATTACATTCTTTTAGTACTCATTTTTCATCTCATATCCTTCATATTGCATTCCTTAAGTTGCATCTTGCATCTCCTAGTTTGCCCTTTCTAGTCCTTTATCTTCATATTGCATCTCCCATCTTGTATCCTTGCATGACCAACATTTATATTGCATACTTTAACCCTCATTCCAAGTGTCATAACCATCATTTTATACCCTCATTGTGGTCTTAGGACTATCCTCTACCATTTGGATCCCTAGACCAGTAGTCCAAAAACCATAGCACTAAAAATCACCTTAGTTTCAGCCTAGTTTACCAACTATGCTTTGAAACTACCAACTGCACTATAACAAGCCCCAAGTGCACTAGGGGAATATTTGCTCTATTTTAGCACACTTGGTCACCTATAAACTCATTTTAAATTCCTCAGTATCATTTTGGAACCTTAGGATACTCACCAGGTGCCTGGATAGGTCCCCTTTTCTCTGCATGTCTTGAAGTACATTATGCATCTCCTAACCTTTATTGTACTCACTTTAGACTTCATTCATTAGGTCATAAGCTTCATTATGCATCTTTATTTTCATCTTGACATCATCCTCAACCATTCATCTATCTGGCATATCAACCTAATAATCACCTAGTTCTAATTTAGCAAACATTCAATCCAATCTTCCAACTGCACCCTAAAACTACCAACTACACTACAACTAGCCCCAAGTGCACCAAGGGTGCACTTGTTATTTTTGGAGCACACTTGGTTCTGTCATAGCACACTTGGCTACTTGCATGACCATTTTGGCCCTCCAGACTACATTTTGGGGCCATAAAACTACATCCAAAAGCCTTTGTAGGTCATCAATTTGAATAGAACCCAAAACATCATCCTTCACCCCAAACATCATTTTTCATCCCATAACCTTTGCATATTTCATATCCAATCAAAATAATCATCATTTTTATCCCCTTAAATGTCATTTTCAACCCAAACCCTTTGAACTTTGTGAAAAATCTAAACAAAAGTATGAACCCTAGAGTATTTCAATATGTCAATGGATAATGGATCTTGACCATGGTCATTTTGTCAATTTATTTGGTCAAACTCTATCTATATCAAGACGGATTTGATCTTTTCATTTTGATCTTTTTCAATTTTATCTTTTTCTGGTCAAGATCCAAAATCTATTATCATAATGTTAGACTCTTAAGTTAATACTTTGCAAAGATTTCACCTAAGTTCAAAACCTTGCATATACCCCTATCATAGCATTGTCATATTTGTATGCTACCTAAATGTCATTCTTCTTACCCCTAGCTTCATAATCACTCCATTTTTCATAGTCCAAAACCCCAAATATTCACTCCAAACATCAAATCCCATCAACAAATCCAACAATCATCTTGTCCAAATCTTGTGTCAAACCCTTCAATATTCTTGATCTCATGTCCTCATATTGCATCTCCTAAAAATAATTATCAACCCTAGCACACCTCCATTTTCATAATCAACCTTTCATACATCAACCTTTGAAATCATTGCCAAGTCTAAAGTCCAAACCTCATCTTCATTTTGTATACCCTAATCTGCATTTTTCATCCCCCTTAGTCAAAAAACCCAAGAAATCATTCACATTTGAATTTTGCATTATCCCCTTTGGAAATTTTTCATCTTGCATATAAATACCTAGGTCATTTTGCATTTCCTTAGGTTGCATAACATTCCTAAACCCTTGAAAATCCAAAAAACACTTACATGCATACCTTGAGGGCCCTAAGTGCACCAAGGGCATAATTGGTAGTTCTAGAGTGCACTTGGTAATTAGGGATTTCATTTTAGTTTCCAAAAACCCTAAAATCTATTCTCAGATCTTGCATTGCATCCCTAAACCATAGAAAAAATCTAAAAAACACCCACATCATTCACACTCTACATTTTGGTCACCCTAACACATCCTTTTACTATTTGCAAAAAATTTGCTTACCAATTACATACCTACAGTGTCCCAAGTGCACCAAGGGCACACTTGGTACTATTTGAGCATAGATGGTAGATTAGGTGTGCAATTGGGAACTAGAAAGTACATTTAGGGTTTCCTCCATTGCATCTGCACCTTTAGGTATCATGCCAACACTTAAAAGGAAACAATCAGCCCATAGACCAGAAGACTTGTACCAACCCTTATTTTCAGAGGTTCAAACAAAACCTAGGGCACAACCTAAGGCTCATCCAAGATTGAAAAAGATTAAGAAATCCCAACAAATACTTGACCCAGATCAGAGTGAAGCCTCAGAACCTTTTCTCATAGACCCATTAAGCATGTATACATCAAACCTTAACCATTAAGAAATGACACAACCACCCACAAATAACACATCTACTATGACATTCCCACTAAATAGTTCTCCTACACATAGAATAGTTGAATGGAGACCTAACTTTGAACCTATATTCATACCCATACCACCTAGAGGTGGAAGTGTACCAACCACACCTAAAGATGAACACACACACTCCTTCGAATTCAGCAAACCCAACACAAGTACCTTCAACCCTAACATATCAAACACACAACAAGGTATTGTTTACCTAAGTGATGACTCTGACACTAATTACAACATCACTGATGAAGAAATGGCTAGGGCATTTCAAGATAAAACTTTTTGAAAGAATTTTAAACTATTGGCAGCCCAAGAAATTGTCAAATTCAACCCAAACTTAGAAGGGCCTAAGTCTAAACATCAAGATGTCCCCACATTCAAACACATCCAACATATGATCAATTTAGACTTAGAAAAGGGTAAACAACCTTTAAAGTTTTCAAATATGAAGATAACACCCATAAGATCTCATCAAGAATCCACCATTGACATTCTCCAAAGTACATTCAAACACATCAATATCAACCCCTTGTTTGACAAACCTCCATCCATCAATGGCAACAAGACTCTTGCTAAGTACCCCAAGAGAGAATTAAGAATTCATCTCAACCAAATAATGCAACAATAAGAGGCACCTAGGGGGACTTACACCATGGGGATTCCATACATACTTCCCTTGGAGGAGAATCAACAAAATACTCATTTTCTCCTAACATTACCTACTACCGTGACATCAAACACTATGGGGCACCCTATGAGTATACCATGTGCAGCATCAAAACTTATGGAAAAACCCACTATTAACACACAAAGGAAGAGTCTCATAGACATATCCCCAATTCCCCAATGGAATATGTCTCATTGCCAAATAAATATGATGTCCCAAGTGAAGACATCCAACACCCAAACATACCAAAGTAAAGACCCTAATGTGACGTTGACTTCTAAAGGGCATAACCAACTTCCAAGACAACACCAAACTCAAGTGACACAAGGAATTAACATCTCTCATGCACAAGCAAGTCAAAATCCATTCAACATGGCATATCAACAATAAAAAATATACCAACAACCCCAATGTTACAAGGAATCAATGTCCCTAACATGAAACCCAATCTAAATCCACTTGATCTACACACAATCTACCAACAACAAGAAGTTATGTTTTTCAAACAAGAAGAGCAACTCAAATAATAGTTGGAATACCAAAAGCACCTAGAGCAAAAAATTTCCTATCAACAACACTTGTTGAAACAATAACACATGTCACATAAATCTCAAAATATGCCTCCACAAAAATAATCCCATACATGGCCTTATAATCAGCCAACTGAGGTATCTCAACAACAAACCCAAATGGCACAACAAAAACCTATGGTATAACAATCACACTCCATACCACAACAAGTACCGCAACAAGTGCCACAACAAGGACCTTTCTACCTCCAAGGTGTCAACATACCACCACCTCCAGTGACACATCACCTAAGTTCTCAGACACTAGAATGTCATAACTGAGTAGACATAGCCCCCACTATAGCAAATGATCTACTCATAAACATAAGAGACTCAAAGAAAGGACTACAATTCAACACCCTAGTGAGGATCTGTTAGAATAATTCCAACAACTATCTAAGAAAGTCAAGGCATTGGGAATCCAAAAGAAACTAGTACTGTATATAGAAAGGGACTTATGCCCTAATCCATTCAATAAAAATCTCTACATTTCTCCATTTCCAAAATATTTTGAGGCGCCAAGATTCAAAAAGTACCATAGAAAAGGCAAACCAATCAATTATATCTGAGAATTTTGTGCCTCTTGTACTAAACTCAACAATGAGCCCACATATCTGATGAGGTTATTCCCTCATTCCCTTGGTGGGCCAACACTTGATTGGTACTTTAAACTTCTCAGTAACATAAAATCTTGGTTAGAACTAGCAGACAAATTCATCTCCCACTTTTCCTTCAACATTACAAATGAGGTGACAATTTTTTATTTGTGCTCAAATAAAAAAAAGATAGGAGATCCATTTATCACATTCCTATTACATTGGAGAAACTTAGTCAATCAATGCTACTTGAACATTCCTAAAGAACAAAAGGTCAACCTATGCACTAAAAAATTAGTCCTAGACTTGATGTACAAACTCAAAATCAAAATCCCAAGCACCATATCAAAATTAATGAAAAAAGGTGCTAACATTAAAGATGCCATCATCCATAAGGGTATCCTCAAAACTAACAAAGAAAACACAAATAAAAACTCATCTAAAGACAAGGCAAATTTTTGTCTAAGAACAAAAATGTGACTAACAATGGCATTATGGATGCCTGAACAATCAATACAACATAACCTCAAATGAATTTAAAAGGTACAAGCCCCACAAATCAAAAAAATTTCAATCAAATGCCACCTCTACAACATAAAATTCAGACTCCCACACAAGATAGACCATGGAGATGCCTTAAAAAAAGGATAGAAAATTTAAACACTTGGGGATACCACTCAACATTGCATTACAACAACTACTAAGAAACAAATTCTTGTAGTTGCCTCCAATCAAAGATAAACCATTAACAAAAGCCTCTTTATGGGATGACAACAAATTTTGTGATTATCGCCATACTAGAGGACACAAGACTACCTCATGCTTTTAGTTGACGCATGAAATAAAAGACCTCATTGATGATGGTTTAATTACTATAGATCCTTCACTGCTAGCATTTTAAAGATCCTTTGGGTAACTATGACAAAGGGAAATCCTTTAGTTCAAACTTGAAACCCTAGGCTAATATAAACTACACACATACGAGATATGATTATACCATCAACTACTTCACTAAGTCAGACTCTTGTATATCTATATTTACCCTAAAGGTTGAAGACCATCATTGTGTTTTTGCTACATGTCATACCAAGATCACTCTACCTAGAGCTCCTTCTAGACCCACCACCCCTACTCGACCTAATGTCTCTAGTAGACCTACTACCACTAGTAGACCTAATGCTCCTACTTCATCTAATTATAGCCTTGTCAATTAACTTAGCAAGACACTCGTGCAAATATCTATTCTAGATTTACTGTGTGTGTCCCCCAATATCAAAAGATATTGGATCAAGTCCTTAGAGAATTAGTAGTCCCTGATAACATTGATGTTTCCTAGTCCTAGCTATGGTTAGGAACCTATCTATGTCCTAGCATGTCACCTATTCATCCAAAGATGTTCCCGAAGATAGAACCCATCACAATGATCCCCTTCATCTTGAGGTGTTTATCCACAATGCTAAAGTCAAAGGTTTGCATCACTTTGAATAAGATGTAGATCCCTCTCACAAAATCACAATAAAGGCCTACAACAACAGAGAATGCTTCTCTAAGGGCATCATTATCTTACCTATAAGAGTTTTTCCATCTACTAAGAATACATTATTCTAGGTCCTAGACATCAAAATGAATTGCAACATGATACTAGGATGCCCTTTGATCCATGCTATTAAGGAGGTGCCCTCCACATATCACTAGTGCTTAAAATTTTCCTATAATAATGTAGAGGTTACAGTTCCTAGTGATCAGACCCCTTCCATTTTTGTTTCAGTCTTAGAGGAACCTCTGCATGTCAAGTCCTAGTAAATAGTGAAGCACAACCACTTGATTCGTCCAAGTATGTTGATCCTAATAAACTCACAACTACTCTCAAAGGAAATCTCAAGATTAAAGACCATGGTTATGGTGAGTACTCCATATCACAAGCCTTCTACATTGGGAAGCTACCCTTCCCCCAAGTCATATGGAAAACCACAACTTGTGTATATCAAACCTACATTCACATTATAGAAGAAAGCTTTCACAACTTTTACTACTAGAGGTGACCTACATAAGGAGCATGTTTATGAGAACACATCTACATGGATTGAAAAGGATAAGGTAGAACAAGACCCTAGTCCTATACCACCAAAAAAGTATGGGCTAGATTTACCATCATGCAGAAAAAGGGTTATGATGGATGTAGTAGCCCGGGACCTCAAAAAAAGACATCATTGAACCAATTACTATAGCAGGACAATCTCGTATCTTGGGACTTGGATTCAAACCATTTTTTTAGGCCTTCCTAATATTGAGCCATCCTTGTCTAAGAATGTGAATGCTTTGACTGATGAAAAAGAATCTAAGAATACCCAACCTATCACTCAAGAAACTAAACCCAACATTAATGATTCCAATAGTTCCTATGGTCTTGAACACATCTTTGATCCTAATGAGCTACTAGTATAGTATAAACACATCATGAAAACATCTCCTAGCCCCTTAACTTGTCTAGAAGTATGGATTGAAACATTTTGGGATCCAATCCCTCCTACCTCTAAACATGGATCCCATGATCCTTATGATAGCAATACCGATATATTTGCATTTAACCAAAGCTTGTTTAACACTGATGATGGCATTTCCCTAGTCTACCCCAAAATTATTGATTGGTATCAACAAGGACCACTAAACTTTGATCAGTTTGAAAATGATGATGCCATTGTGGAATTCTTTGAGCTTCAAGAAGATATACCAAGTAGTGATCATAAATCATGGTTTTTTATTGACTTAAACACTATGGCATACTTTGGTGAGTCAACTCCATCTTCTAGTCACAAAATTTGAATAATAGCAAAAAATGACAAAAGTAGGTCTCTTGATGGAAACTAAAAGGCACCATTAGATCGAAAAAAGGTAAAAATCAAGGATGTATCCAAGGGTGAAAACCTCTCTGAGGTGCCCAAGGATGGAAGATTGGACATACCCACATGAAAAGAAAGGTCAACTTTGCTTGTAGAGATGATAGAAGAGATAAATCTAGGAACACCTGATAGTCATAAGATCATACATTTTACAGCCTCTTTATCAAAAGAAGAAAAGCATGAGTTTGTTAAATTCTTTCTAGAGAGGAAGATCAACTTCACCTAGTCTTATGATGCACTATCTCACCTTGCCAGGGTTAGATCCTTAGTTCTTCATCACTTACCATTAGACTAGGGGTGAAAGTAGCAAAGAAAAAATTGAGACAGATGCATCCCCAAGTGGCTCTCCTTGTTAAAGTAGAATTGAAGAAACTACTAGATGAAAATTTCATTAGACCCATTGATTATATAGAGTGGATATCCAATTTAGTACCAATGAGAAAACACTCTAGGGGCATCAAACTATGCATAGACTTCAGTGATCTCAATAAGGCATGTCTAAAGGATGATTTCCCATTGCCAAACATAGACATCATTGTAGACATGATAGCTAGATATGATATGTTATCATTGATGGATGGCTTCTTAGGATACAACAAGATCTGAATAGCCCCTAAAGATCAACACAAATCAACTTTTACATTCCCTTGGGGAACATATGTCTAGAGTGTCATGCCTTTTGGCCTTGAAAATGTCAGGGCAACATATAAAAGATAAATGACTACTATCTTCCATGACTTCATACACATCTTGATGGAAGACTATATTGATGAATTTGCAAATCTCATACTAGAACTAATCATTTGGGCATCCTAGAAAAAATCTTTAACAAAATGGAAAGCTATAAACCTCGATTGAATCCTAAAAAGTGTGTATTCAGAGTTGTTTCTAGAAAGATCCTAGGGTATATTATTTCTCAATGAGGCATCAAATGTGGCTTGAGAAAGTTAAAGCAATACTTGAAATGCCTCCTCCAAGGAATTTGAAAAGATTAAGAAGCCTACAAGGGAGATTGTAGTCTATCCACAGATTCATTACACAACTAGCAAACAAGTGTCACTCCCTCCAACACCTATTATGTAAAGGAGTGTCCTTCCAATAGAACAATCAATGTGATGAGTCCTTTCAATAGCTCAAGGAATTTTTGTTGAATCCTCTGATTTTAATGGCTCCTATTCTAGCAAAGCCTTTCATTTTGTACACATCAGCTACAGAAACAACATTAGGAGCTCTCTTAGTACAAACTGATGAACAAGGAAGAGAGCAAGCCATTTATTACATCAGTAGAACACTTGTGGAATATGAAATAAACTATTCAGTCATTGAACAAGCATGCCTTTTTTTTGTCTTTTTAGCCCAAAAGCTAAGACATTACATGCTCAATTAGAAAAGAATGTTTATCTCCAAGATTGACCCATTGAAGTATCTCCTAAGTAAAGCTACTCTCACAGGGTACTTAGCCAAATGGGTTATGATCCTCAATTAATTTGACATAGAATGTGTGGATAGAAAAGAAATTAATCCTATGTTGATAAACTTTCTAGATGAAGCCATATTAAACACGAACATAGCTAATGAATGGAAGCTCTACTTTGATGGCTCACATACAAGAAATAGCTCAGGAGTTGGCATCATGTTTATCACACCCAAAGGAGACATAATCCCCAAGTCATATCAAATAAAATTTAATTGTACAAACAACATAGCAGAGTATGAGGCAATGGTAATAGGATTAAAGCTAGCTATCCAATGGAACATACAACATTTACAAGTATTTGGTGATTCCAAATTATTCATTTGGAAAGTCAATGATGACTATGAAACCAAAGATGATAAATTGATGCCTTATAAACTAATGGTAGATTTTCTTAAATCTAAATTTTTTACTATCTCTTTTTTAATTTACCAATAATACAAATCCAAAAGCTAACACTATGGCTACCATTGCTTCTATGATTGATATGCCTCTAAATGTGGAATGTTGTGAATTTCTTGTTGAGCAACTATTTATTCTAGAGTTTGAACTTTCTCAATCGACATTCATGTGTGAACTTGTTGGTCCTAATTCCACATGGTATCAAGACATTTATGACTGCCTATATGCCCAAATCCTTCCTCCTAACTTATCCAAGAATGAACATCAAGCCTTTATCTATCAAGATGCTAGATACATCATCATCAGTGATACCCTTTACAAGAGAGCCTTTGACCAAACCCTTCTCAGATGCCTTAACTTGCAATAATTTGAAACTACCTTACATGAGGTACAAAAAGGTATATGTGGAGGCCATTTCAATAGTTTGAGTCTAGTAAATAAACTTGTTAGAGCTGGATATTATTGGCCCACCATGGACCAAGATACTCATGATTTCTCCAAGACATGTCACAAGTGCAAGATATATAGTAAGTTGATCCATGCACCAACGCAAGAACTTTAGCTAGTTATCTCTCCATAGCCCTTTTCATAGTGGGCATTTGATCTCATCAAAGCTATTTCTCCTCCTTCCTTTGATGTCCATACATTTATTATCACAACAACTAAATATTTTACCAAGTGGGTTGAAGCCATCCCTCTAACTTTCACTATTGGAAAGAAAAATTCAAGATTCATCCTCAATTATATCATATGTCATTATGGAGTCCTTTTGGCTATTATCTCTAATCATGCTAGTTCCTTTCAAAAAAAAGATGTTGATAATCTCTACCAGTAGTACAACATCTACCATGGATATTCTAGTATTTATTATCCACAAGGCAATGGCCAAGAAGAGGCATCTAATAAGACCATTGTCAAGATCCTCCAAAAGACTATCAATGATCTGGTCAAGAATGGCATTTAAAACTAAATCCAATTGTTTGGACCTATAGAACAAGTGTGTGTGCTCCCATTGGCACAACACCATACTCTCTAGTCTATGGCATTGAGGCCATCCATCCTATTGAAATTGAAATTCCATCATTAAGAGTATCCCTACAAGATGTTGTTGATGAAAAAAACTATAGAATCTCTAGATTACATGAACTTGAAATGCTTGATGAGCGGAGGAGAGCTACCTTGACCCACCTACAAGCTTACCAAAACTAACTTAAAAGGAATTATAAAAAGAAAGTCTACGATCATCATTTTGAAGTTAGTGACTTAGTCTTGAAGATGAACTACAAGACCCAATAGCATAGAGAGAAACCAAACAAATTTGAACCAAATTGGGAAAGGCCCTATGTTGTCACTACAACATTTAGGTCTAGAGTATATCAACTTGCAACACTACATGTTGAACCTTTTCTTGTTTCCATCAACAACATGCACCTTCACAAGTACTATACCTAATCCATTAGTGATATCTGTGAATTATGTCTAAAAGTCCTGAAAAAAATATCAAAAAATGGTAAAAAGTCCTAAAAAATATTTTAAAAATACCAAAAAGTCCTAAAAAAAGAAGCAAAAAGGTGAAAAAAGTTATGAAAAAAATGGATGCCTTGATGAAAACTGGGCAAATAGGTGTCTTGGCACAAAAATTTGAGTCAAGAGTAAAATTCTATCCAAAAGTAAAAGCCTGGCAAATAGGTGCCATGCATAATCTGTTGTTGCTCCTCCATCTATTAGGATTCCATCTAGTCCCCCCCTTGTCATTCCCTGATCACATCCATCATATTGTAAGACATTCATAGTTCCTAATATTGGCCCATGAACTAGTTTATATCCATTATTGTCTTACCCAAGCATCACCAGTCTGTACATACTCTGTCTTTGGCCTCTTTACATAGTTTGTGTCTTGTCTGGGGGCATTTTACCTACACAATGCACTAGTTTGAACTTGAACTAGGGGCATATCCCTATGAAGATTTCATCCACTGGACTTATCACATATTAGATTGGAGCTAACACTTGTGAATACTTTTGTGATCTTGAAAAAATCCTTAAAAATCATAATATGATCTTGAACAAGTCACTAAAAACCATAAAATGTCCTCAACAAATCACCATAAAAATCATAAAATGTCCTGTAAAAATCACTAAAAGTCATATTATGTCCTAAAAAAACTAATTAGAAAGCATAAAATATCATGTAATAAAACCTAAAAATTATAAAATGTCTTGAAGAAATGAATAACACAAAAACATCAGATATCCTCAAAAACCCAAAAAAATCACAAAACCCACCAAAAATTTGCAACAGAACTTGTAAATAGCCACTGTGAATAATCACCCCTTTTGCTTAAATATTTGTGCTTTTGTAGACTAAAGATCAACGCACGACACTTCAACAACAATCACACTTTCTAAGCAATGTGAACCAAAAATCAATCCAACTCATCACAATCAACTGAACCAACAATAACACCTATCACTCACAAATCTGACACAAAACCTAAAAAACTAAAAAGAAAGTAATAATGGACAAGAATAGTTTTTATCTCACACTATTTAGTGATTAGTTTATTTTTTCTTTTTTTTCTTCAATCATATTCCTATGCCACTCGATAATATCAATTGATCTATGAGAGTGGTCGGGATGGTTCATGGTCATCTTTTGTTTTCTATCTATTAGATGTTCTTTTGAGAGTCTAGGGCATGTATCTATGCCTCGAGAAGGAAAAGGTCATTTTCTATCTACATCATGCTTGTTTATGCAAAAGGTTTGCATTTGTGCTCTGATCCTTTATGCCGTGATGTATTGCATCCCCTTTGCTGCATCAATATAAATATCCTTTGATATATAGTGCATTTTATAAAAGTAAAAGTCTTCACATCATACTAACTGATCCTCATCTCTCACATCTCCTAACATCCATCTCGCTCACCACTACCATGGTTGCGTAATCCAATACACCAAAAGTATTGTCATCCTACATTCTTGCATATGTCAAATAGTCCAAAAAACCCAAAGCCATACATATATATATATGTAAATATGAACATTCATATCATTTTGAATTTCATTTGCATCCATTTCATATCATTTTACATTCCATGAGAAAAGTATGTGGCAACAATAAAGATATCATTTCAAAAGCATAGCATGTGATAAACCAACACATGATGTCATCATATAAAGTCCATATAGAAAAGCATAAATGCATCCATATAAAGCATAAAAAAATGTGCATAATCCATCTCATATAATCATCATAACATAGTTCCATCTAATAAATGTCTCAAAAAGTATTAGAGTATTTAATCATGGTTTACATCAATACTAACTACTCATAGGCATGAACCATGAAAGAGCATAACAAAATCAAAAGAAGCCACTCTGCATGAGAGCATATCTATGTCAACCTGTACTATCCCTAGCCTTGTCACTTCTATTTGGCCTAGTGGATGATCGCTCACATATCTGTGGTGGCCTCATTGAACCCATCACCCCTCCATTGCTCTATTTCTAGTGTGTCCACTGAGAGTGAGACCTCTATGATCGATAGTTCTCTACTCTCTACCCTGGTGACACTACTATCTCATAGTGATCCCTCTAATACTATGTCTCTACATGTGCTACATACATCATCATGGCCATCTCTCAAAATTGAGGATCATTTATACTGCTAATAAACTTCCTATGAATCCTGCACTACCCTCTCTACCATAGTCTACTCTCTCTCTACTCTAGCCTCGTCCAACTAACTCCACAACACTCTAATCACCTCCATTAGCTCTAACTGGCTAGGCCCTACTTGCACAGGTATGAACATCCTCCCTATGTCCTCCACTAGATCCTCATCTAAATCCATCACTACTACATGCACATCATCATCTCAAATTGCTTCATCCTCCTCAACTTCATCCTCCCCTCTATCCTCCTTGTCTTCCTTCCCACCATGCCCACTGCCACTATAGCCCACCCTCCTCATCATCTCCCTCTACATCCTCATCCTGTTCTCTCTCCTCATCATCTCCCCTGGAATCCTCATCCTCATCCTCCCCATCCTCACCATACCCCACCTCCACATCCCCCTTCTCCCCCCAACACCTCCCTCCTCATCCTCCTCCTCCTCCCCCTCCTCAACCTATAGTTATGCTTGTGGTATTGGCACTACTGGATCTTTTAATGACATCGGCCAATGTTGCACAAACCATCTCTCATAAGTTGTTTTTTTCCCTCCATCTAGTACATGTTATTTAACTTCCCATACCCTAGGCTACAACTCCTCTAGCTGTGCATGAGACACCTATTTCTAGATTGGTACTCCCTGCTCTCTAATCTCTACCCATGATTGAGAAAATAGTGCTAGCCCTGTTGGCACATCTTGTCTCTCCCCAAACTATCTCTATACCTACTCTAGTAGGTACATCTCTATCACCAAGTGCCCAATCACTGAGCATCCTATAAGATAATGCTCCTTCCTATAGTATGAAAGGTGGATCTCATCATCATCCCATCCCAAACAATCTTTGTAGTGTCTCCAGATGAACTATGTCATCGTATCCAACTGATTTCTAAAAAACTAAGTATACCCCAATGGTCCATGTGCAAGTATCCCCCTATAGCTATAGGTGTAGGGTATGTCCTCCACTAACTCTCTCTCCACTAGTAGCCTAAACATAAAAATATGCTCATATGCCCATATCTACAATAGAGTCCCTCTAGTACTAAATATGAGTCCCCCTTTGTATGCCACATGATGCAAATAATAATATAAAATCCCTAGCATGCATGATCCCTAGGAAAATATGACCCCATCCATTACCATCCACTCTAGCACCCAATCCCATCCAACAAGGAATCCATTCCCTCATCTATTTTGTATAAGTAATCTTCCTACCACTCAATAGATGATAGCTATCAGCCAGTCATGACATGTCACTAATGACTCCCACACAATCTCATAATCCTAAATCCCTAGCTCTACATCTCCACAATTGAACATCTTATGTAAAGTCACCCACCCAATAGCTAGGCCATACACTACTAACTCTCCATGAATAAGTATTTGAAGGATGCACCATACATCCTCTAAGGTCATTGTAGCCTTCCCTATAGGGAAGTAGAAAGAACTCATCTCTGAGTGTCATCTCTCCATCAATGTCATCAATAATCCTATGTTTCCTCTAACCTCAAGCATAAAAGTAATATGGTATAATTTTATTCCTATTAGGATCTCCCACTCATCATTAGTCATCTTGATGCTAGAGCTTTTAGTACTTTTTAAAAGCTTTTAATATTTTTCTTAGTTTTTATAAAGTTGGTTTTTAAAAATAAACTCAAAATATTATTTCCAATTCTAAAAGTTAGTTGGCAGTTCATCTTATCTCAATTTTAGGAAGCTTCACGAAAAAAATCAGCTTTTTTCGAGTTGTTTTAAAAATTACCAAAAATGACAAAAAAATAATTTTATGAAAAAATGGCCAAAAATGGTAATTTTGGATTTGTATTTAAAATTGTAATTTCTCTCATTATTGGAGGAGGAGGATTTGGAAGAATAATAAAGAAGAAAATGGAGTTCTAATATTTATTTATTTGTTCTTTCCCTTTCATGTTTATGTTAATTATTTGAGGAATTTTGGTTACATCACATCTAGTGTTATAATAATAGGCATTGTAGTCTATGTCCCCTCATCCACAATAGGAGAAATACTCCTACATCACCACATGTCCTATGTCAACCTTCTGTGGTTTTATACTAAGTTAACTTAAGTTTGACCCATATTTGACTAGGTTTGACTAAGTTTGACCTTATATTGATTAATTTTTACCTAATTCTTCACATGTATGACTAGTTTTCCTAATGTTTGAACTCTTTCTAGGGTTTTGAACATGTCATCAAAATTTTAGGGCTTTCCAAGGTCATCTGCATCATTTTTGACCTCCTAACTCCTAATTTGGCACTTTTCACCAAGATCTGGCCTAGGTTTGACTAATTTTGACCATGTTTGACAATGTTTTCCTAGGTTGGCTTATGTTTTGAACTCTTCCTAGGGTTTTAAGCATGTGGTCAAAATTTTGGGTCCTTTTGAGATTATTTTCTCTCATTTTGGTCCTGTTCCTTGCTTCCTATTAGCTTTTTGACAAATCTACCCTAATCTAACATAAGTTTGACACATGTTGGCCACTTTTGACCATCTTTGACCAATTGAACCTATATTTGAACTTTTCCTAGGGTTTTTTGCATATGTAAGTTTTGGGTCGATCCGGGCTCATCCAGACCCTTTTCAAAGCCCTAGAGCATCCTAGAGCATAGTTGGGGCCCCCAACTATGCTTAGTGTACACTTGGCATGACCAAGTGTGCTTAGTGTGCACTTGGCATGACCAAGTGTGCACAATGTTCACTTGGCTATGTTTTGAGCATGGTAAAGAAAATTTTCTACCCTAAACTGCCTCTGGGACCCTGAATGGGCCCTGTTTGACCTCTAATTGGTATCAAAGGGAAAGAAATGTGCAAAGGACATAGAGGAGGCTTTGATTCACTCACTAGAGGTCCTATATGCACTTGACATTGATAAGTTCACACCTATTCACCACAATGTTGCTCCCTAGGTAACTAGTCCATTTGGCTTGCTCTAGAGCTCTTTCTTCAAACTGTGTAGGTGAAAATGACTTCAAAACCATTGCCAAGCCCTTTTACAATCGGTTGCTACCTAGATGGATGTGCAAGAGGCATTTTCTATGTCAGCCATAATGCTTTTTTGTACCCCGTTTCCCATAAATTTCACATCAGTTGTTGTGGCTTTGTCTTCTTGTTGTTGACAAATTGACCTATCATATGCCTATGTGGGTCAATTTCTCAAGGGGGCACCCATATATACCACCCATACTAGGGCATTCTTTTTTGGCTTTTTTTCAGTATTCTTTGACACAATGCTTTAAATTACACTATATCAAAGAGGGAGAAAATGTAGACACTCAAAAATGGTTCATGTCTATGGTTTAATTGCTTTTTCACACTAACTTGTCCCATTTTCTCATTTAACTAATTCTAATCATTTGGCCAACTTGATTATCATCTAACCACTAAAAATGTTCTCCATCATTCGTATCCCCTTTCACATCATTTGTAGATAATTTTGGAACCTCGTCTACTCAACCCAAAACTATTTCAATATCATCAGAATCATATCAAATCAACTCAAAATCATATCAAATAAATATGGAATCACCCCAAATCTACCTAGAATCACCCAAAATAGTTGTAATCAACCTAGAACATGTCAAATATCCTAAATCTATCATCATTTGTCTAACCCTAGGCATTGTCATGTGTCTCAGTTCCTTGCAAACCTATCAAACTTATAAAATTAGACTTTTGCACTATCATGTCTCTCAGCGCTAGGTCCAACTATCATTAACATCATCTAATCTTGGACATTTTTATGTCTCTTAGTGTTAGATCATGCAATCATTAAATTAATTTAATAACATTGATAGTGTCTGTTGATGTTATTATGATCAACCATATCAATCAATCTTGATCCTATAGCATTTACAATGTTAGTTAAATGTTACATGTCCTTAATTCATGTCATGTGTCCTTGGCATTATTATCAATTTTAATCAATCAATTAGTTGGATCATGTCTTGATCTATCCACTATCATCCTAATTGATCTACAAAATCGTTGCATTTCATCCTACATTTATTTAATCAAATTGGCCAATCATTTACTAATTTCCTCTATAGGATTAAATAACCCATAATTTAATCCTATGTCATTCCAATCATTTTCATCACACATTATTAATTGTTCTCACTAACTAGCATCCTCAATTAATTAATTTTATTAATTAATTAGTTCATCATTCACAAACTATGGAAATTCTCAATCTAAGTCATATTTTTCACCATTAATTCTATTTTTCCTAATTTCTATTTGTGTGGAATAATGGATTTTTAATTCAAATATTCCACATAATATTGACATCATCATGACACATGGGCATGAAACATCATGGATTCTCCATTTACACTTGGCTAAGATATGTCATAATCCATATATTCTTATTCCTTATGCATATCTATATCTAGTCATCATCATCATAGATTCTTGGCTTTAAGTGGCTTTGAGGTGTCACATGATGCATCATAGATCCTCCACCATTTTTAACCATGTTGTCTTCCATGTGTCATATGATCTTACATTTGGCATCTTGTGTCATATGTGTCATGGATTTTGAAAAGGAATCTCTTGCCAAGTTGCATATCCAAGATGACAAGTCTATTGTTATCTTCTTGTGTGATGGCTATAAATTGAGCATTCTTCCTCTCATTTCTGGTCCTAACACCTAAGTCCATAATCATCAAGCTTAAAATTTCTCTACTATTATTCTCATAGCATCATCATATCATATACTTTTTCTTTTCAATTGTGTGCATTATAGGCAATTGGAGCTACAACATATGGAGAAGAAAGGAGGACATGGGAGCTACAAATGTAAGAGGGTTTTTTTTTACTTTGTGTTGCTTTCTTTGTTTATTTGGCTTTCATGGTAGACTGGAAGGTATTAATGTATATTTATTGAGTTTGTGATTTTCTCATAGTATGTTAGATGTTAGCTCATTTTCTAGTCCTACAATGAGCTTGTTGATTAAATATTATATAATGAGCATTATATAGTGTACAATTAACAAAGAGCATTGTAAGTGGACAACTTTTCATTGATTATAATATGGGTGCATTTGAGTGAGGTGACCAATTTTTTCCTTCAAAATCATATCTACAAATATAAACATTAGGTACAACATCTCCAATATTTTTGTAGATATACACATTAATTAGACCAAATTTTTCTTTCAAAACCATGTGTAGATATAAACATTAAGTAAAACATGTCCAATATTTTTGTAGATATACACATTAATTACACTAAATTTTTCTTTCAAAACCATATGTGTAGATATAAACATTAAGTAAAACATGTCCAATAATTTTGAAGATATATTTTCCTGTGAAGAAAGACCACACCTGGCAATATGAACCCAGAACAAAATAATGAGACAATTGCTAGATTGTGGTCTCCATTCTAAAAATAAGTTGATAAATGTAGTTGTCCTTGAAAAAAGTGTAAGGGATTAAAGAATCAAAGACTTCTAATCACAATAGCCTAGAGTCATTGTAGGTAACATGGTCATGTTGAAGGGGGCACAATTTTCATCAATTGGTGAATGTGAATTTTTAATTGAAAGAAAATGGAGGTGTGAATATCTAAGTTGAGGATAACATTCCCATGGAAGAAGATGATAATGTGCTAGAGGACATGATTGAAGAAGATAGTATTGGTGTAGCTGATGGAGATGCTCATGATGATGGCACTAGCACATCTAATAATGATTATGAAGATGGTCTTGATATACCTATACTTGAGGAGGCATACAAGCCCCTATACCAAGGCTCCCAAATAACTCTTCTCTCTACTATAGTGTTTTTGGTGACCTTGAAGGTTATGAATGGTTTATCCAATGTAGCAATGTCATACATACTAAGGTATGCCATTTTTTTTCATCTTCAATGTTATCATGTCATTACTATTTATTATATTAACAATTCATATTTGTTGTTCTAGGTTGATAGGTGAGTTTTTGTTACCACCATCAAATAGTCTACCTCATTCTTACTCAGAATTATATACCATTATGAATCAAATTGGAATGAAGTATCAGACAATATATACATGTCTCAATGATCACATTCTATATCATAAACAACATAAATTTACAATACAATGCCCTAATTTTTATATTAGTAGATACCAGTAAGATCAAATAATAAAAAAGGTGCCTCACAAGGTTCTTTGGTACATTCCCATTATTCCATGTCTTGAATTGTTATTCAGGTGCACTAGGCTAACACAATTTATGGATTACCATGCATGCAATAGAAGTCAAGATGACATTATGCGAATGTCTTTGGATGGTTCTACACTTAAAGAGATAGAAAAAACATGGCCACACTTTAAAGAAAAATCTCATAATCTCAAGCTTGCATTGGCAGTGGATGGTG
Organism: Cupressus sempervirens; assembly: GCA_028749045.1. Lineage (NCBI taxonomy): Eukaryota > Viridiplantae > Streptophyta > Pinopsida > Cupressales > Cupressaceae > Cupressus > Cupressus sempervirens. The sequence continues at coordinate 569,858,264 of CM053792.1, read as the reverse complement.
TCAATCCATTTGGAGATATGATATCCATTTACTAAGTGTGGCCTATTTTTGTTATTAACAATAAAATTCCTCCTTAGATTTCCATAAAGAGGGAGCACATAATGTTGTCAATTATTGTACCAAGTATTTTTCATTTAATAGTTATCTAAATTAATTTATAAATAGTGCATCAAAATGGTCATAATAATTATGTAATGTTTATGTTCATTCAGTTACTAGGTAAGTACCAAGATAAATATATGAACATGTATATCGATCCCCTTATTGATGAGTTGTTGAAGTTATGGAATGGGGTCACTATGTATGACATCCCTAGATCAATATGACAAAGACAATTTTAATTCCATGCAATGCTTATATGGATAACACATGATGCCCTTGGGCTAACTCATTTTTGCAGTATGTTATATTGTTAAGGTCATATATTTTTGGTCTATTATAGTTCTTACACATTATTTTTGTATTTTTTAGTTGCACATGATAATTATACGTGATCCAATTGTACATGATATTTTAGGTCTTTAGACAAAGGGAAAATTCTCATGTCCAGTTTGTGGTCTGAAGATGAAATTTTATCATTCAAGAAGTTTAAGAAAGTAAGTGTTCGATGAGTTTAGGAACTTTCTCTACAATAATCATAAGTATATAATTACTGAAAAAAATATTTTTAATGGGAAAGAAGAGACAACATCAAGGTCATGAAGAAAGACACCTCTTCTATGAAAGTTGGAATATGATCGACTAAATTGCTAAGGTAATGTCCAGTTTGTGGTCCAAAGTTTGAAATTTATATTTTGATATTGTCTTTTATTTAGTAATAATATAATTGATGCTTTTGAAGGTCATCAAGGCATTAATGAACAACTTCTTAAAGGAATAAAAATTTATCCTACTCAATTTAGTAGGTTACCATACTAGAAGGATCTGCCAATCGTGCATTTGTTTGATGCTATGCATATTGGAAAGAATGTAATAGAGACACTATAAAAAATATTGGATGGAAACTATGATAGAGAAAAAATCTCCAAAATTTGTAATGACATTCATGAATCCAACGATGCACTGAATTTTTTTATTGAATCTAATAGAGATGGAGACCACATAAATACGAGCACCTTTCATTGATTATTGATGGAGCAACAAAGTGATGCATTAAAAGAAGTCATAAAAAAATCTCCACAAAATTTACTATAAATATAAGTAGTATTATACCAAAGAAAGGTGATTTTGGGTCAAGGTTGAAAATACATGATTGGCATACCTTTGTCAAGATAAGTCACATTCTCTATTTACAATATATTTGTAAAATTGCATGTATCACCTATTGTATTATTTTATAATATATTGAAAAGATCACTTTTTAATGATTACAATACATCCTACCTCTATCCCTCCCACACCAATTTGAAAATAGTATTAAACAAGTTATATATGATCTTGGAAAATACATGAGGTTAGAAGTGGTATTTCTTTGATTTGTTTTACATATATCATATTGATGACTTTCTTTACTATTTATGTAATTTACTGTATATTTTTATTTTCTTGTTTATATGTTCTTGCATGTTGAATCTCTTTTAGGTGGATATCATCTAAAGAAATTGATAAAAAAGATATAAAATATTGGAAGAGCAAAATTCCATAGCTTATGTGTGAAATGCAAAAGTATCTACCTTCAACTTTTTTCAATGCTCAAGAACACTACCTCATACATCAAATTGAGGAGATTGAATTGGTTAGACCTATACAAATTAGGTCAATGTGGATTGTTGAGAGGCACTTGAAATTTATGAATGGTTTAGTTCAAAAAAGAGCACATCCTAAGGGTTCTATGGTAGAGGGATATATGGTATACCAGACCATAGTGTACAATAGTGAATATCTTCCCAAATTTGCATCAAACACCCATGTAGATTGCATTTGGGATCCCAACTCCATTAAAAAATTTGAAGGGGAGTATTTGATGGGGAAAGGTAGATTAAGGAAAGTGAGAGGTACTTATAAGATATTATTATAGCTAGTTAATTCTTATCCATCATCAATATAAGTTATTTCTAACTAGTCTATTTATTTTCTTTATAGTTGGTCATGAGTGGGATGCACTACATTTGTATATTGCAAAAAATCTTGATTGGATGATGGTATGGATTCAACAATCTCAAGAAAATGGTCACTCATTAACATGGGATAGTGTTGCATCATTGGTTAAAGAAGCTCATCGAAATGGAGATCCCAATGTTATGCCAATAGTACTTGATCTAGTATATTGATTAAGAGATAGAAAGGTATGTAGAAGATTACTAATCATGACCCATAAGTTTAATATCAACTCATAGATTTATGAAAATAATCTTGACATGTTTGAATAAATATAGATCAAACACCAAAAAGCTATGTACTACCATAGCTGTAAATTTTGCATAAAAAAGTTAGATGAAATGAAGAAAGCTTGTGATTATGGGATAAATGAAGTCTTCAAGGTTACATCCTCAACAATCTAAAAATTCATATGATAGAATTTTCAATGATATACTTGATTGTGACTTTAATCTATTCAAATTATTTATATTTGTCATCAAATGGTATAGGATATAACTAAATCAAAATGATCCTAATAGGACTATTATTGAACATGATAGTGGATTTACAATGATTAGTACAAGGACATTTGAGCTAGTTGGAGATGAGCCCTATGTTCTTCCACACTAATGTGAGAAAGTATTTTACTTTGGTGTTCCACATAAATTGGGTTGGTCATTTTTTGTTAGACATGATCTAAGAAGAAGGCTGGTAAAGTATAATGTGATGGAAGAAGAAGGTAGTGAAGAATCAGAAGATGAAGTAAATGATGATCATGAATGACCGTTACATAATGATGAAGAAGAAGAAGATGGTGATAATTCTAGTGATGGTGATGATGATGGTGATCATGATCATGATCATGCTAATGAAGATGGTGATGATCAAGGTGATGATAGTCATGATGATGGTCATGATAATGGTGATGAAGATGGTGATGATGGTGATGATGATGATGGTCATGATAATGTTTATGAAGATGGTGATTATGGTGATGAAGATGGTGGTGGTGATGACAGTGATCAAAGTGACAAGTATGGTGATGGTGATGATGATGATGACATGGATGAAGATAATGATCAATGACATGATCAACTAAATGTATGTCAACGTATGATCAATGCCAAGTATGATGGGGTCATGATTTATTTATAGAAATTTGTTTGACTTGTATTTATAATTTATTTATTATGTGTTGAACTCTACTATCATGGAGTATATATAATGATATTGCATAGCTACCACACATAAATTAGAGGTAAGGAATTAAAAAATATACAATGATTTCGATGAATGCATCATGTAATTTGTGTCTTCTACATAATTTTTATAATATATCATGTAATTTTTGGCTAACTTAGGATAAATGATTTACACATGCATGCTATTTAATGCCTTTGACTAGGATCTTGCATCATCACATGGATTGATAGGTATCACCAAATAGGTATTTGTCTGATCAGTCTTACTCAAGTGAGGAAAATGTGGGAATAGAAGACAAAAGTGAGACATATAGTAGTTCTAAAATAGGGAGATCAACTACAAATCAAAAGATTAGAATAAAATTCAATAAACTAATGAAATTTTTCTAACTGCGAGGGTTGTGTTCTTATGATAATGAGAGCAAAGGCAATAGGAAGGTTCCCTTTAGGTACACACATCTTCAGAAAGAATGGGTACCCAAGGAACTACCTCTAGTTAACATTATTTTTTCTATTAACAAAATAATATATCGCATAGCTCCATCTTTATTACATGGTTTGGGCCTATTTTCCATGGATGAAATAAAGGTTAGTTACAATAAGGTTGTTGAATTGATGGAGTATGAAGAACTTTTTTATAATTACAACAATTGGATGCGGATTGTGCAATATAAAAAAGTATGCATAGATATGCATTGTCACCAAATTATATACAATATAAAGAAAATGATCAAAGTAGAAGGCTCATTATGTATATTGATGGAAGTTCAAAAGAAATAGGGAATATTGTAGGATTTATAAATAGTTCTCAACCTGTGTCAACTAATTAGTGGTTGAATTGTATACTCGAGGAATGCAATGTTTTTGTATGTGCGATAAAATCAATAAGTGTAGGGGAAGAGATTCTAATAGATTATAATTTGAATTGTGTAGATACAAAAAAATTCACTATCATGGGACTGGTAAGTATAACATTTAAAACCAATTGCCTTTAATTAATATTGACTCCAATATACAATCTGCTATTTTATTAATAATTTTTTTTGGTAAGTCTATTACTTTAATTTCGTTGTTGATTGCTAAGAATTACTAATCTTTTTCACAAGGCAACATGGATATACCACAAGGCACATGTGGCAACGTACTAGCTCACACACCTTCTTTAGTGAAGATAAACCTTAATTAGTTTAATTGTACAAATTATATAGAAACAAATATTATATTATTATGTTCTTTTATTTATAGCTTTGGAGTTATTTTGATAGGATTTTATTGATATTGATGTCACAACTTGATACTTATTGATAGGAAAAAGTGAAAATAATAACAGACCAAATGTGATTTAAAACTTAGGTGTCATTTTTAGATGACATCGTGTGCAGCGCTAACCCCATATTCATGGCCCATAAACTTATTAAAAAATATAGTGATGAAATTATTAACCTTTTCCTCGAATGAAACATGACCAAGGAGACAAAGGCACTGAAAGAAGAATTGATACTTAGAGTCAATTCTTTGAAGGTAAGTAGTAATTAATCTTAAGAAATAATAAAATTTCAATAGATATTTATATTTTATAGTATCTTATGGATCATGATCTAAAATATTATGTGTTCTTCTTACAAGATTTTCTCACACCTATGAGACCACGTGGTCAATATGGTGAGGGTTGTAGCACACAACCTTCATGTAAGTAATACTTTCTCTTTACAACATTATAACACCTAACTTTGATCTTTATCCATTACAAATGAAAATAAACAATGTTTCCACTGTCTTTGCTAACAATTTTGGCTTGTTCCTTTGGACATTCTTGAAATTCATAGTTTGATTTATGCTCCAAAGTCCATAAAACAACACCTATGAGAAGAAAGAATACAATAGTTGTACACCACATTCCTACATCAAATTTTGGCACTACTATAGTTATACAAAGATGAACCTGGTATGCATATGCAAATTAACTCTAGTGCACCAAAAAATGAAATGTGAGAATTATATCTTTCCATCCATAGAAACTAATTACAACTGCAACTATCATCATTCCATTTATATCATATGTATCTATAACCACAATAAGAGGCTATCCATTTCTCCCATAGAAATCAATCATTCCATACTGATATAATGAGAGAGTTGGATATGTTGCTCCAAATGAAAGAATCAGTACATAAAGTTCATTGGCTGCATGTGAAACAATATGAGCAATAACAAAAGATTATGGTCCTACTAGTGCAACATTGTTTGTTTTCATTAACATTATAACACTTAACTTTGATTTTTAGATGCTTCTAGCTAGTATCCCATTTGATCTTTATCCATTGCAAATGTATTTTCTAACAATAACCCCCCAAAAGGGTACCTCAATCAGACTATCAAACTTGTACCATATACCCATATTTCATGTATCCCAAATATAGGGTAGAAAATGGCACATAAAAATGCCCAAAAATAGAAAAAATGGCTAAAAAGGGGGAAAAAGTGGAGAAAATTACTAGGAAAAAAGACTAGCCCAAACAATGGCTATAAAGATAAGAACTTATTATCCATATATTCGGTAGTCCATACATTAGGTACAACCAATTTTCATTTTTATTTTTCACCTCATGATGAATTTTTGATGCCTCCTTTGGTTATCACTCTGATATTGCTGACTGCGTTTTCAACGACAAGGAGCTTACATACATCTTCAACTATGCCAAGTACAACTGGTAAAACCTTGCTCTGTTCTGTTTTGTAATGTGCTAATGATGCATTATTTTTTTTGGGTGGATTTTATACTCATGGACCTATTTTGTGCACTAATATATACACCATTAGTTGATTGAACAATAGAGACTAGTACTACTAAAGTTGAACCATTTCCTGGAGCAACCTGTGTAATAGTACTAGTTCATTTGTGGTGACATTGTTGTTGGACACGAAAACTATGTTTTTGTTAAAATTACCAAATCTTCCAAGTGCTTTAAAAAAATAATTATTTATAGTGTAATTGTAGCTTACTTATACATAAATCATTTTGGACTAATAATCCCATGATATTTTTGTAGGAAATTATGTATTCTATGATCATCTTTTTGAAACGACATAGAAGTTGTTTGGACCCACCATACATAAAAGGTACATAGTTTCATATCATTGCTATAATATTTTTTTTTCTTCCATTTATTTTACTATATTAAAGTTATTGATCTAACAATTTTTAATTTTTTTAAAGGTGGAATGACAAGGTCTTGAAAAATAAAAACAACTCATTACATCTTTTGAGGACCATTTTGAATTTTTTTTTTTTGATAGTGCCCTTCTTCTCAAAAGAGAATCCAATCATATAGATACTGTGAGGGACCAATATAGAAGGTGTATAAAGGATAACCCAAAGTACGAGCATCCTCCTATGATTCCATTGATGGATTGGAATGAAATAATAGAAGATGCAAAAGAGAAAAGGGTATATGGTAAAGGAAATGAACCAGAAAAGGGAAAAATAAGGTATGTCATGATAGTATTAAGTAGAATGTATTCATGCACTAATTAGTGATCTTTCTAAATATATAATATAACATGTTTCAAACTTTTCATAGACTACAGTACACATCAAAAGATACAAAAGTGAGACTACAAAAGGTTGGCCAATACAGACTTGGCTCTAACGGCTATGTGAATCTTCACTCTTGACTTGTAAGTAGTAGTAATGAAATTTCATATAATTTTTTTTTTATATAATGTTGTAAATTTTTTTTTTTAATCAAATCATACATGCAAAAATGATGATATTAAGCAAAAAATATAGGGCACAAAATTCAATGTAGAGCCCATGGATGAAGATAAAAAATTTCCTTGACAGAAGGCTATAAAGTCATGGCTACATGCTTAGGCCAAGAATATGAAAGCTATACCCAAAAATATAATTGAACCAAATGAGACATAGATAAATTGGTCAAATGAAAAGTAAAATAAATTGGTCAAATGAAAAGTAAATAAAATTTAATAGTTGAGAAATTTCTTTTTTGGTATTAGTTTCCAATGTAAATTGACTACATAACAATGCACATAACATTTCATTGTAGCCTTCAAATCCTATCACAAAACCTGTGTGTGATGAAGGACATGATGTGCATCATAGTGGTGGAGGTATTAATTTTCTATTGGAAATTAATTACACAATTATGAATATAATTTAACATCTTTAATTGCAATTTGATGTGTAACCTTTTTTAAAAATATTTTAGAGCATGTTGAAAATCATGTTGAAGGAGTGGAGTATGTTCAATGTGTTCAACATGTTGAGGTGGTAGAAAATCAAAATTTTATTGTACATTATGTGGCATTTTCAGGTAAGAAAAATGCATGTTATGTTCTACTAGTTAATGAAATACTTGTAATAGTAAAAAAAGAAAAAGAGTATGCCAATTTAACCTATTTACTTGTTATTGCAACAGAGCCCCCTATAGTGTAGCAACCTCCTGCTCCTCAAAATAGGAGGAGGCATCATAATTTGACATTAAATGTGCCACAAGAGGAGGAGAATGAGGAAAATATTGATGCTTCTATTAGCCTTTTCCTTAAGAAAGCTAAGAAAAAAAAGAAGAAGAAATGATTTTAAAAAAATTCTCTTTGATAAACCTTGTTGGATAATGAAAGAACATTGTTTTAAGTAATTATTTTTTAATGTTGTGTTGTGTATTAATATTTATTTTTATGTCACATTAATGAATTTTTTTATGTGTTAATGAAGTCTTGATTAGTATTGTGTACTAATGAATTTTATATCATATTAATGAATGTTATGTGATTGTATTGATTGAATGTTATAGTTCATAAATGGATGAATGAATGAATGAAGTATGTAATTAGATGATAATGGGGAATTTAGATTGATATTAGGGGGACGGGGGGGTGAGGCTAGATGAGCTTCCACCTTCATGTGGCTAGCCTTGTTAAGTAGAGAATATTAAAGTATTCTTGAAACTAAGTGAAGCTCAAACTAACTTACCTTCATTAACTAATCAATTTCATTCATTGTAGGTCTATAATGATGGGATGATACTCTATGGTATAGGTATGAATCTCTAGAGGAACATTAGGTACTTGATCTTCTAGCTTCAATAGCTTTACCACTTGCCTCATTTTGTGTCTTGTAGTTGGATCTGGAAGGGAGCACCACAACCCTATCCCTACCAATTGTTCTATTTTAGCCTTGTCACATTCCCCATTTAACTTTATATACACAGCATCCAAAAAAATTCCTTAACCATGGAGATCCCATACCCACTCCACAAGCCTCGTATGATGCTCTTGCAAGCTCACATCTACTACTCTCTTTCCTATAGAAATTTCAAAGGCCACAACTACAAAACTATAAAATCTTATTTAGGGCTTGTTCTTCCTATCATCACATGCTCGAGAGCTAGGTAACTAAGGGTTCCAACTAC